>LQNS02277999.1:13110709-13144150 GCA_001587735.2 Parhyale hawaiensis
GCCAGGCGAACGAGTGCTCAGCGAGTCAGAACAGACGGACCAGGCGAACGAGTGCTCAGCGAGTCACAACAGACGGACCAGGCGAACGAGTGCTCAGCGAGTCACAACAGACGGACCAGGCGAACGAGTGCTCGGCGAGTCAGAACAGACGGACCAGGCGAACGAGTGCTCAGCGAGTCAGAACAGACGGACCAGGCGAACGAGTGCTCAGCGAGTGAGAACAGACGGACCAGGCGAACGAGTGCTCAGCGAGTCAGAACAGACGGACCCAACGCTCGCCACTTAACCTAACAAACTTAACGTACTTACTGTACCTTCTATTCACATTTCTTCCAAACGTAGTAGCTCATCTTTCATGACTGCGCTTCTCAAATCGTCGCTTACTTTCAATGTTTCACAAATTTGCTCTTCTCTCTTTTCATAACTTTCTTCATTCATTCGGTCGCGAGAGCTATGGAAATTCTTCGGTAGTCACTTGTTAGCTTTGCTGAGGAGGTAGTGTTTTTTTTTTTTTTGTGGAAGTTTTTCTATCTCTCATCAAGATAACTAAAAAAAGATGTGGACAATTCTTGTGAAATATACAGGACATGTGAGTTGAAAAAAAAAGATTAAATTTCGGTGAAAATCCGCCTGTTTGCATATATATATATATTGCTTTTTCGTTTCACCACCACCAGGTTAGTTTCCATGAATAGTTTTAGGTCAATACACAGGGAATATATTGGAAACCGCATTAGGGAACATAGGTATTTGGTGATAGAGGTAGCGATAGTTGGCTACATACGTACATATTGAATGCACTCTATTGCCGGATGAACGATTTATGAAATGGCAATTCGTTTCTTGTATATACGTTGAGTAACGCAATGCAGCTTGAGGTTGTCTAGTGATGCGGACTGTGGAATTCCTCGAAGAATACAGTTTCTCTTTTTATCAGAGCACCGAAATTTAATACGTGACAGCAAGTACTCGCAAACTGACAGTCCAAATCATTGTTTACCTTTAAAAGAAACATGCAGCATGCAACATAAATCCACTTCTTTGAGCGTTCTACCGTTACCACCAATTTGGTTAGGACACATTTCACCACTAACATTAATCAATTGGAAAGCTGACAGTGCAAGAAAGTACCTTTCATCTGCAGTTCCGCCACTCGGCGTGAGGCAGACTTTTGTTATGGGTGAGGTGACGACTGCGCTGAGACGGGTAGGTAGATCCATCGAACGTCGCAGCAGACCATGACGTTGGCATGGATCGAGTGCAAACAATGCAGATACTAGACCTATAGTAACTGTGGGTAGCGTAACTCAGGCCGAAGTGGAAGAGTCCATTTTTTAAAGAACAGAGGAGGCGTCCAGACACTTCGCCCAGAAGATATTTTGGTTCTAAAGGCCAATTTAGACAGCCTCGTGCCGAGCATGACGAGACACGAGGTCGGTCCCTCTTTGGGATTTTTACCAAGGTCTCTCATTTTGGCCTTGACTTTGATAAATAAGGAATACGCTAACGAAAATAGATGACATCAGGGGAGTTTCTGGTATTTGCCTCATGCAACTTATATTCAAAGCATTTTCGTGAATATTTAGCGAAATTTAACAATAAAACCAAGCACAGTCACTGTGCGTGATTTGCTCCGATTGATACCAGTTCGCTATTCGCATGTTTCAATTATGGAATTAACAACGATAAGGTTAGAAAGAGATCTAGAATAAAGTTGATGACCAAAATAGACAGCGACTTACGTTTGAATACGAATTTAGCTAACATTTCTTTCTAACCGTCCGCCTGTAAATCTCTTAATTGAAACTTGCGCATAGCAAACTGGCATCAAACGGATCATATTTACCACGCAGTCACTGTGATTGATCTTAGATCGAGTGCGTTTTCTTGAAATATTCACGAAATTGGTGCTTTGAATTAAGGATATACGTGGCATATCCTGTAATAGTGTTCACTCTGACTGTCATAGGATGTATTGCTTGTTTCACCGATGTATTCATTGAAATTTTGGTTTAAGTTCAGATTGTAGATGACGTATGCTAAAAATCCCTAAGTTTAGCTGATTTTCGCGTTTTATGAAATTCCTCAGGTGAAGCTCAAAATGCTAAGATCTTGGGAAAAAATCCCAAGGAAATGCCGCCCTTGCACCTCATTACGAGATGCATGAGGCTCTGTTTGCACAGGGTTATAAGCGATGAACTACAAAAATTTTATAAATAGAGACTGGCAGCACAGACACTGCAATAGCCCGCAAGCTAAAAAGATCCGCCTTATATTATCAAAGGATATGTTGTTGGTACGGAAATCAGTTGTTTGCGGTCCAGGTTTGGCAAGACCTCCACCGCATAGAAACTGGCCACCTAACCGCAGTCCTGCCTGGAAGCGTGCGTTTTATAGCCCCTACGGTACAAGTCTCTGCCAACGGCGGCAAAGAAAAAGCATCGATCCTTTCCCATTCATGCCTCGGCGACTCCACTTCTGGAAATGAGCTTCCACGGAAAGCTAATCTGCAAGACCGCAACGTCAAGCAGTCCCTTCAATTCCAGAGGCTCGCTAATTGCACCTGATAATGATAATGATGATGCAAAATCAATTATGGGTTGCCTAAAATTGCTCTTTGGACGAAATTATGCAATGTGACTGCTGAAAGGGGCATCGACAACCCAATTACAGCAGAATGTCTGAGTATAGAAGTGCTGCTTGCTAATCTCTGTCGGCTCTTTCGTATCTTCGCTGACATAATGTACTTATATTTATCCAACTTCTAACAGCGATTTCGATATAAATTGACCCCATAAGGACCAACTAAAACTCCGATTTTTCTCGTAGGAGTAGCATTATTGCTTCAAATGACTTCTATCAATCAAGCTGAGCCGTACTCGATTTTTGTAAGCTTTACCTTGCATTGTAATATAATCAGCTAGATAACGGCTTTCTCGTATTTTTTCCTCGCGCTCTCGCCTCTTGCTCTGCAGAGTCACATATGCTTAGTTTGCGTCTCTAAACGACGGCTCTGGAGCCGAGCAAATTCAATATATAATGTTGGCATCCACGGCTACGCAGCTGTAGTTAGTAAGAGCTGTTAGTAAAAGTCAAGAGAGGACACAAAGCATACACTACATTTATCGACAATCTGTTCCAAAGCCTGGAACTCCACACTTGATTCACAATCCCGCGATATCGCCTGGTCTATTTTCTAAATATTGCCGACCTTCCAGAAGGTATCCACGCAGTTTTTCTGTACATCCAGTGGTAGAGATTACAGCTATACTTGAGTTGTTAAGGTAGAGGATACCTATATATATAATATTCAATTAACTTCATATAAGCTAATTTATTTGACTAAATCATCAAGCAATTATATTTTGAGGGTTTCTCCAAGAAGTGAAATTGCATATGTAGTAGTTGTGTAGACGGGAGATATGTTTTCATAATTGTGAAATCAACATACCTGTGATAGTCACTCCCACTGGCTGAAAGATCATTTTAAATTCCGAACCAGCACCACTACACCAGTCGTGGGCAAGTTTTAATCCACGATTACTCTTTGCAATGCATGCAAGAGGCAGAGATAGACTGTTAAGCAGTACTTAAAATAGAAAATGATCAAAAAGCAATTTTCACTATCGTTTCCCGGACACTATATGTGAAAAAATGGGGTCGTGTCAAGGCCAGTTGTCTTACCAGTGAAATGAACGTCTGACACGCAGCTGCAGACTATGCAATACCTTGACTGCTCACTGAAATCAGGCATTTCACAAGTGGGCCTGGAGGCCGCTTTACGTAAGCATTGATAACATGAGTTCTAATAATAACAGAGACCTCAAACAAAGATTCATTTCTTCGTCGTACCATGAAGAATGTGTTGCAGGACAGGGAATCTAAATTCACGATTGAATATCTTCAGTGGGCGATAAATATCACACCTTCGGTCATAAAGAATCATTGAAAATTCATTATAATTTTAAGAATAATAGAATTTAATAAAACAAATTGGCCCATAAATGCTACATGTTATATACTTCAGTAAAACCTACTCAGCAACGCTTTCAGGCGCTGAACTAAGAGAAAAGCTTCATTTTAGTGCCCTGTGAACCTACCTTAACGCGTATCAAGCGCTACGCCTCCCCCGCGATGGCTGGCAGAATTCCTTGATTTATGTGGCATGTGCCAAGATTGTTTCTTAGCTGCAGCTACAAAAACATGCTCGCCAGGCCACGGCTTGCTATGGAAAGACACAGCACGCAGACCCGATCCATGTTTCAGAGATAAGTGTACCAACTGCTCTAGGCGGGACCACACTAGCGACAAGCGTCGGCGCTGTAAGGTTCCTTAATTCCCAGGCCGACAACTTCGAGCGTTGCGTACATTTGCAACTTGCTAGATAATTATCTCCGGCGAAGAGGTAATGATTTTGTACAGTTTGTCTTTTTGTCTGTCTGTTTGTGTATCTGTCTGTTCGCCTGCCATCAAAATAACCTTGATAAGTTATGGACGGATATTTACGAAATTTATACAGATGGTTAGGAATGCTAGGAGGAACAGTGGGTTAACTTTTGCTGAAAAACCGTTGAACCTTATATTTAGTTATTTGTTTGTCTGCCTCTTTTTTCGGTAGCATGACTGAAAAGTTATGGACCGATCTTTATGAAGTTTGCAGGAGTTTTTGAAATTGTTGCTAGAAGCCAATGGACCAAATTCTTATGATGATCTGTTTGTCCGTTTGTTTGATGATCGCTAGGTTTGTCAACATGTTTTCAGTAACATAAATGACGAAGTTATGAGCGGATCTTCATGAAATTTGTAGAAATTGTTGAACTCGTTAAGAGATACAAATAACCAAATTTTGGTGATGATCAGCGCATGCGTTTGTGTGTTTAGCAAATGTTTATTGGAATATAACTCAAAAAGTTACAGACAGATCTTGAAGGAAATTACAGCAGCTGTTATTACTGTCAAAAGGCACAAATGACCAAATTTTGTTGATGATGAAAATGAATTCATAATCTCAGCACCAATTTCAATTTTTCTTTAACATTGCCTTAGTTGGCGGTGGTATATGCTTTTAGAGTACTCTAGGTATCACCTGCAAGCGAAGCAAAGAGTGGTGATAATTGTTCGTTAAAGATTTAAGTATATTTGTTTTGTAGACTGTCTACCCAAAAAGAGGCAGAAGTTGAGTCATAATATAAAATTTCCAGGCACTGAGGTGGGTGGACCTAGATGTAAAAATGCTAAGACTCAAGAGTAGTCTGACATCAAAAATGACTCAATTGAATTTGACCCCACCGCGGATGATGGTCATACGCCACGAGGCATTCTAGATCTAGATAGATTCATTTGTGAAAATTGCATTCGTTATCCACTGAAGATCCATCCACTTTACCACAAAACTGTGTCCACTTTGTTGTTTCCGCATATCACTGTAGTCAAGCAGTATGACACTCAACCTGGTTTTGGCGTCCCCACAAAGTCTTTTTTGCGGATTTTGTGTCTTTGAGCGGTTTTTATTCGAGATCTACTTGATGGCACCTTGGCACTCTTGGGCAAATTGCGTAATATGCTAATTAAATCAGCCATTACTGAAATTTCTTTGCCAGGCTCCAGCGCGCTTATTTGGGAAGGTACTACCCCCATGTTGAGAAGATCAAAGATCCTAATCTTACCATGCTATCAGGACTTGCGCATTTTCATATTGTAATTATGCAAATTAGGCGGCCATTCGCTAAATTTTCTATTAAGTGTAATATATTCAAGTTGTGAGCGTGGTTGAGTTCTAATGGAGTTCGTCACCGTACTTGGTTGTGGGAATGAACTTCAATGCAGAATAATGTAATCAGGCTACAGTGCTGGATGATGAGGAATGTCGTAAAGATTTTCTTGTTTATTTACATCTTCTTATACAAGACTTAGAAGATATGATCCAATGATAAGTAGCACACATGCTACTTGATAGCTGCAGACAACAAGGTACATGGTCTAAATCTGAATAAGTGCTACAAGTAGAATGCAATAGACAATGTTGACACAATATGGCTAAGTACCGAATAAGCTGATTCTTCAATGCGCAGCCCTTTAAAGATCTATCATTTGCCGGCTTCATTTAGAACACCCGTTGCTTCCGCCGGAGTCGAGTCGGCAGTCCGCCGGCAAATTGCTGTACGTTTATGTGCTTCTTGGTGAAGCTATTGCCGCCTTATTGAGAATAATAGCTTCCTTGTGGTCCCTGGAATCAATCCCAAGTTTCACCATAATCTCTTGCACAGGATTGCCCCTGAGCTGATAGACGCCACCAAGACCAGAATCAAAATGAGGAGCTGCTGAACATGCTAATGCCAAGGGAAGAGAACAGTAATAACTTCCATACACTAGCGGGCAAAATAAGAGAACGATTTTCATTATTTGAAAATAAAGTTTAACCACATACAGTTGGTTAATGAATCTTTTGATGGGGCCTTGAGGAATGTATTTAACATATTTTTAAAAAATATCAAGACAAACATAACTATATTTAATACATTAAAGCAATCTAACAAACAATAACAAAAATTGAACAGTGTAAAATAAGAGAACGATCGTCTCTAAAACATTTTCACACTTACCCCGGTCATCTGGCAACATTCAATTTCATGTACATGACTTCTAGAACTGCCACTCTTGCGATTACACCATTCTAGAAACATGTCACCTCACGTGAAAGTTACTCCTGAGCTGCGGGAAGAAATTGCTAAGCTGAGGTCTTCAGGAATGACTCTTTTGGCCATATCAAGAGAGGTAAACCGATCCAAAAGCGTTATTTCTCGTGCTCTGAAGCTCTATGATAAAAAGAAACAGCTGGAATCACCGGTATCTGCAGGCCGCCCTAGAAAACCCACCGTACGAGTTGATAGGATTATGAAACGCTATGCCCAGAATGATCCTTTCGAAACTGCAGCGGAAATTTCCAGAAAGCTGAAGGTCAATAACAACATAGAAGTGTCTCGCTATACAGTTTCTCGTCGCATCAATTCATGTGGGTTAAAGGCATACAGTCCTGCCATTAAAATACTTATCAGTAAGATGAATAAGAAATCAAGACTTAAATATGCGGAAAGGAACTTCGTTTAGAGAGATGAAGAGTGGGAAATGTGCAAGCGTACAGAGTGCATTTCAGCGACGAAAGTAAATTTAATTTGGTTGGATCTGATGGCAGACGGTATGTTAGACGTGCAACAGGTGACAGGCTGAACCCGAAATGTGTCACAACATCTGTAAAGCATGGGGGAGGTAGCGTAATGGTGTGGGGCATGTCTTCATCTGAAGGAGTTGGACCGTTGGTGGCCATTAAAGAAACTGTCAATGCTAATGTATCTCATTCTTGTACAGCAATATGTTATCCCATCTCTACGATCATCACCAAACCAGCCAGCAATTTTTATGTAGGACAATGCCCCGTGCCATACTGCAAAAAAAAGTGAAGGAATATATTGCGGAAGAGAATCAAAGTCATGAAGTGGCCTGCCCAAAGCCCGGACCTTAATCCTATTGAAAATTTATGGAAAATTATAGGTGACAATGTAAGAGAAGGACAACCATCAACAGTAAAGGATCTGTGGACTAAAATTGAAGAGGAATGGAAAAAAATAACTCTAGAGTTTTATAAAAAAAAACTTGTGATGTTATGTAATCATCGCTGTGCTAAAGTTATTGAAAATAAAGGTTTTAGTACTCTATACTAATTGTTCTAAACCTAAAATTGGCCATTGTTCCATGTTATTTGTTTATGAAATTGTATTTAGGAACGATCGTTCTCTTATTTTGCACTGTTCAATTTTTGTTATTGTTTGTTAGATTGCTCTAATGTGTTAAATATAGTTATGTCTGTCCTGATATTTTTAAGAAATATGTTAAATACATTCCTTAGGCCCCCATCAAAAGATTCATTAACCTACTCTACATGGTTAACCTTTATTTTCAAAATATGAAAATCGTTCTCTTATTTTGCCCGCTAGTGTATATATGTAGTAACCGTGAAATCATTGGAAGCGCACGTTGCTGGAGAATACAAACAAATGGTTTATGCATTCACAACGTTTGTTTTCAAAATTGTATTGAACTTCTCAAGAAAAGTAGAACGCCTCGTAGCGTATGACCATCACCAGCGGTGGGAGCAAATTTCATCGTCGTCATTTTTTATGGCCAGCTGTTCCTTGTTTCTCCCTCTGTAAGATAGCCGCTGTTACAGAAACGGACACTTAAATTATTCACTGTAATATGAACATAAGAAAACTGGAGCGTCACGTGGCGTAAGACAATCGGCCGCGGTGGAGGCTAATCCAGCGCCTTCATTTTTGATGGCAAGCTTGGCCTAGTTCTATGACATGTGTCACATCTAGGTCAGCCCCCCAAACTCCCTACAACAAATTATGAAGTTTGCTCAACTCCTTCTACCTATTTTTGTGGAACTAAAACCTTATCACGTCTCACATCGTTCGCGGGGGAAAATAAACTCGCACTCTGTGTTTAGAACTATAAGTGACTCCGTCCAGGACAAGTCAGACTACAAACTTTTCAGAGTCTGTTCTGATACAACGTTGGGTACGCGGAACGACGGTGTGGACGCTGAAGTGTAAATTTTGCCACGTCTACCATTTGACACGCCTGTGCCGTAGTGTGGACGGAGCTTTACGCCGGCCTAAGAAATGCTAAAGAACTAATGATCAACTCATAACATTTTTGATATGTCTCAACGCCTGCATATTATTTTAGCTATCTTCAGCAGCTCTATGTGATATTTCCACAACCAGAATTCATAGTTAACTGGTAATTACATCACATAAAATAAGTTAGGCACGGAATGATAAACCTCTGCTCTCTGAGCAATATATAGAGTTATTTAAATACTGTTCCAATTGTCCGTAGATTTATATAAGCTGTTGTTACTGTACTCGCTCAGCAAATGTTTGCTTACACTCTGAAGTTTAATTGGATCAATACAGTTTAATTAAGCCTTTATTTCATGTCGTTTCATGTTCTTTCTAAAGAGAGATGTAAATTATTTCATAAACGACTAGCTCAATTCCGATTGCATTGCGTTTAGAGGTTATTTATCTTCATACATCTCAACTATCTAAAAATGAGAACATTCTCTACCAGCAGACACAAGAAAACAAATGCAATATCCTGCGAGAAATCCAATACTTTGGAAAGTAAACCTCGGCATACTTTTGATTACTACGTCAAGAGGCTCATCCATGAAGTACTGTAGAGCGAAGCATTTATTGAAAGTGTGTCTCGGCAGGACACTTTTGCATAGAATAACTACAGTGACGGAACAGAGTTAACTACAACACTAAAACTAATTTTTATGCTGAACCTAGGCTGGCTTGACCTTATCCTTCAGTACACGGGTACGTAACTGAGGACACTGGAACCCCCATATGAATGCAATATCAGTCCCCTCAGGGACAGAGTTTCTTAAGGTAATCCCATTGACCGCTGGACTGTATTTGGTCCATGCAGACCCCCAGAAATCGCCTCTTAGTTTGAAAGAGGAAAATCTATATTTTTAGGCCCCATCGTGTTTTCAAGAGAAATTTTAATCCTTGTATTTGAAATATGATAACTACTATATACCATTCACCATAATTATGTCATTAAGTTTTCTTCATTTAGTCAGATATAATGATGATGCCTCATGAAATGTTACCAGAAAACCCGGCAACGTCTGGTCGTCAGAACAAACACAATCGTAGAAGACAGCTGAATTTCGCCACAGAACGAATAAAATTATTTTTTATCTCTTAAATGGTAATACGATAATGTTGCTATGACACACACTATTCACTGACTGTGCCCCATGCTTCTTTATTTCTTTTTTGGTGGCTGTGAAGTATGGGGCGTCCGTTCATTCGAATGCATGTAACCTTGAAATGTACCGTCAAGTACGTTTGCTTCCCTTACGCGATATTTCAAAGTGAGATGATTTACCATAAAATTTTCTCCCTACATCCAATCATCACAGACTTCAATTTACTTTCGAATAAAATCTCATATTGAACGTTAGTACTCGTTTTTATATACCTTATCAGTTGCCAAGTAAGATTGACCCATAATTTGCTATTCAATTTACTTTATTTCACAATATCATAATATGAGACGATTAAATTTTACTTTTACATTTTTAGTATATTCTGGCAGAATATACTGTATATTGATTAACCCATTATATCCCAGTGTCCTCGTTTGAGGACAGTCTAGAAAAATTGTCACTGACGCTTACGAGAGTGTATATTCAGTTATTTGGCAAATGTAGGTCATGCTTAACATTTCAATTAGAAGTAATTTGCTTTTGTTTTATAAAAACCACTATTTTAAATGGATGAAGAATAAGTTGTAATAATGATAAAAATATACATAGAAAATCCTCTTTATTACCTCCTCCAAGGAGGTTATGTTTTCGTCGGGCTTGTTTCTCTCTGTCACCAAGAAAACTCAAAAACTTACGGACGGATTTTGACGGAAATTACAGGGATTGTTAGGTATGTTAGGAGGAACAGATGATTGCCTTTTGGTGACGATCCGTCCGTCCATTTGTTTGTTTGTCTGTCTCATTTTTCTCAAGGCCATAACTCAAAAAATTATGGGCGGATTTTTATGAAATTCATGAGTTATTAGGTATATCACAAAAAGTAAATGACTGAACTTTTGTGATGATCCGTTTGTTAGTTCGTTTGATATTAAGTGTTTTTAATCTTATGCTTGTTAGCACAATGACTCAAAACATAATGAATGCATCTTTAGGAAATTTATACTGGTTGTTAGCAATGTTAAAAGGCATAAATGATTAAATTTTTATGGAGATCGGTAGGTTCGTTTGTATGCTCGACTCATGTTTGACATGACGCTTGTTAGCAGCATAAAATCGATAACTGCCCCAGTCATCCACTGCCTGAGTTTCTTCCGGATCCATTTGTTCGGGTGAGGTACACTCGGCGTACTGATGCTCTAGATGAGTTTGCCTTGGAACCGTTACGATGCCGTACGGGCCAGTATTCCCGTTCGTTTTTTCCATCGTGTGTGGATGTTTGGAATGGTCTTGATGGCTCTGCTGCCTTTGCTGGTGCGGGTATTGGCAGCTTTAAACGATCTGTACACAGAGCTATTTACACTATAGCCTAGAAAAAAAAAATAAGAAAGCAAAAGAAGTGGGCGACCGGACCAACGCACCCCCAAACAATTGGAGTACCTCAAAGAGGCAAGGATGCAGCGGTCAGACCACACTAAATTATTATTATTATTAAGTCGTTTTAAGGAGAAAACTGTTAATACTATCAAAAGGCACAAATGATTAGGTTTTGATATTGATACAACGAAAATCCTGGTGGCAGAGCCAATTTGAAGTCTTAGTTACCGTTGCCTCGCTTGTCGGAGGTATGCGCTCTCTCAGTGCTCTAGTATTTTTATTTGCAGTTTATGTACTATTCAATTGCGTAAGCTGCGCCCTAAATATGTTATTTTGTAATAGTTCACTCATACCATATAGAGGTTACTACTTGCCAACTGGATGATACAGTTATGATGATATAATGTTTGAAATAATACTGTCCTCAAACGAGAACACTGGGTTGATGTGATACCGACACAGGTCTGAACTGGATTCTGCATTGCACAGCATCAGCTTTCTGAGATGGTGTACTGCAATATGTTTATACATGTCAAAGCATAGTCTAATGCGGTGGGCAGGCTAGAAAAATTAATGTACTCTCATTAGATTACCAGCCTCCGCTGAGTGTAGCCTTACGAAGAATTAAAAATTATAAAATAACGAAAAGGTATAAACAAATCATTTTTATTACAGAGAATCTTATAATGCGCTGCAATGCAATTTTCAATGACTTGTAATAAAAGTTCAACTATGGATTATTAGTTGCGTGATGTTAAATATACATAAATATCTTTCATAAATATGTAATTGTTGTGCTTTTTCAACTATCAGCATGAATTATTAGTCATTATCTGATGTTATATTTAGCATTCATAAATATAAACGCATTGTATTGTCACAAAACAAGATGAATTTCATTATACGTATAGATCAAATGAAAGCATTTATTCGTATTCAGTTATTTTCAATTTACCACAATTTGCCCTCAGACAGGCATTCTTGGTCAAATAATCAGCTTCTATGAGAGTCAATCGTGAAGAATGCAATGAGTAAAAATCGGTTTCAAACTTTGGAAAGCTGTATCCATTCCATCAACAACGCAGAAGCAGAAAATAATAGGGATATGCTAAGGGTTCAAAATAACGCCACTAACTGCTACGCTTCAAAATTCATAGAGGAATCTTGGTTCATTGGAGAATGAATGCCCGTCAGTCAGATGTCATCATAGATAAACAATTTCAAGAAGCAGTTTATGAGAGGAAACCCAATTCAATTTGGTAATAAACTGTAGCATTATGTGGAATGTCAAGATATTGTTGCAACTTGAATTTGTATTGTACTAGAATTCCCAAAGTAAAGAAAATGGTGACCTCTTACATGGTTTCAAGGTAGTTTTGAATATGCTTTCATCTGTAGAGAACTAAACATCACAGGTTCTCTAATGCATTGTGAGAAATTTGAGATATTGAGCATCAAGCACCATGAGAGACAATAGGATTATCATATGCCCCTTGAAAAGGAATCAAGCCCATTGATAACAGAAAAAACGAGAAACATCTGTTTACAGATTTGATTGTTGTGAAAACCTTTTCATCATACATATATGGATGGATAACAAGTGTGCGACTGTTGGAACATATGACGTCCTCACTACATCCTCTCAGCAAAGCTTTGCATTGGCAATGATAAACCACGACATAAGAACTCTTCCCCAGCCAAATATACTTCATAGTTACAATTCAGGTGTGGCAGGGGTTGACAAGCACCACTAGTTGGCTGGAAAACATCCAATTTCATTCATAGAGAAAATATGGCATTGACCTTTGTCCATCCCCATATTGGACACAACAGTGATACGTGCCTGGATTGTGTACAAATTGGTACATGGCAGTGATGAACATATTTTGAGCCTTCTAGACTTCAAGATGTTAAAGGTAAGTTTGATTGGCATATCTAAACCGATAGGCCTGTAGTGCGCCTCCAAGTATCTCACATAATGCAAAGTTTGACCAAATATAGCACTTTCTGCAGAAGCGCGATCAACAACGGGGATGCGACTATGTTCAGGGATACCAAAAACTTACTACAAGAAAAGCCCAGTGACATTGTACATCGATGGCCTCATTCCTCATCACTCGAAGATATAATGACATCAAGTGAAAAAATTATTTTTTATTAAAAATATTACTTTTATATTGTTGATTTACTTCATAACCTTTCTCTATCAATAAATAAAGTTTCAATGCAAAAAGGTAAATCATGCAAGACATTATTCAACAATTTGGCTCTTTGTTCCCATCGTTTGTTACAGATACCACATTAACCCAGTGTTCTCATTTGGGGACAGTCTGCATCTGCTTTATTACCTCCGCCAAGGAGGTTATGTTTTCGTCGTGTTTGTCTGTCTATCTGTCTGTCACCAAGATAACTCAAAAAGTTCTGAACCGATTTAGACGAAATTTACAGGGATTGTTAGGTATGTTAGAAGGAACAGATGATTAACTTTTGGTGAAGATATGTGTATCCGTTTGTTTGTGTCTTTGTTTGTCTGCCTCATTTTTCTCAATGCCATAACTCAAAAAGTTATGGATGGATTTTTATAAAATTGACATGAGTTGTTAAATATATAAGAGAGAGTTAATGACCAATTTTTGGTAATGATCTGTTTGTTCGTTCGTTCGCTTGTCACTGTTTTTTAATTTTATGCTTGCTAGCACAATAACTCAAAAAATATTGACTGAATATTTATGACATTAATAGGGGTTGTTAGTAATGTTAAAAGACATAAATGATCAAATTTTAGTGCAGATCGGTTGGTTCGTTTGTATGTTTGACTCATGTTTGTCATAACGTTCATTAGCAGTATAACTCAAAAAGTTATGATCGGATCTTCAAGAAAATTGCACAAGCTGTTATTACTATCAAAAAACACAAGTGATAAGAATTTGGAGTTTATACAAAGAAAATTATGGTTTCAGAGCCAATTTGACTTTTTTGCTACCGTTGCCTCGCTTGGCGGAGGTATGCGCTCTCAGAGTCCTCTAGTTTCTCTATGAAAAGGTTGAATTCAAGTTTCTCTGTGTTTATTAAGCCTATATATACTCAGAGACTCAACACTTCTCCAAAAATCGCAAAATTAATAACTTGGGATATAATGGGTTAAAACTGTTGAACGCAAGTTCTCTAGTAAATATTGAGTATCAGAAATTTTTAAACACCTGACATTACTTTTAATCACTGTGCACTCCAGAAACACTGCTACTGGGCCAGAACTGTCTCAATGGTCATGGGTTCGTATTGTTTCCTCGAGTGCTGTCGGGCTCATATATAAACCTTTTTCGTTTCGCAGGCAATTAATAGGACACATTATTACCCAAAATGTTATCGTGTGTGCACTGTGCATTATAACTAGCCACATAAAATAATAATTTTCGTCATATCTTTTTGTAATTTTCCTGACATCCGGTTTTTGAAATAATTACGATAAGTATGCAGGCATAAAAGTGCATTTCTTGTTTTTCCCCTAGCTTATGAAATGTTTTATAGTTAGTTTCATGAATTAGTTCCTGGGTTCTCAGCAGCTAAGAATACCACTTAAATTATAGCTTTAAGCAAGCGGTTGACAGCCATTTCTATGTCTGGCACCACTAGAAAACATCTAGCATGTTTTCGCAATCCTACAAAATTATTGGTTCAAACGAAGGGAAAAAACTAGTTTTACACAAAGTTTGTGGAATAAGTTTGTTTAGGCAAAGTTTTAAGTGAAACTTCCTCTCATTCCCTGGATTTACAAATACTGTCATAATTATTACCACAGTACTATCATAGATTTATTGCACATATATGGCTTAAAAGCATTATCATTTGTTATTTAATTGCCTCACGATGTACTAAAAGTAACCTAACGCTATATGAACGTTCAACTTCAATATTTAATCCAAGTAGCACGCGATCAAACTATGAATGAAGGGATTCTGAGGAGCTGCCAAATGTGTCACATTTTCTTCATAAATTATGGGCGTTTCCGCTGAGTCAGGCAATTTTGTGGTCAGAATGGCGTCGGTTCTCACTCGCCATTCGGCATTGACAAGAGCCTGTAATTTACATCTATAAATCACTGCGAGAGTTACTGGAAAAGCGGAATTAATTGGCCAGCCTAAAGGACTGTTCTCAAAGTTTTAACTTGTATCCTCATTTCATTGCAAATGCCTACAACAACTCTGAAACGTTTTCCGCTTGAGAACAACTGTGATGTACTAATAATTAAAAATTCGTCCTACTGCAAATAAAAATCACATCTATTATTATTGTCCTTGATAGTGCGATAGCACTGAAGTCCATGTGTCGCCTACCGTATTCATGCATACATAATTAGAAAACGGTTACACTAATTTCGTGGAACGCGTGGTTAGCTTATGCTAACGAATATAGCTAATAAATAATGCTGTGCTGTCAGAGGTAAGTCACATTTTAACCAAATGCGAGAAGCACGTAGACAAATGCCAGTAGCGTAGAAACCTCGAACTTTTCCGGATATAGGTAAGCCATCTGAAAGCTCAAAGACTAACATAACATAATTAAGCTGCCATCGATCATTGACAGACCTGATGCAAAATAGCCTTGACTTCTCCGAAACTTCACATAAACCTCGTTCCTTTGATTGGAGTTTCAGTCGTTAACCCTTAATTGATTGCCCTCGAGACTTCCCAGTACTCTCCAGTTTGCTCCCTAAAATGGAGTTTTCAGCTATTTTAAGCGCACTTTGGTAACCTTTAACACCTGCAACACGATTCAAAGTGGCTAAGCCACTGCTCTTGCCTGAAAAACCGGACAACTTAAATCTGATTGGCTTTTTAATTACTCGACACTGTCGAATCAATTGATGGCATTTCAATAATGTTTTAGAAATATTTTGCACCCTCCTCAAGATTTCGAGGACCCAAACAGTAAAGATGGGAGCTTCTTGGCTCAGTTGCAGACTACTTCACTTCACTTTCTTACGTGTTACTTTTTGTGCGTTTGTTTGAGGTGACATCTTTGTATGTATTTTGCTTTGAACAGTTGATTCATTACAGGCTTTAGCTACTCATGAAAATAATCTATTCCTAAAGAAATTAGCTATCACAACGAAACTGATTTCATTAGCGACGAACGTTAGGTCGGATGTTAAATCAATACTGAACACTAATAAGTAGCACAAAGCCTACTAATACATCAAACCGTATGTTAAATTAAAAGACCACACTAAACACTTGTAAGTACCATTATTTTTCAAGTTCTATACTTCAGCATTCGTATGCAGAGGACCGAATACTTTTCACTGATACTTAAGAGTGCAGCACTTGTATTTGAACAAGGTTTTAAAAAAATGACTGTTATGCAGTATAATTTACGCAATGTAGAGGTTCATTAGAATGGTTCCTAGTGACATTTAAAATTTATTAAAATGCTTCGTTGTAGTTTATTAAAATCTAAAATATAACTTCATCCTTTCCGAAAAAATGTGTCAGGTTAGTATTATTTCTTGTAATCATCTCTGTACTCTGGCAGTCTAGCAGTGTACGGTGACATATGCTTTTGCTTAGAATTTATTTAAAATGCAAACTTTTCATTAGTTAATCCAGTTGCTATTCACAAATTTTATCATTACCACGGTAAGTTTCACCTCATTATTATACGTTTATTCATTTTTACGGGACGGAATTAATGTGGCATCGTAGAAAGAACCATTAACCATCTGTTTCTGGCTGTCACCGACACAGGTAAATATACATAAAAGTGATGTTTATTCACGATGCAACAAAGTATACAATGTATCAAGTAGAAATTGTGATTAATGATTCGAAATTATAGAAAGCTTACTAAAATTTACATAATAGCTCTGCGTCAGATCATTCACTTACATTCTTTTTCTTCCGGTTGCAGAAAAGCTCCAACGGAGTCTAGTCCAATTCTTAGACTGCAATTCCTGCAAGTCTTCTATAGAGATCGAGCTGCCATAACAAATTGATAAATCTGGATATATTTCCCGCGTTCGATATCTGTTCTTGTAAAACGCTGATATGCAATGGTTCTGGCAACTGAGTTACCTTTACACTACCGAATCAAATGGACTGCACATTGTTCTATATTTAGGTTCTTGGTTTTGGCTTGTAAGATCTGTGCACCCAATTATAGGTTATGTTTCTTGTAAATTTTAGCATAATAATAAATAAACTTCAGTTTTATTAGAATTATTATAGCACCCGCGCTGTCAACAAATGACAGCGGAGAATATGTGATGACCCGTCTTTGTTGATCAGTTGATCATAATTTTCTTATTAACCTTCTTATGTATTACGCAATGCAACTGCCAGCTTAATTGGGGAACTGAAAATGGATAAATAAATAAACAAACAGATAAATACACATCGGTTTTTATTATATTGTAGATTAGTTATTCTTGGTTAATAAAGAGGAATGTGCTGCGCACACTGCCTGTAGCATGCTAAATGGTGCCGTGCCAGGAACAGACTTAGGATTCAGTGCAGACCGGGATAAGATATGTTAAGATATTTCAGGATAGTCACAAACGTTTGATCAGTTGTGAATCATTCCCCGATAGTACAGCTATATAATCGTAGATCGATCTCTGAGTTCGGCTTATTTAGAAATAGAAATCCAATACTAGGGTACTTCCGGTTAAAGAATGAGTATTAAAAGTAGTATTGTAGCTTATGATCTTTTCACTGGAGCTTTCTTGGAGTCGGTATGGCTGATGCCGGTAAAAAGGCAGTAGAGTTGAAGGATAGTGGTACACACATTTGTGACAGTTATTTCTTGACACAGTACAAAATGAACAGCCGCTCTGCATGACAAACCCCAAGAAATTAAATGCGTAAATGCTATACGAGGCACACTCTCGATATGTTAAGTATGGACTTGAGAAATGCCCCAATTTAGCATATGAAACTTGAGTTTTTCAGTGTTGAGTGCTTAATATTTTGTAGCGAGCAGGCACTCATCCTTGAGTGCTTAGTACTACTTACGAGTGTTTAGTGTTGGTTTAACCTACGACCCATTGTGCAACCCTGAAGTAATTTCTTTAGCTCGTTTACTACTTACTGTAAACGAGAAGAACGTATGCTTCATGCAGGCTGCCGTAGTGCAACTCTCTCATTCCTTCCATCTATCACTCGCACAGCCTGTCATTAAGATACGGATGTAATGAGGTCAGTACCTCGGCCTTGTGCGTCCTAAAATACATGTATGTCTCTGTAGCTGTTGACCGAAATCTTGATTTTGTTCCTTGGGTAGGCAAGAACTGATTGTACTGCCCAACAGGCAATGCGGGTAACAAGAGAATAGTGAATAATAAACCAGCGAGAACATATATGAGTCGGAACTGTAGCGCCACACATATGTAACTGATCGTTGCCTGGCATTGTTCCGAAAATAAAGAGAATTAACAAATTTTATTCCTAATACACAAAAACTAACCACTGGCGGATTGTGCAGTCTCCATTGTATCTCTCTCTCTATCTCGTGTGTCTTTCATTTCCTATGATATTGCTGGCATAATATCTGTAGAGAATTAATGTTTTCTCGGGAAGTAGTAGTTTTTGGGTGGCGATACTTTAAAACATTTTTGTAATATAGTAAAAATTAATCTCACACACCTAAGTTACACGAACATGACAGCTTCTTCCACTTTTTAAAAGATCTGAGTAATTGATAACTTTTATCATACATGTTTGAATTCATATCGTTCTTAAAAAGTTACCAGTTTCGTAAATTGATGAGGATAATTAACGAGGTCAAAAATATCGTAGCTTGAAAGATTAAACGAATGGCTACCACTACTGATCAGCAATGTGCTGTATTGTGTTAAATCTTCGAAGAAATTGGCACGGTGGCATCACGTGACGTAATTTGGAACAAACTAAGGTCTCATTAAATGAAAAACGCGACCAACTTCTGCTACAAATTCAACATTACAAAATAAATTATTCCATTTAGCCTCTCTACAAAAGAGTCTGCTCAATACTGACCATCCACATCGTTGGTGGAGTGAGCTAAAGGGTTCAGTATTCGGTGCTGAACTTTCGTTACCGCCCTTTGTTGGTCCCGGTGGAGGTATCATTACTGATCCCTTGGCAAGGGCGGAGCTCTTGTCGGCTCACTTTGACGGAAAGCAGAGAAGAGATGTGTTCTCTGTGCCTCTTGCATGTAACCCTGAACCTCCTTTAACCGCTTTGGCGTTCATATCTGGTACAATCAAGGTACTGCTTGAGTGCCTTGATCCGAATGGAAGTGTGGACCCGGTGGGCATGTTGCCTCTGTTTAATAAGCAGCTTGCTGGCATTTCTGCCCCTAAGCTAGCAGTGATCTTCCTTCGCCTGATACGGTTAGGAAATTTTCCTCATTATTGGCGTACTGGGAATATTACTTCCATTCCCAAGGGTCCAGTGTCGCCCCATGTCGCCCACTATCAACCCATTACACTGACGCCCATTTTGTCTAGGGTATTCGAGAAATTAGTCGCTTGTAAGCTTGGTTGTCTTGCTGAGGTTACGGGTTTGCTGCCTGCTGGTCAATTTTGCGTACAGAGCTATTTGGGTTGTTGTGGTGCGTTGTTGTCGGTGTCACACCATTTACAGTGAACGTTAGATTGTAGGTCTGAGGCACGCCTTGTCCAGTTCAACTTTAGCGCGTCGTTTGACCGGGTCAACCATAGGGGTCTATTATGCAAGCTAGAGTCGTTTGGGTTTGGTGTGGGTGGTAGGGTTCCGTAAATCATTTGCGATTTTGTTTCTGAGCCAAAGTGTATCTGTTGACGGCGTTTTGAGTGCCTCTGTCGCGGTGGAGTCTGGCGTCCCTTAGGGTAGTGTACTTGGCCCGCTGTTGTTCGTTCTGTATACTAATGACATGTTCTCTGCCCTGGAAAACACGATGATCAACTATGCCGACGATTCCACTTTGATATTAGTGCTCATCGCATGCGTAAAGCTGTCGCCCAGTTTCTGAATAGGGATTTGTCACGCATTAGCGCATAGTGCTCGGCCTGGACAATGAAGCTGAATGCCAGTAAGACCAAATCGATGATTATCAGTACGTCTCGCACACTTGTACTGCAGCATCCTCATCTGGAGATAGAAGACACTTTGCTTCAGGAGTCTAGCTCCTTGGATATTCTTTGTGTTGTCTTTGATGAAGCTTACCTTTGAGCCGTATATTAGGCAACTGGTGTCACGTGCTTCCAGTAAGATTGGGCTCCTGGCGACAATGAGGTTGTCCTCAGATGTATTTATGTTTTTTGTTGCCTGTGGTGGAGTATTGCTTATCGGTCTGAGTTTCAGCTGCTGACACTCACTTTCGTCTGTTGGACAGACTTGTTAGTTCAGCCAGCAGGCTGTGCAAGATAATGATCTGGTGAAAATCTTCCACAGGAGAAGGGTTGCCGAACTCTGTATGTTTTATAAGGTGTACAACAATGAGAGACATTGGTTGCATTCTGCTGCCCATGCCCTCAAGGTCTTTAGGAGAGAAACACGTGCTGCGATCAGGGCGCACTCTTTCACAGTGGAGGATACTGAATGTCGAACTAGTCGATTCTGTCTGTACTTTTTGCCCTGGTCAGTTAAAGTTGGGAATTCATTGCAGCTATCGGCTTTTGGTCGTATTGGCCTGCATGCGTTTAAGTCAGCTGTTAATGGCTTTTTGCTGCATTTCCATTAGCAGCGTTTCAGGCTTCCCGTTGTTGCCATGTGCTTTATTTGGGTTGTATTACCTCGCCGTGGTAGCACAAGTTTGAAGTTTTAATAATAATAATAACGCCGTCATTAATATCGGACAGTAGCTTGATCTTTGGTTGATTGCATTCTTCTGCTCAAACTACACTTTTTATTCTTGGCACTTTAACTTCGCTCAATCCTTGCTGATATTTGAAAGTGGAACTTTTTCTAGTTTTTGAAAATTCATTAAAGTAGAAAAATGAAATATGGACAACGAAAGTATGAGAATAATTTCATGATTAGTCTCTTAATTTAGAACAGGCCAGTTCGACCATATTTGAACTTACAGTAAGAAAAAGATGAGACGTATCCCAATAAACACAGGCTTCCGGGCACTGACCCCACGTCACAGGCGCTGTGGTTACCATAGTGACAGTGCTGGCCGTAGACAACTGAAATTACTACGTATCTGAGAGATCAGTCCGCAGTAATTTCTGAATGCTTCACCGCTCATTGAAACGTTCTAAATGTTATCAATATAGGAACATTATCTTGTTTGTATGAAGTGGGGCGTCATAGACACAATTTCTCCTAGAGATCAAAGTTGTGCGAAACGACTAGCGCCTGCAAAAGTATTTTTAGGAATGACAAAAAAAAATGAATTGATAAAACGTGGGTGAACCTTTATCTATCTTTTCTCATCAAATACGATGTAAAACTTAGTCAGGCTGCTACCCCTTTAAAAAGGTGTGAATCTGAAGAACAACTGAGTTTTATTATCGGTGAGGTAACTCAAGTAGCACCATGCAAGCCGTCTTTTTCACGGTATATGAAGTGTGAGAAGGTGGGACCAAGATTTTCCGTATAAAGGAATTACCTGGTAATGTGCATGCCACACCTCGGAACTTTAGCTTGCGCTCTTCTTCCGTATTGTCCAAAATATTTTAGACCTGTCGGCTTGGTTGACATCCGCTTTGGACGAAAGAATGACGCTTTAGCTAATGAGGAGCTCACCATTTTGAATGCAATGCTCTCTGCCTCTGTTTGTTTATTTTCATCTTGGTCTCTATAAACACCTCTCTAGCAAAGGTGGTGCAATATGAATCCCTGATATCCTGGTCTATATTAAAAGGGGAAAGGCCAGTGATTGTGCATGTATCCAAGAACATCATTTTAGTTGTTAAACAGCTTGTAAATGTCACGCCTGTAAATTTCCACTGGTCTTGAAGCAAGGTATGCACCCTACTCGCTTCCAACCACTTCTCTTGAAACCAACCTTCCAAGTGGTTCTGTCGTCCCTGATACAAAAAATAAACAGTACGAGCAAGGTCAGGAGAATACCGGTAACTTAGATGAAGTTAATATTTGTGACCTAAGCTCAACCAAAAGCTTTTTGGCTTCAAGGAACACGTTGTGGCTGCTTTCTTTATATAACTAGTATGGATTAGGGCCCAGTTATTAACAACTGCAAGCTTCCCGATCAGTTTCAATTGCCATAGTAGCTGTTTATAATTATGGTCCCTGGTATATTTGTACATAATTTAGTTGTGCCATGTACGGGCTACCCCATTTGACTGTTCAATTATCTGAGAGGTAATTGTTGAATATTGCTCGTGAAGACGCTCCCAACTCTTTAGAATAAGATTTTCTTCGACGACTCTTCTTTGACTCGATTGTCCAACGGGTATCCCGAATTTGGAGCGGGAAAAACATCTCCTGCGACTTCTTTCATTACTGCACCATCTCCATGGTGGCTCTGAATCGACATTTCTGAAGCGTTTATGAGGACACAGTTACGATACTCCCGGAGTAAACATCTCTCATGGCATTTTGAAATGATGCACACTTACATAGCTGCAAATGTTCAGTTGCAGAGATTATGGAAAATATTTTCAGAAAGTGAAACAAAAAGATAAACAGTACTTGTTGTGGCCTTCTTAAGCTAAGACCCGCAAAAATGTTGTAACTGCTTTCAAAAACATTCATTTCAAAACTCGTACATCATTGTTGGCACCAATTTGATCGCTGTATAACTTAAATACATCATATCTTGCACCGTACAGGAAAAACTATAAGCCCGCATGTCATATAGTCTCTGGTCATTTGTCAATACCTAATACCGACGTATTGACTTCACCATGCCTGCTGCAACATGCCATCCATGCGTGAGCTACACTTTAGCTGAACTCAGTTTGCCGCCTACTGAGAAGTTAGGGCGATGCAGTAATGAAAGTTCACCGTTTGGTGGCCGCATGCCATCACTAGGCTGCCTCGCTCATGCCGGCAGAGCGTTTCAATTCTGGAGAGTCGTGTGCCTTTGGTGCAACTGGAGCATTGCCGCTCCTGCGACATTCCTGCTGCCCAGCTTGTCACAATCAATCGCTGTCTCTGCCAAATCCTTCCTCCCCAAGTCCTCGAGCGTCACCACACTCGCAGCTGCCATCTTCAATATTTGCTTAAGTGGCCGAACTCTGTTTCCGAATCGTGTATGGTACAGAGAGTGAGAGCTCAAGTAAAGGAATTAAATTTGCTCTAAATTGAAGTAATCTGGTTTTGATGACCAAGAAAACTTGTTCTACATGCCATTTATCCGTTTTTTAATAACTAGCTTTTTTGCTCCTCGGCAAGCGTAAATACTGTTCCATAAAACAGTGTATCCTAACCATTCCAGAGGGATTATCAAAAATGCAATTTTGTAACATTTCGCATGTTCTCTTTCTTGCAGTCACCTGGTGAACCATACAAGTCAAATAGCCCGCTGCTTGTTTATATCCACAAGCAGTTTATGTATATCCATGGCCCCAAAGCTATGGGTCCATTACTCCAGGGTGGGAACCATAGAATAAAGCATTTTCACTTCACGAGCTCCACATGATTCTATGGGAATCTTATCTTTCCTCTCGCTCTTCCACTGGCGCAGTTCGATTGGTCTCACAAGCCACGCTCGTTTCTTTTGAGACCCTCAAATGCCATTTCATCCACTAAATTCAAACCTGCATCCCAGTGTCCTCCTAACATTCGTCCTGTCATTCTGTTTTTGAAAAGCCGAAAAGTTGGCCGCCCACTTATTTCTACTTCATACGAAACTGTAAAAATACAAAGTCAACAACCGATTTCATTCTGCGTCATAATCTAATGTGTTTCCATCAATGGCTCCATGGCTGTCGAGTGTTACAAACTGTTTATAGGACCTACCTTCTCGAAAAAGTTGCATATTGTTCTTATGAGGGTCTTAAGAATATCCAGCAGTTACAGTCATCATTGCAGTCAGATGTAAATGTATACCAATTCACAATTCCTTTTCCACTTTCTAAATTACAGCGTAGCTGTAGGGGAAGCGCTCTTATAGCTGCAATAATGCACGCGTGCTCTTGCAGACGAATATTAGTTTGTTCAATATAACATGAAATACATCTGCAGTACGAGCGGGATATTATTGTCACCATACACAGCATAAGAACTTACAGTTCTAAAATTTCCTTGCGTTTCTCACTATTCTTGGGTCGCATTATCCGTCCACACATGTCCCTCTGCTGGCAGTACACTTGCCCCAATTCATATTCTCTTTTTCTTCTAATAAAGATCCATTTTTAAATATTCATGTCCGCAAAACGAGTTCTACCGTCAGCTTTCCGAGCTGGTTGTTGTAACGCAGTAGATATTCGCTAATTGTCAGCCTTGAAATGGTTGCGCTCGTTAACTAATCTATTCAACCAACAATTACGTCGGTTTAAATTAATAGTGATAAGTTAAGGTGGACGGTCGGCTGAGCAGAGTGTGCCATTATTACACTGATAAGCCTCTGCCGACCTCGCTGTTCTGCAGTGCTGCTCAGCGAGCGCATTGCAACTTGCAGGTTAAGAAGAAACTGGGAACTACCTGTTTTCTATAGCTATTTTTAATGTATTGTGGTCAACATTACTTCATAGCATTAAGTCGATTATTGAAGAGATAGAATATATTCTGTTACTCGGATTGCATGATATATGCCACAAGCTTCGAAACTTGTGTTTATGACAAATGGAACAAACATAGGCAGAAAATCACGTCAATATCTTGTGCTTCTGACTTTCATGAAGCTGTCATATGTATGTACTGGCGTATCCGGCTATCAGATACGATGGCAACGAATTTATGACAATCATTATTATAGTGTTCTTACTTGTGGTAAAGACTTTACTGCAAAAGATGCATCTACCTACTTGCTTGATCTTCTATAAATTCAAACAATACGTGGGATCATTGCCAACAAAAGTTCGGAGTAACAGAATTTCCCTCTCCCAAGCAAAACTGCGAACTTTGAATACAAAGTAACTCCAGATAAAGAAAGTTTAAGTGAAAGAATTTACCGGACATGCTCATTAACGTATTGTGGCTACCAACAATGACCGTGATAGGATCAAAACTTGGGACACATAAAAACATTTGGCCTCTGTTTTCTGCTCAGCTTAACGTTTTAATTGTAACGAACGACGACAACGAAATTCAATCGATTGAAGAACATGCAGTAAGCTAAAGACAGCTTTAAAACCGATGCAGACGGTACTCTTTTGTCCTATGTTATCACTTCACCGCATTCGAATAGTTCGTACTGTCCGTGCAAACACGACTGTGCGTCTACCAAAAGTTTCGATAAAATGTTTACCGTTGTATTCTCTAGCTTAGCCCGCGTCAATAGTGCACTGACTTGTGTCTTTTTAGAATTTTCATTTCAGAAAGCAGTATTCTTATTTGTTGCTTACACAACACATAACGCATTCGAATGCCGTGAAGTGAAAATACAGGACAAAAGACTATCGTCTGCAACGGGCTTTCGTTTATATACACCCACCAATGCCAGAAGTGCCTTCTATTTTGAGGCGTCCTTAGTTTTGCCGTCACCTACAACGTCCCCTTTGTCTTCATATGATGACTTTTCCTCTTTCTAATCCTTCACCAGCAAACGGTGTATTGAATATAATACTGTTAAAACTGTTTGCATGCACATTAAACCAAGGAGAAGTAACCTGCCCTCCGGTAAAGTCACTCCCCTTAATGGTTTCGATCTCACTTACGTAGACAGCTTCTCTTACCTGGGTCATAAAATCACCAATGATTTTCGTGATAATCATGATGCAGAGAAAGAACACACGAACGCTCCACGCAGTGGACAACATGCTAATGAGAAAGTATGGTCACTGCTCGGATGAGGTTAAATGCCATCTCTTTCGGAGCTAGTGCTATCCTCTGTACTGTAACTCGGTTTGGTCCAAAGCAGAAATCAATAGGACGCCTACGTGCGAATATTATATTTGCTCAAAAGTATACAGATTGTCTCAAAGTCAGGGCAAGAAATTGCGCTCTGAGTCTCCAGCTCAGGATAGAAAAATCTGATAACGCCTTACTCAAGGTGATCCGTACCGGGCCTGGCTACAAACTATCTAACATGTATAGCCGATGGCAGCGCATACTATTTCCAAGCAGGGGCCAAACAATGGGCCGCAATGCAGTGTAGTTTGTAATGATAGTATTATATGATCTTAGTATCTAATGTAACTTTAGTATTAAGCTGTTTCCTGTGTACCGTGTCCCTATGTGTACCTAATAAAAGTTATTATTATTATTATTACTAACTTGAGAGACTAACAAACCAAATGACCAACAATCCTACCAATCAACAAACAGACAAATTGCGTTTCATCATATTCGATTGAAAATGCGGAGAGTTCTTTCTCTTTTAAAAGCTGCTTTTACAGTGACGCTTTTCAGAGATACAACCCTCCAAAACCTTTGTTGGCACTATATATTTACATAACGAGCATGTAAAACCTTAGTCCTTCTCCCTCCGCCCGTGTAATTATACCGGTTTGTCGTACATGATCAAGAATTTGCCTTTATTGACCAAAATGTAAAAAGTGTATCTTTCAAGCTGTGCTTGGTAACGTTCAGGCTGGAAACATACGTCGCCAGCCAACTGCATTAATTAAACCCTCTATTCTAGCAGCTGCTCACGAGAGTACAAAGTACGATATATGCCAGGTGCGTGGATCGAGGGTTTTCGGGACTGAAACTCAAGTTTCTTGTGATTACCTTCGCTTCGCCTTAAGTTACCATTAACGTTTCCGAACGTCGTACTAAACAGTATTTATTTGTAAATTAAACTCACTGAAAATTAAGGGGGCTATTCGAAATTTAACCAGTTGCGTTTGCTATAGCTCTGGAGCAACATGCACTGGACTTATTGTGGATCGTGGCGAATGCAAACAGCAAGTCAGGTGTAGAATATTTTTGTCTATTTTATGACCAAATGTTTATTGTTTGCACTAGCACAGCGGTGTTGACAGATCTGCGATACTGTTCCCTCCCGTATTGCCGGACGGTCGTGCACTCACGTATCGCCGGACGGTCGTGCACTCACTTATCGCCGGACGGTCGAAAGGAGCGAAGTTTTTCAAGCAGAGAAAAACTCAGATATGGAATCTGAATGTTAGAACACAACCCTTGCTTCATAAAGCATTTAGATACTGCTGCCTTATTAAAAGATTGAGTACTAGCGCCGTCACATACTGTAAAACTTTCGGTTTTTAAACTTAAACTGTTGCGTCGACATCACCAGTTTCTTCGCTTCTGTAAAATAAAACAGGTTATACTCAGCTGGTCATAGACCTCGTGCTATTTGACTGGCCACCATCACCAACTTTCTTTCTCTCACATAAATATTCCACCCTTCCCTTCAGCATCTCTCGCATCACCTTGACATTAAACAAAAGCATTTTTGTAGCCGAGCTCGCGTGGGACGACCACCATTTATCCCACTGTTACGGCACCGTCCTTCAACTTTCTATGCTTGCATTTCTTCCCATCTTATATCGAATTTTTATACTCCTTTTAGCTTTAAAAACATAATACTGATGCTATTCTGCAATCGTCTTAGCTGTTCATACTGGTCAAGGCACAAAAATTCAGAATTTAAATACTTTAGTTCACTAGACTTAAATATCAAGTGGTCTCCAGGATACGACGCTCCTTCCGTGTCCGTCCCGTCCTGACGCCTGAAAGGTAACATAGATTGCACTAGAATACCCGCGCTGTCAAAAATAACAGCGATGATGACCCGTCGTCATTGCTCATATTTCCGTTACTAACATCTTTTTCGAGAATAGGCTACAAAGGCCAACTAAAATTGTCATAAGAGATGAGTGCTCGGTATCAAATCATATAGCTGCAGCAGCATGGTGTCTAGCAATCGGGACTTCTATAATTCCCTGAATTTTCCCTGATTTTACTTAAATCTCCCTGAGTGTCAGATTGTCCATTTTCCTCTCGAATAATGTGATTACCAATGGGTTATGGGCTGAGTGGAACTGAAAATGTTACAAATCACCCTTACATTATTAGGATTGCTGCAAAATAGAGCTAGGCAGTCGTCCACCTTTCCCCAATACTGTAGAACATAAATTAATAATCCTCATATGGCTCAAGCTCTGGGGGAACGCAGCATTTATAGAGATAACCCCACAAAATGAACACCATCCACTGCCCTGCAAAAATTCCCTGAGTATTTTCATTCCTGGTCCCTTTTTTCCTGAGTTTTTCTGTTTCTTCTGGGTGGTTTTTCCCCTGAGTTTTCCCTGTTTTCCAGACAGTTAGACACCCTGAATTAGTAGTACAATCGCCCCATGCCTTAGAAGAGGTGCAAAAAACTTACATTAGCAAGCAGCAAGAATGACTGAATTAAAATATTTAGTTCCCCGTAGCGTATCCAGACCGATGAGCCTTCAGTACATCTGCTTTTTCTCTTAAAACTCGACTTGAAGAGAAAATTCTTTGTCAATCTACAATATAGTAAAGGTCGATGTGTATTTATCTGTTTGTTTATCCATCTTCTGTCACGCTTGAACAGAACAGATAGGCGGAAATTAGCCCAGGTTGGAGGCTCTGGTCGTCCTCTCAAGCTCCATTGAAAACTGATAGGTAGAAAATAGGCCGTGTTGCAGAAGATGGTTACCGTGTCTTGATTAGGGACAGTTGAAATTCAAAAATGAAGTTATCGCAGGCTCAGTCTAATTCGTGTCAGTATTACTCTCTCCATACATCGAATCTATGGCAAAGTATCGGGCGGCCTCAAGTCTAAATGGACTTCTTGCATTGTCGCAGTTGAAATCGCAGCACTGAATATATCTGCAGGTTCCATTGGCACTCTCATGCATCTTGATTCGTAGATTCTTCCCACAGATGATTTCTTTGCCTCAGCTATTCTTCCAACTTTGATGCAGTTGTCGACGAAACAGCTTTCAATAACCAAAAGACTATCGGACAAATATGACGCTAGGGTATCTATGATACCAAATCGAATCAGTTCTTTTCAGTATTGCTGAACTGATCGCAAAAGTAATGAATTAATTTCATGTCAGAAAATAAGAGTCTTGATGCTCAGTAATTAGGGTAATTAGGATGCCGTGAACCTTCATCTGCATGATCATTAAAGTTGGCAATTGTATAAAGGAAAGCATGGTTAATGAACAAGGATCAACACAAATTATTCGCTGTTATTTTATGACAGCGCGAGCACACTAGTAGATGATAGAAAGCAGAAAGAAATGTGTCTGCTGCCATGAGAAAAACCATAGCTTCGTCTCTGCTCTATTGATCAGCTACGGTACTGAATTTTTACGCCGTGAACTGAGAACAAACATACAGTTCAGTGTGTTTCGGTGTCTGGAGAAAATGCTAAACATCAGATGCCATAACCGGGCTAAGAGAAGCTGAAAATATATCCAAAGTTTCACTGTCAAGAGTTATTTCAAGCAAGAAAAGCATTCAGATACAGAGGGATAAGGATTCTACTTCTGTAACCTGGTCATCGATCACCGAGAAAAAGCTACTTAATTACAAAATCTACAACCTAGCCTATTTTTCGCCCATCTATTTCGTTAAGATCGTGACACGAAACCTATAAATGAATAAATAAATGTAAATATAGAAACACACGACGGTCATTCTTAGTACTCGATTAGATTACGAACCTTAAAACTTCTCTCAGAGGCGTATCTCCACCAATGACTCTTGAATTTTTCCCTATCCTAAAGTGAAGGATGTCTGTACAAACAAGCGTTCAAGTAAATAAAGGTCACAGACTTTTAGAATAATAATAGACGGCCCGTGACCCTTTGGGTCATCATCACGATCGTCTTTGCTTCTCAAAAAGCAGGTGTTATTCAGCTGGTCATAGACCACACGCTATTCGGCCGTCCCCTGCTGCCCGCACTCATCATCCTCAGATGCTTCTTTTCTTCTATTAAAGGAATCTTCGACACCCTGCCTGTAAGCAGTGGGAAATATATATATGCGACATAGTCCTGTTGTGTCCTCCGTAAAACAACTTTAACTTGCCTGTTCTTGCAGGCGACCTCAGGTTAGCATCCGTATCACAGATACCATCGAATTAAATCCTCATCCCTCGAATTTCTTTCTGTCTTAAAGCAAAGAAGCTGTGTGGAAACAAGCGCGACACAAGTAAATAAGTAATGTTCACAGACTTTAGTATAATACTAGAGGGCCCAGCCGTGAAAAATGACTGCAAAATTTTGTGATTGAGGTTTTTATTGTTCCGGTTCCCATTATAGGTTTTACTGTATTATACCTGCAGGCCTGATCTTCCATTAGTGAAACGCAAGCTGTACAACCATGAGTTTTGCGATAGCAAAATATCCCCCTGCAAGAGAAGGCGTGAATATCAGCTTGGAATAGGTCAAACGTTAAGCTGCACTAAGAAAATATAGTTCAGTCAAAATAATTCACTGGAAATGCCCAGGGCTCACCGTAATGTGGATACCAACTGATTGGTGAACCTCAAGCGTCGACATTTGGCTGCGATGTAAATTCAATATAAAAAGGCGTCTGCTCAGCGTGAAGATTGAACTGCTACGATTTGATTCAGCTAATGAAAGCATAGGCGGATTGGATTATGCACCAAAGGAACGAAAACTCCTAGACTGAGGAGAGAGACTGAGCTTCTCTAACTGCTACGAAGATATTTAGGTTAGGCGATACATGAGTGCACGACCGTCCGGCGATACGTGAGTGCACGACCGTCCGGCGATACGTGAGTGCACGACCGTCCGGCGATACGTGAGTGCACGACCGTCCGGCGATACGTGAGTGCACGACCGTCCGGCGATACGTGAGTGCACGACCGTCCGGCGATACGTGAGTACACGACCGTCCGGCGATACGTGAATGCACGATCGTCCGGCGATACGTGAGTGCACGACCGTCCGGCGATACATGAGTGCACGACCGTCCGGCGATACGTGAGTGCACGACCGTCCGGCGATACGTGAGTGCACGACCGTCCGGCGATACGTGAGTGCACGACCGTCCGGCGATGCGTGAGTACACGACCGTCCGGCGATACGTGACTGCACGACCGTCCGGCGATACGTGAGTGCACGACCGTCCGGCGATACGTGAGTGCACGACCGTCCGGAGATACGTGAGTGCACGACCGTTCGGCGATACGTGAGTGCACAACCGTCCGGCGATACGGGATCTAAGACTCTGTCAAAGATACCGCCTTTCATCTACCATGCTCAGAAGAAGAAGCATCATCGTCATATAAAAAGTACCAAGATAGTTTGCAAAGCGAAGCAAGATTCAGAAAATTCAGTATTTCCACTTCAGACCATACTGGCCAGGCGAATAAAATTTCAATTCCTTCGTGCACTTGACGTAGCTATCAAGTGGTCGGTATCCACGTTACCGCGCTCTATAAATATCCGTCTCGATCTGACTCCTGAACGATGACATGGATTGTACGGCGGACTCTAATACTTCCCAGGGCATACTTTCACCATTGAGGCTTGAATTTCTTCCCATCTAAATGCAACGAAATAGTGTGCAAACAAGACACAAGTAAATAAACAAGACACAAATAAACAAGTTCACTGAGTTTATGTACAATATAGATAGACTAGTGGCCCGGGCCGTCATTATAAATGACGGTACAAAATTAGCACCTCATGAAAACCCCCACTGTCTCCTGTGCTTATTACTGTTCAGAAGGCTTCTCTAATGAAAATTCAGAATTCCACCTAAAAAATTGGATAAATATTATGAGGCGTAGGTAAGTGACATCTCCCGTCGCAACAATGAACATGTCCCGACACGATCATGCAGGCGAGCTCAGGTCCCTCAGCTGGAGCGCCCAAGTGTGACCCCCGTATCCAAGATACCATCTTCGGCACCTGAATTTTCTCCTATCTCATTCCCGTAGTCCGTAGAGCCTGACAGGAATGATAGAAATATTGTTATCAATAAATAAATAAAAACACGACGTGAATTATTATGTAGTAATGATATATCGAATATAGAACAGGATTTTATTGCAGGTTTTATCGTTTTACAGAAACGTACGTTCTGTGCCGATTGCAAAGTTTTGTGTTTTTTTCTCTGCTCTGTGCGAGTGTCTAACCCAAATAGAGACTTGCAAACTATCTTTTACATTGGGAAGAAGGGGAAAAAACTGAATTAAACATCATCAGAAGGAATATGAAAAATAAAGGACTAAATTGGTACGGCAGACAGATGTTGCAAATGCCTTACTCAGCGTAAGTAACCTGAGGTCCCTTGTGGCCTCATTCTTCATAGCATTTGATAGACGAACGTAACTATATAGTGTAACTCTATGGCCTATGGCCTATCCTATGCATAACAAATGCAGTTCAGAAAAGTCCATTGAACAACATGTGATGATTATCACCCGCGAGTGAAGCGAAAGGCGGTGATAATGTTTTCGTTGATTTAAGTCTGTATATGTATGTATATAGATATATATATATTGAAGAATTAGATCAGAAGCAAATAATATAGTTGAAATTGTATTACCCACGACGCGTTTCGCTGTAACCTCAGCTCATCAGGTGGGAGGATCGAAGATGGTGAATAATTCGTTGACATCTTGAAAATTTTAGCGGTTATCACATAAAGATGGTTTATATGATACCGGTTTGAGGAAATCTATAAATGACTTTTTATGTAATACAAATGTTTTGTCGTTTTTTAAACTAAGTCCATCCTGTTCACTTCAGCTACTGCACTAAGTACAGACACACAGAGGTGCCGAAAGCGACAGTTTACAACCTGTACGGGTTTCAATTGGTGGCACATCTGCATGGTAGACTCCATAATAGTTACGAATCCTACAGCTGGCGTGATAACCGCTAAAATTTTCTAAATGTCAACGAATTATTCATCATCTTCGATCCTCCCACCTGATGAGCTGAGGTTGCAGCGAAACGCGTCGTGGGTAATACAATTTCAACTATATTATTTGCTTCTGATCTAATTCTTCAATATGTACGCCATCTAGAACCAGAATATATATATACATGTTTGTCTGTCCACCCAATGAGTAGTCGAAGGAGTTGAGCAATGTTCATAGTTTTTTGCAGGGAGTCTGGTGGGTTGCCCTAGTGTTACGATATCGTTAGGTTGTGGGAAAATCAAACGTAATCAATTTAAATAAATGTCAATATACGGGAAAATGCTAGGATATCATAAAAATTAAGGTAATTAACTAGACTAATTCTTAATATACAGGAT
>LQNS02277999.1:13219242-13236601 GCA_001587735.2 Parhyale hawaiensis
AGCCAAACACCCTCCAAGCACGCCTCATAAGACCAATTTTCTGCGATGCACGTGAGGCAACAGAACGAATGTGGGGCTCAAACGTCAACTTTGGATCAAAATTGACACCCAAGATAACCAAGTCATCAACCACAGGAAGTGATACACCATCCAGCATGAGTGCAGGAAAAGGAGATCCCACTGTGCGCGACCTGGACACGAGCATAGTCTTAGTCTTGCCCGCATTTAGCCTCATCCCCCACCTAGAACACCAGAAATCAATAATTTCCAAATCATGCTGGATAGATTCTGAAACCTCTAATCTATCACTAGGCTTATCACAAACAGCCAGCAAAGTGACATCATCAGCGTAATCAACAAGTAAATTATTAACTTCGTTTCAAAGCCTCAGGTCTCCTACAGTATCTACCTACACTACACAATTAAGCACAGCGTATGTCTGTGCCCAAATATTTACAAATATATAATAATGTGTATATTGTGTATTGTCGATAGTGCTGACTTGTTTCGTTCACGTCCAGAAGGACAAATTTCGTTCCCTCCTACGGTCCTCCGGTTTGCACTTTTCTTTGTGATACGCGTAGTTCACTTTAGTTGAGCCCTTTCTCCTGCTGTTGCATGCAATCTCCATTATCCTTTTAGTTTTGATTCTCCATATTCTTCTGTTGTCGAGATGCAGCACTCGATGCCTATTTACCGTTCACTGTTATCCTCTTGCTTCAAATTAATCTCCATTGAGTTAGCCCAAGACATCTTGATGTTAATAATAACCGTACATATCCATATTCAAGACACTCTTATACTGCCCTCTGTAAACTCGAAAGCTTGAACATTGGAGTTTGCCTGAAATTTGAAAAGGACTGAAAGTGCTTGATTAAAGTCGGTAAATGCAATACTTCCTTGGCAGAATCAATAGCCGGCTTAAGTATACACACTGAAGAGCAACCACCAAAGCAAAGGTTTGCTCACCACCATTTCATGACGACGCGGGTCCCTAGTATATTATAGTTTGCTATTACCACATTATATAGATAAGGAAATGTATTATTTTCATGGAAAAGCTTTTCTTGCTGCAGGTTATGAATATTATGTAAACATTTTTAAAATAATTTTGAAACCTGGTGGCTGGTTAGGTGAATTCAGAACTGCCTCACCTATGGCACCATTATCAAGTTACTTTAGCAGCGAGGGGACAATATAAATCTCGTAGCGTATGAAGACGTCCTACCGCATGAAAGTACGGAGAAACAAGCGACTCAGAGAAGTTTTTTCGTGAATTTCATAAAATCTATTTATTAAAATGTGTACTGTTTCGGTCTCTTCAATTCAATCGTTGTAGCTGTTGCTTACTAAAAGACCTCCTGCAGTTCCTCTTCCTCCCATTTCCCTATGGACCGAGGCTGTACTAATATCCTTAGAAAATTGTAATTGACTTTTTTTCTACAAAAGAGCGTTGTTGAACGTTTCCATCTCGAAAAGTTCAAGGTTGCCATCTCTGAACCATAAGTCATTATTACAGACTTTTGAGTAAATTCTAACTACGGTATATAAATATACTTCTCTTTCCAAGTAGGCAATTTTCCTCGTCTATCTTGCATATAAGCGTACGCGATGAAGTGTTGTTGTTCTGCTTATTGCATTGCTATTTATTTTGCTCGTCCGTGGGTTAGGTCTTTTAGATTCTACCATGAGTTACAAGCAATCTTCTCCATGCCGTTCGAACCACCCAGTCCTGGCAACCCTGCAGAATTTGTAGCCTACTCAACTCGCACCCCCTACAAATTTCATAACCCGAATGATGATGACAAATGAAGTCAGTAATAATTTAGAGCAACGCATTTAAGTCAATTTTTGAATGAGACAGGAATAAAATATGACTTTGCGCCCTTTATTAGGTCACGCACGTAGCACCCACGGGGTGCGAGCACCCTTGGGTGGGAAACCCGACTGTAGAGATAGTCCGGGACCCGGAGACATTTGTTTCACATCTCGCGTACGAGAGGCTTGACCACTGGTATGGACAGGGCCCTTGGACGGGACCTCGGAATGGCCTTTCTTAAGTTCCGCAATTGTGGACTAACGGTAGAGGGCGCCACTCAAAGTGCCGAGAAAATGTGATTTAATGCACATCTCTGAGTACATCTACGAAACCTATGGTAAAATGTTCAGTCTTAATTGGGGTATAATAAAGGATTGCTAATTCTTAAATGCAGCAATTGTGGACTAAGGGGCTTAAGAATGGTTCAATTAACCCCAAAATTCACATTTAATTCACATCATGAGAGCATCCGTCAAACTTTGTTTGAATATACTGTATTCCATGACCAGCTGTTTCAGGATGTACGATTCTTAATTAAGTTTATCAATAGTGGCACAAGGGGCTTAAGAAAGGGCTAAAGTGCTACTACTAACAGTAAACTCAATTCACATAACGAGTACATCCACAAAACCTCTGTCAAAATTTTCAGTTTTGGGACAATATTAAAAATTCGTGTTTCTTATAGTCCGTAAACGTGGACTATGAGGCTCATATATAGTTCTGCAATGTGGCGAATAAAACATCTGTTCCTTGTACTATCAAATCTTGTCCCATAATTGATTAAGTCACGTAAATTATTGTGAAATGAATATGGCACTCACATGAGCGGTTTTACGACGTAAACCTCCCATGATGTCTTATGGAAATCTCTTGTAACTTTCTCACTGAAATTTTATCATTTTATATTTTCTTGGCAAGCATACGATGCCCGCAGAAAACATCAGTTATAAGGGTAATGAGCTGCTCCAGCGTACAGCGGATTTTCTTTATTTCAGAATCCCAGAGCTTCGGATTCCAAAGGACCGGGTCAGCTGCACGGTAATGATGTGTCACGATTGATGGCCCGTGGCTGAGAAAAATATAAGTGAGTGTGGTCACATTACCTCGAATGTATGGATGCTATAGTAACATTGGGGGCCGAGCTAACGATGGACTTATTTGCTTAATGATAGAGTTGTGCGAGACGACACAACTGAGCAAAATGTGAATCTGAGATAATTATACTTCATGGCGTAACTTCATCATACAGTATCTGCTTTCGTTATTTACATGTGCCAACTAGAACGCCTCGTGGCATAAGAACATCACTGGGGCTAAGGCGCGCTGAGTCGGGAGTTATACATTCAACGCCGTCATTTTTGACGACTAGCTTACTCTAGTTTTTTAGCATTTTTCACATCTAGGTCAACTCACCTGACTCCTTGCGAAAAATTACGAACATAGCTAAACTCCTTCTCTCTCTTTTTGGGTGGACAGACAAACAAACAAATATACTTAATTCTTCAACGAAAATGCTATCACCGCTTATCGCTTTGCTCACTGGTGATAAGTATGTAGAGGAGCAGCTACTGTCATCGCAGGGTCGCCTGTCGACTTTTACTTATTTACAGTACATGCTTTTCAACTGGCGAATGGTTGGCTAGGTAATGTAACAAATGCTCTCCAGTGCAATGGTAAGTAAAAGTTACACAGTTGTTTCTTGCGTCAGTGTCCAATTCACCTTCGAAATATTACTCCATATGCAAATAAGGACATTACAGCTCTCGGTGCTGCCCAAAACACTGCGAAAAACATCCCCATTCTTGCGGGCCGCAAGGAAATATTCATCAACAGATGACCTGCTGCCGCGAGTTTACTACGGCTTTACTCACAACAGGGCTTAGTTTCCCGGCAAAAATTAGACTACGAAATTTTACGATGTAAAGAAGTTTATCCGCCCCCCTCCCCCCAATTAAGGAAAAACCCCGGTAGGAAAAAAAGCTGCGGTAGAAAAATAATCACGTAGGAAAAAAGCCCCGCCGAGGCCTGTTGGTCCGTCTACTGCCGGCTAATCAATCAATCACTTAAATGTTTATTTGAGAATCAAACTTAGTTATTTTAAAGTAAATTATATAGAGATGAGTAAAATTTTATTTTGCAAAGCTAAATTTTTCTAAGTATTTGCACGCTCAAATGTGAGATAGATAAGACTGTAAAATACGTTACGTGAAATGAGGCTCGGTTAAGTTCGGTTAAGTTAGTATAAGTTAGGTTAGGATGAAAAAGGTTAAGTTAAGTTGGTATAAGTTAGGTTAGGATGAAAAAGGTTAGGTTAAAATAAATTTGGTTATCTAGGACCAGTCTAGCATTGGTCATGGTAGGGGAGGTTAGGTAACAACAAGTCAAGTTATACTAGGTTAGGCTAGAATAGGTGTAGGTTAAGTAACAATAAGTTAGGTAAGGAGAGGTTAGGTTAGAACAAGTTAGAGTAGGATAACTACGCCCCAAAAACTTACGGAAGTCGAAAATAATTACCTCCGCCGAAAACGCTATGTTTTTATCGAGTTTGTGTGTTTGTCTGTCTGTTTGTCTTTTTGTCTGTCACCAAGATAACTGAAAAAGTTATGGACGGATCTTTACGAAATTTTGCAGGGTATGTTAGGGAAGTTAGGATGAACAAATGATCAACTTTTGGTGAAGATCCATTAAACCGTTTGTTTGTTTGTTTGTTTGTTTGTTTGTTTGTTTGTTTGTTTGTTTGTTTGTTTGTTTGTTTGTTTGTTTGTTTGTTTGTTTGTTTGTTTGTTTGTTTGTTTGTTTGTTTGTTTGTTTGTTTGTTTGCTCGTGTAACCTCTATTTCTTGATAGGATAGCTCAGAAATTTATGGGAAGATCTTTATAAAAATTTTCAAGTATTGTTGGGGTTGTTTGTACGTCTCTGTTGGTTTTCATGTTTGTCATGACATAACTCAAAAGTTATATACGGATTTTCATCAAAGTTGCATGAGTTGTAAACTATCGTAATAGACACGAAACAACCAAATTTTGGCGATGATCGCTTTGTCTGCTTGTGTATTTACTAATGACTGCCAAAATGTGTGTCTAATGTGTGTCAAACTTATGGACGGATGTTTATGAAACTTGCAGGAATTACTAAAAGTTGCAAATGACCAAACTTTGGTAATGATCGGTTTCTCCGTTTGTGTGCTTGACTAAAGTTTGTAAAATGTTTGTCAGAACATAAATCAAAAACTTCCAGACGGATCTTCAAGAAAATTACAGGAGCTTTTATTACTGACAAAAGGGGCAGAAATAATGAAATTTTTGATAATGATAAAGCGGAATTCCTATCTTCAGCACCATGCAATATGAATTTTGTGATAACATTGTCTTGCTTGGAAGAGGTATGCTCTCTTAGAGTGCTCTAATTGGAAATTTATGCTTAGTATTAGGCAAACGCAAGGCCTAATAAGGTAATTAGGCAAAGGCACGCCCCTTTTAGGTAGAAGTTAAGGTTTGACGTGGCAAACACTGTTCTTTCTTTTTTTAAATTAAGCATTTTGTAGTCATAAGTTTTGGTTTCGGGAACAACAGGCTAGGCAAGCTTAGCATAATTTCATTTACTTTAACACTGTTCTCTTGAAAATAACTGAGTTGAGTTGTTAAATATAAATATACCTTCACTGACAGGCGGGACTTTTTCCCTGGCGGCCTTTCTTCCTACACCGGCTGTATTACGATAAATAGCTCCTTTTCTACCTTCCTGAAAACTTCAAGGTTACTACTTGTCAGTATGTTTAAAACAATTCGGGAATAAAATTTCGTAATAGCGTTGATCACTGTATTAAAATTGTCGATAACGTTTCGGCATCAAACTCTTGCCATCTTCGGGTCTAAAATAGTATCTGTAAACGTAAGAGAAATAATAAGTCTAAATTTGTCAATATACAAAAATGATTACCTAGCGTTTTTAGTTGCACAACGAGAATATAGATCACGAGAAATTATCAGTCAACAGTGTATAACTAGAGCACTCTGAGAGCGCATACCTCCGCCAAGTGAGCCAACGGTAGCAAAAATTCAAATTGGCTCTGAAACCATAGTTTTCTTTGCATAAACTCCAAAATCTAATCATTCATGCCTTTTTATATTAATGACAGCTTGTTCAATTTTTTTGAAGATCCGTTCATAACTTTTTGAGTTATACTGTTAGCAAACGTTATGACAAATATGAGTCAAACATACAAACGAACCTATCGATCTGCACCAAAATTTGATCATTTATGTCTTTTACGATTACTAACAACTCCTATGAATTTCATAAAGATCCATTCATTAGTTTTTGAGTTATTGTGCTAACATGTATAAAATTAAAAACGGTGACAAACGAACGAACGAACAAACGGACCATTACCAAAATTTGATAATCTACTCTTTGTTATATACCTAAAAACTCATGTTAATTTCATCAAAATCCATTCATAACTTTTTGAGTTATAACATCGAGAAAAATGACGCAGACAAACAAACAAACGGATGGACATATCTCCATCAAAAGTTATTCATCTGTTCCTCCTAACATACCTAACAATCCCTGTAAATTTCATCCAAATCGGTTCATAACTTTTTGATTTATCCTGGTGACAGACAGACAGACAAAGATACAAACAGACAGACAGACAGACAGACAAACACGACGAAAACATAACCTCCTTAGCGGAGGTAAATATCACAGTCAAGATTTCATGTATCACAGTCAAATTTTGTACAGTAAGTTCCACAGGTGTCAACGCAGCAACAACAACCTCGCTCTAGCATCGCTTTGTTCGAAGTGAAGGATACCCAACTGGTGCGCCGCTCATATAGGCAGCGCCCTACTGGAAACTTCTAGATCAACATAATTTTAAAATGTTCAAACCTAGATCGTTCTTCACATTTATATAAGGATTATTTTGTTTGATGCTTATTGCTTCCGCTATTTTTAGATCAATGACATTGTGGTGGCTGAAAATAATCGAGAAACTATTAATTAGAGTATCGGCTGGAGGAGCATTCATGTGATGTTCGTATGAATAGTGGGAATAAATGCTGCTTGAACTGTATCGGTGCTGCTTACACCGCTTCAGAAGGGCATTTGTCGTATAACCAATGTAGGAGGCATTACAGCCATCATCTGTGCAACCAAATTGGTATACGACTCCTGACCTATGCGCGGTGGGTTTTACAAGTCTTGTAGAGAAACTTGAGCTTAGTTTACGTGGTCTATAAAAGGCGATCAGTTGTACGGAATTATTAATATTAACAAGGTTCACGTGCCGTTTGATGATATTGTTTAGCATCTTCCGGTCGGCAGCGTAGGAAGAAACATTATAGAATTCTCGTAAAATCTAACGGAATTATCTTCGCTAGGCCTGCTGCTAATATTAGTAAAGTTCTGATTTAGTGTATTTGCGATTACGTTTTCTACAAGTGTTTGTGGAAAGTCACAGTTGGCAAAATCTTGCTTTAACCTACGAATTTCGGCGTCAAACGCAGTCCAAGAGCTCGATAACTTTACAGCCCGACGAACAAGGGTTCTTACGATAGTCTTTTTGTAGCTGGTCAGCATGTGCGAATCAAAATTCGTAAAGCAGCTGGTGTTTGTAGGTTTTTTATACACAGAGGTTATGATCCTACCGTTCTCAACATGTAACACGTCTAGGAAATGAAATGTGCCATTTTTCATGACATTTCTGGTGAGTTTCAACACAGAGTTCCACTCAAGTCGCCTGATAAAATGATGAACATGGCTATTAGAAATGAAAATTGCAAGGATATCGTCAACATAACGCAAATTAAATACAAGATTAGACTGTCAAATCTGGGCCAATAAGTGGGTTTCTAGAGAGGACATGTAAAAGTCTGCGAAAATTGGGCCCAAAGGTGTACCCATCGCCACTCCGTTCTTCTGTAGGTAGGTTTCTTCGTTGAAGGCGAATGGAGTTTCCGTAGTGCAGATGCTCAGGAGATTGCGGAGGGTTTCTTGAGGCAGATCGGATGGAGGTTAAGTCTCGTGGTGGTATACAGACGTGACTATTATGTTGATGGTTTCATTCACTGGTACATTTGTAAACAGTGATTCTACGTCTAACGAGAGTAATTGTTGGGTCGGCTGCAAGACTATGAGCTGCAGGCGTAGCAGAAGCTTGTCGTTTCCGAGCACAATGTACTTTGTATTTAGATATGGTCGGATTAAAGTGTTCAGGTACTGTGCTATATCGTGTGTGACGGTTCCCAACAAGCTAATTATAGGTCTCAAATGAGGTAGTTCCTCGTTGTTATGCAGCTTTGGTAAGCCATGTAAGTGGCCATTGCAGTACTCTCCTTGTCTTTGAAGACGTTTACTCAAGTTTTCATTAGTATTTTTGAGTTGGGCAGCAAACTGATTTATTTTCTGCTTGGTTTTTCCGATTGATTTTGCCGGCACTTAATGAACTTGGATTCGTCTTATATTAAGGAGTTCAGCTGGTCTTTGTAGTATTGCGCATCCATAACGACTACTTGTCCACCTTTGTCGGCTCGCTGGATGACGATAATAGGGTTTTCTTTTAGGGACTTTAGAGCAGTTCGCTCCTCTTGGGTTAGGTTCGACTTCGAATTATCTGGAAAATATTTTATTCCAAAGTTTTTTTACTTGATTTTCAAATCCTCTTCCGTTTCAATGGTGACGGCCTGTTTCCTTCTTGATATTTAACGTCTGAAATGAGTTTTTCCATGACGATTTTCTGGTTTATATATTGGAGTTTCTTTTCTTTTTAATTCCATAATTTCGACTACGATTTAGAAAAGAAGTTTCCGCTTGAGTCACTACGTAGAAGGATATGTTAGTAATTTTACTGTCCTTTTTTCGGTAAGAATGCCTCGCTGCCGAATAAAGTCTAGCTTTCTCCGGTGCGTTGCCACGATATCCGCTTCGTGTTGCTTAATTAGGCTGGCAAGTAATACAATGGGGCGTAGAAGTGCAGCCCGCTTGTGCATTGTCTGAAGGAGACCAATAGCTTGCCGGCTTCATGTTGAGTCCTTGCAGCTTGCTCTTTTTTTTTTTTTTTTTCTTCGTGATTTCTCGCTCCAACAGTTGTTTCTTGAAGTTTGTAGTTGATGATTCTTGCTCAGCTGTTACGAGGCATTCTTACCGAAAAAAGACAGTAAAATTACTAACATTTCCTCCTACGTAGTGACTCAAGCGGAAACTTCTCTTCTCAATCGTGGTCAAAATTATGGAATTAAAAAGAAAAGAAACCCCATAAACCAGAACATCACTAGGGAAAACTGTTTTCAGATGCTAAATATCAAGAAAGGAAACAGGCCGTCACCACTATAACAGAAGAGGATTTGAAAATCAAGTTGAAAAACTTTGGAATAAAAAATTTTCCAGATAATTCGAAGTCGAACATAACCCAAGAAGAACGAACTGCTCTAGAAGTCCCTAAAAAAACCTAGTATTGTCATCCAGCGAACCTACATGGGTGAACGAGTAATCGTCATTGATGCGCAATACTACAAAGACCAGCTGAACTCCTTAATATAAAACGAATCCAAGTTCATTAAGTGCCCGCAAAATCAATCGGAAAAACCAAACAGAAAATAAATCAGTTAGCTGCCCAACTCAAAAATACTAATGTAAACCTGTGCAAACGTCTTCAAAGATAAAGAAAGTACTGCAATGGCCACTTATATGGCTTACCAAAGCTGCATAAGAACTAAGAACTACCTCCTTTGAGACCTATAATAAGCATGTCGGGAACCGTCACACATGATATAGCACAGTACCTGAACATTTTAATCCGAACATATCTAATTACAAAACATTGTGCCGGGAAACAACGAGCTTCTGCTCCGCCTACAGCCCATAGTCTTGCAGCCGACCCAACAATTACTCTCGTTAGAAGTAGAATCACTGTTTACAAATGTACCAGTGAATGAAACCATCAACATAATAGTCACGTCTGTACACCACCACGAGACTTAACCTCCATCCGATCTGCCTCAAGAAACCCTCCGCAATCTCCTGAGCATCTGCACTACGGAAACTCCATTCGCCTTCAACGAAGAAACCTACCTACAGAAGAATCGAGTGGCGATGGGTACAGCTTTGGGCCCAATTTTCGGAGACTTTTACATGTCCTCTCTAGAAACCCACTTATTGGCCTAGAATCGACAGTCTAATGCGTATTTTACTTACGTTATGTTGACAATATCCTTACAATATTCAATTCTAATAGCCATATTCATCATTTTATCAGGCGACTTGAGTCAAGCTCTGTGTTGAAATTCACCAGAGGTGTCATGGAAAATAGCACATTTCATTTCCTAGACGTTCTGTTACACGTTGAGAACGGTAGAATCAGAACATCTGTCTATACAAAACCTACAAACACCAGCTGCTATACGAATTTTGATTCGTACACGCTGACCAGCTACAAAAAGACTATCGTAAAAACCCTTGTTCGTCGGGCTGTAAAGTTATCGAGCTCTTGGACTGCGTTTGATTCCAAAATTCGTAGGTTAAAGCAAGTTTTGGCCAACTGTGATTTTCCACAAACACTTGTAGAAAACTTAACCGCAAATACACTAAATCAGAACTTTACTCATAATAGCAGCAACCCTAGCGAAGATAATTCCGTTAGATTTTATGTAGAATTCGATCATGTTTCTTCCTACGCTGCCGACCGGAAAACGCTAAACAATATCATAAAACTGCACGTGAAGCCTGTTTAATAATAATAATTCCATACAATTGATCGCCTCTTACAGACCACGTAAACTAAGTTCATGTTTCTCTACAACACCTGTAAACCCCACCGCGCATAGGTCAGGAGTCGTATACCAATTTGGTTGCACAGAGGAACGCTGTAATGCCTCCTACATTGGTTATACAACAAATGCCCTACTGAAGCGGTGTAAGCAGCACCAATACAGTTCAAGCAGCATTTATTCCCACTATTCATACGAACATCACATGAATGCTCCTCCAGCCGATACTCTGATTAATAGTTTCTCAAGTATTTTCAGCCACCATAATGTCATTGATTTAAAAGTAGCGGAAGCAATCAGCATCAAACAAAATGATCCTTATATAAATGTGAAGTACGATCAAGGTTTCAACTTTTTAAAATTATATTGATCTAGAAGTTTCCAGTATTGTGCTACCTATATAAAGGGCGCACCGACGGGTAACCTTCACTTCGAACAAAGCGATGGTAGAGCGAGGTTGTTGTGGCTGCGTTGACACCTGTGGAACTTATTGTACAAAATTTGACTGTGATTCATAAAATCTTGACTGTGATAATTTCTCGTGATCTATATTCTCGTTGTGCAACTAAAAACGCTAGGTAATTATTTTAGTATTTTGACAAATATAGACTTACTATTGCTCTTACGTTTACAGATATTATTTAAGACCTGAAGATGGCAAGAGTTTCATGCCGAAACGTTGTCGACAATCTTAATATAATAATTAGCGCTACTACGAAATTTTATTCCCGAATTATTTTAAACAAACTGACAAGTAATAACCTTGGAATTTTAAGGAAGGTAGAAAAGGCTTTCAACTTGAACTGTAAACTTAACGCTGATGTACAATTCTTGAGAAATAGCTCCAGAACTCTGTATAAATTCTGTACGTCAGCTATTTTTGTACATTCGATCAGATACGGAGCTATTTTTCCAACTTGAGCTACATTTTCTTTCTTGGCGGTTACCTCTCGATCGCATTCTTGAGAGTAGCCAAAACTATGCCCAACAATTTAACGATGGTTGGACAAATAGGCAACTTATGTAATTCGAAAAAAGTTGTTGCTAACAATCACCTCAAACAATAGATGACAACATAGTCATTTGTATCAAGGTGGAACTATGCAAGACTGGAAAATTCACTGCTAAACAACCGATCTCTTTTTTTTTTTTTTGTTAGAAAGCAAAACACACCAATGTACCCGTTTAACTGAATGGGAAATGAATATCGACAATCTTAAAAACGCTCTTTTCATATATATCTGAACACATGGGGAATAGCAATCGATTTAGAATCAGACAATCTCTCGCACATCATGAATGAATAGCTCTATCATAACTTACCACGCTCATCGCGTACTGGAACGAGACACGGAAACACTTCTCTTCTATAGAGAGTTGGCACGATAGAACGATTAAATCTTCGAAATAAGTAAAAATAACTACCCGTGAGTCATTTTTCCGGTTACAACAATACTAGATGCACTGAGAAAAAACAGTCTAAAAAAATACGCTAATCTGAGTACCAATGAAAGACGTCAGCTTGGCTCGCTCATTCAGCACGAAAACTGTTGGTATTTCATTCTAACGGTGTTGTAGAGAAACCTATATATTATAAAAAACACTGACGTGTGTTTGCATATTATCTGCTAATACATGTGTTTAGCATCCGCTAACGAAGTGAGAGAGGTGTAATGTTTTGCTGAAGATTTAAATATGTAAACCCCTATTCAAAAGTTTAAGACCTCTTGAAAATGTAAAACAAAAATACGTTTTAGTAATTAATAAATAAACTCCTTCGACTAGGAATCAGTTATTTTTAAAGGTAAGAGATGAGGAAGACGAAAAAGACGCACTGCAACATTTTTAAGAAATGTACATTTTTGTCCCTTATGACAAAAGGACATGAGGAACAAAAAGCGTCTGAAATGTCCTTTGTTGTTTTGCGTCACAAGGTGGCCCGTTTACAGGTTGCTCGAGAGCACCAATCATGGGACATGGAAAAGTGGTCTAAAGTTTTGTTTTCTAACAAAAAAGTACGATCTGGACGGCACTGATGGCTTCAAACGGTACTGGCAGGACAAAGACATGACTGCTGAATTTTTTCCAATCGACACAGCATGGAGGCTCATTTATGGTGTGGGATGCCTTTTCCAACAGGGAAGAAATGAAACTTCAGCAGGTGCAGGGTCGTCAAACAGCTGCTGATTATGTCGGCATGTTACAAAGATCATCTTTGTTGACGAAGGGCCCTCGTTTGTGTGGTGGTGAATATTTTTTCCAGCAGGATAATGCAGCAGTCCACACTGCCCCCAGACTATGAACTTTCAAGAAAATGGGATCCCTGTTTTACGTCATCCAGCATGGTCGCCAGAGTTAAACTTAATAGAAAATCTTTCTTTAGGGATGGATGGTGAAGGATGCTAACGGAAATGGTAAACAATTTGTTACAGTAAATGAATTCGTGATGCCGTCTTTAGAAGCCGAGACAACATTCCTCGAACCCTCATTTCTGCAATGCCGCAAAGAATATTTGAGATTATCAACAAAAATGGAGGCAGTGCTAACGTCAACGTCCTTGTCGAAAGGTCACCTAAAATTTCTGTTGGTGGTCTTATATTTTTGAGCTTCTGAAAAACTCATAATTTGACAAAAATGTTAATTTCTGAATAAACTGTTACAGCAGGTATTTTTCGTCTTTCTCACTTTTTACGTACCTTTAGGAATAACTTATCTCTAGTCGAAGGAGTTTATCTATCACTAAAACGTTACTTTTTTACATTTTCAAGTGATCTTAAGCTTATGATCAGGAGTTTATATACATAAATATATTTGTTTCTCTGTCCACCCAAAAAGAGGGAGAAGGAATTGAGCAATGTTCATAAGTTTTTGCAGGGAGACCGGTGGGTATAGACCTAAATGTGAAAAATGCCAAAACTCTGGAGTAAGCTATCCATCAGAAATTACGGGATTGGAATTTGCCCACCGCGGGTGATGGTCTTATGCCACGAGACGTTCTAGTTATATATTTGCATTGGCACGCTTTAATAAAAAGAGAAAGACTATAATTATGCAAGGTTGAGGATTGTTGTGAGTCTGCCGCACTGTATTGAAAACCGATAGGTGAAAATTAGAAAAGGTTGCAGATGAGGACAACAGTAAGAAAGCCTCGAACTTGACTGTCCTTCTTACTAATTAGCGAATGTTGAAATGCAATCCAAGAAAACATTCGAAGCATCTCATAGTACTCCCATAGATCCTGATTTTTTCTAGGTTTGAACCTCAAACTTGATTTGGTCTGAATTCACGAAGCACATATTGAGTGGATGATCGCTGCAATAAAGAGTACGGATTTCTTCAGACTAAAATTGATGAACGAAGATCAGAGAAGAAAACAACAATTGTATTGCGCCAATTATTTTTTCTGACTTTTTTCTTTTGATGACTCTGCTTAGCAACTTATTTCTGCTTTTTCTATGCTGCTCACACCCTTTGTAGAGTGAAGTTTTTCTTTGCATCTCACATGGTGGTTTATCCAAATAGCATTCCACTTCCTTACTGTTGGTGTTTTTCAGCTGTTTGAACTGTAGATTTTGTCCATGAATTCAGTAGAGATATTAAATTCTTCAGTGAACTGTACTTATACTGCTCTCGGCATTCAAGTGACAGCACGGAATTATATCTGTAGCATCTTTAACGTCCCCTTTTTTAAGGAAGAGGGGTGTGACAAAGAGGAACTGACCTCTCTTACCTTGCTGAATTATTTAATAAAATACTGCGGCTTACAAATTAGCAAAATCACTACCATGGAAATGAATACAGAATGAAAGTCCGCACACATTCGTTGCCAAAATTTCTGAAGACCGAGTAGCACTATCGTCTCTCACGCCGATTTTGCGTTCACGTAAGCTTTCCTGCGCGCGCCACCACTAAAATAAACACTACCTAGGCAAACCTAACCTTCTAACATAACCTAACCTTACCTAACCCAACCTAACCTAACCCAACCTAACCCAATCTAAACTTTCTAACCTTACCTAACGTTACCTAACGTTATCTAACGTTACCTAACTTTGTCTAACGTTACCTAACGCACCTAACGTTACCTAACGTTACCTAACCTTACCTAACCTAACCTAACCCAACTTAATCAGCGATACAGCGAGCAGCGCGGCTCACCAACTTGAACGCCGCTCACGCGCACACGATCTGCGTACACAAACACGCACACATCTCCGTCGTGAAAGACGATAGCGCGACCGGGTACCCCAGTTCTCCTGGGTTCTCTGACTGCACCTAATTAGGTAATGCCCTTCGGTGCACGCGAAGGCGAGCTGGCATTGGAACCGTACTTCTCTCAATACACTGGCAGTAACGCGTTTATCAGTGAAGTGGTGCCGAAATCAATTGGCATAAGTTTGATAGCGCAAATTAACATAGCATACTGACCAAAAGAAACAGCCACTGTCATGATTTCAGGTATTAGATTGTCGAATAGTTTTCCTCATTTTCAGTGTAGAAACATCGTACAGTTCTTTTCAACCAAATTAAGTTTCCGAAGCGAAGGTTCGTAGCAAAGTCCTAAGTGTTGTAAAGCAGTGGTCTCCACGTATCCAACTAATACGCTATTCCTTCTCTAAATTACGGTCGCTATATAGAAAATTGGCTTCTTCACAAGTGAACTAACATAGCATTTAGTCCGTTAACGACCACGGAGCCCATTTAGTCCCTGATCTTAGATGGTTGTTCCTTACAAAAATCCAACTTTCTTATGATACACTTTGTTGCTTGCTCTATGGTCCCTTTTTTCCCGTGTGAGCGACATCACTTTCTTCTCGCTGCAAACCTTTTATGTATGCTTTTCACACTTACAACATTGCATAGCTAACCATGGACTGTGTAGACCACGCATTACCAGATACATTGTAGTTCACATAACTTGATGTTTCTAATGACCGTCAGGGGTCACACCAGATAACGAAGGCAAAAAATCCGATGCATTTTGCCATAGCTAATTCGCTCGCCGGCCGACATCGTACTCTTAAAACCGCAGGCAGCATTTCATAAGCCCCTTCGGTAAAACCCTATCGTTGCTGCTCTCACTGAAACTGCAAAACCAAACGCTCATGTATTCGGTGGCCTCATAAAGATGCAGATAATCTTACCTGTGAAAGATATTACTTCCAAGCCTTGGAAGGCCAAGCGAAACCAAGCTGTATGCCAGCTTTTCCAAAATGCTTTTCCAAAATTTGTAAATGAGTCTCGGAAGTCATGTGTATAAAAAGCGCTTACTCAAGAAGCAAGACAGCATTTAAATGTGTAGACATCGTACCGTGTTTGTCTGTGTATAGGAGCATTGCATTTAGCTTCTTTTCAAGTAGCAGTGCCTTTTTAATTACGACTTGGATTTAATCTTATAAATATGCGCATAAGATATAAATAAAGAAGAAGATCTTGACGTTCCTTCACCACTCTGCAGTTTAGCCTGATAACATTATTAGCTACTAGGCGTTGAAGTTTAACCTCACAACCAAGTACATACTTAACAAACTCATCAAGAACACGCGCACGTATGTTTAAAGCATAAAAAACGCTCTACGTGCTTTGAGCTCATAAAGCTCAAATTGAGCGACTAAAAACGGAAAAATGTGTTTCTGAGCAGTGAAGAAAACGGGAGTTCCGTTATGATGATTAATTTTTACTTTTTATTTGACAGCGCGAACTACTGGCTTATTTTTAGCAGATATATCAAAATGTGAAATGCTTGTCTCGATGCTGAATGATTTTCAACGAGACCACTTGTAACTCGTGCTTGCCCTCTACATTCTTTTCAACAGTCTGCCGGAAAACTGGTTTCAAAACAGACTTGCATCAGAGTCTGTATACAGTCGAACGCTAGGCTAGAAAAACACCTGCTTTTCTTTTATCACGCGCCTTAATTTATCATTGTTGGGTAACTTTCTGACAGTAACAACCGTTAAGCAAAAACTGGGGTCCTGTTTTCCCCTGCATGTTATTCTATTACCCGCTGTTTCTATGGTGGGTAATAAAACCTCCTGAGTGACAGATGCTCCATCCCTGCTGGCTCATTTTGTCCGTCCTTTCAAGCCGCGGATTACTAAAGTTCTTGGACGTGAGCAAGCAGTGCTGAGAAACGATGTGACCTTTACCTCAAAACTTCGAGTGCCTTCTGGCAGGACTTTGGAAGCAATCTGCTCCAGTTTGTTGTATCTTGTTTCCACACTTTTGAAAAATGACCAACTTTTGGAGTGCATCAGCATTTGTAAGTAATGCTTTTTTTGAATGAAATATCGTCATTCCGTTGATTCACTGCAGCAGGATTGAACAATGACCAAATTTTGTGTATTCTGGGCTCCAATTTAGTGGAAGACGTTCTCTCTGTTACCACAATCTTTTAACTAAAGGTGAACCTCGTATAAGACAGGAGATGCGTACCCTATATGAAAAGTTCGATAACCCTTCCTTTTGTATTTATTACTACCGAAAATGACACTGGTGCTCCGTATCATAAATTATACAGATTTCAAAGTACATCCAGAAATATTAAAGAGAATGAAAATCAAATGAGCGACTAAACTGCATCCGACCTAACTTATGCATGTAACTATGCGGTACCCTCGTCATCTGCTGACGATACACGAATACTAGCTGCTGTGCAATCTGTGGAAGACGTGCTATCTGTGCAACGAGATTTGGAAAGTATCTGCCAATGGTCGGTAAGAAATAATATGACCATTAATGAAGCAAAATTTGAACTGCTAAGATACGG
>LQNS02277999.1:13241590-13265716 GCA_001587735.2 Parhyale hawaiensis
GTATCATCAAGAATTTCAGGGGAAAAGCTAACACTTGTGATTGAATTGAGAGTATGGCGGCACCTGGCATCTAGACGTTGCCTGGCAACAGGCGTTGGCCATGGGTTGAATCTCGCGAATATGTTTAGATGTGCTTATCTGTCTTGCTTACATCTATGCCAATAAATAGTATCGTTAATACATTACTTCATCGTTTATTAGCTTTCAATTGCAGTTTTGTAATTTTGTCCGCTTATATTTTGTAAGTCTGCGAATTAACCATCAGACTGCCGTTCAAGATTGCACAACGTACATACGCACACACACTTTGCTGGCGCATCTCGTCAGTTTGACCAACCCTCCCGAAACATAGCTGTCAACGTCATGCAACAAACCTCTTGCGAAAATTGCATTGCATCGCTTATTTCCCCAGTCTGTCCACGGCCTAAAGGACACAAGGGATTATATAAGGCGATGACGACAAGGATCTGCTGGTTTCAGTACTAATATGATTTTTTCGTTGACCCTGCATTGCCTGGTGGAGGTATACGCTCTCAGAGGGCTTTAGTTTATAGTTATATAAAAGTTGCAGCAACGTCACTGATATATGACTGTCAGCTACTTAGTTGCACTAAAAAGTCATCGATTAAGTGTTACGACGAGATAAGCTAATTTCATTAGCTTTGATTTTTTACAGAACTTAAGTCATGAGCTCGATTTTCGCTAATATGCATCCAGTGTTAGGCGTCAATCCCAAGACGATTACCCTGTTAGCAGTCATCTTAAAGGTACTCAGTTAGAAAAAGGCCTGAAACTCGATCCACTGCAGCGAAACAAACGCTCATGACCTAAATTCGGGGCGAGTTAAAGCTCACGTAATGAGCTGAATGCCGTGGTCATTATTGCAATTGATGACACTTTTAATAACCAGTCGCATGAACAATTTTCCCTTTAAGAATATTGTACTCGAATTGTTCGGGTCATGTTCTATCCACGTTGAACCTATTAAGAATATTTCGTTCAACGCAGTTTGAGTAGGTTCTCATTACCTCATGAAGCTAGATCTAGAACTAGATAATACCGAGGGTCACACTCACGATACCAAGCCTGGTTTCCGCCACCGTGACGTACGTCTTTCAATTAGAAAGCCCCAGGGTTAGTGATCTGAAGTACCATTTGCCTCATTGCACCTGCCAGATTCGTGCAGTTCTCTGCCTTACATCAGTGGTCCCAAGCCACTTTTTCTTGGGGTCATGGAGTCCAAGATTTTGATGACATCTTATATGATTTTCAGGGATTTTGTTAGTTCGTTTATATACAGTTTTGTCACACGATTATTTGTGTTTCTTGTGATTGGTATTTAGTTTGTTGCGTATTTTCTCATTTGTTATTGCTCTCTCTGCTGTGATTAATTTTTAAGCGAATCCGCGCCATTGATAAGTTTGAAAATACTTATACAAGGGGAGTCAATGGTAGGTTAATTGGTACTATTGAAACGGGTCACGTACTCGGAAAGTACGGTAACCGGGTCTTTGCATGGCTCTTCAAACAAGCTTTTGTCCATTACATGTGCATGATAAAAACTACCCTGGACATATGATAACTGACCAACATAACGATTGATAATGAAGGATTCTCGTTGTCATGTGAAAGTAGAAGCTCGCGCCCCCGTGAGTTCGCCCGTCTTAATGTCTTAATTGGGAGGAGATGAGAAAGTGATTGCAATTTCCAGCTACTCACAGACGTAAACTTAGTTTCACAGACACTTCCTCGCTCCAATCTTAGATTCATGATGTCGGTCTTACAAAAATACTTCCATGCACGTTTCGTTACCCATTGGAATCTCGCAACTCTAAGGTTACCAATTGTAACGCAGAAAAATATCAGCGGAGACAGTACGGCATAGGCAAAGTTTGTAATAGAAAGTAGTTGATTTAAAATATCTGAAAGTTGCCCCATTACTGTCTACTAGCGAGACCCGTGGAAATTTCACAGTCAATTAATGTTCTCACTTTCTAAAATGAAGCAGTCCTAACCTACGCTAGTATAACTCACTTTAATTCGACCTAATACAGATCCTCAACCTAACCTACCTGATATATAGCGCCTGTCTCTTAATCGTTACGAACTGCATCTAACATCAAGTTTGCTGCATATGGGAGTCAAAACATGGCAACGTTTCTCCCTATCCTTTTCATTACGCTGTTGTGTATGCAGTTTCGGCTTGTCTGATATTATTGTATTTAAAAACTGCTTAAACTCTGAGCCACGGCAGTGATTCCGCTACAGCGAGGACCACTTGCTCAGTTTCCAATCTCTCTGTGAATCTCTATTGAGTTTCAATTCGTAATTATACATATTTCGTATCGATGTGTCTTGATAGATTCAGCCGTTGTCACCAGCAGAGAAACATGCATTCTAAGAACGTGAAGCTCTTCCGTATTTCGACTCGTATGGAGGAGGCCTAACGTAGCCCGTGTATGCCAGACACTATGTCACCGGTGGACCTCGCAGATGTTTTACCAGCAAAGTTTTCGCCCATATATTTCATGATTTAAAAATAATAATAATAATAATTATTATTATTATAATTTCACACTCGGGCCCCTCGGACAGGTAGTACAACCCAAATGAAACACTTTGCAACACCGGGAAGCCCGAAACGAAAATGAAGACATCATGAAACAAATATAGCAGTCTAACTCTTCGGAGGTACTTTTCTCATTGCCTTCGCTAACCTCTGTTTCTCATCGTCTGAAGATATTATTATTTAGGCTTTCACATTTATAACAATTCCATTTACCATCGGTGTATTTGATTATTTCAATGCGATAGCGATAGCTTTCCCACACGATACAACAGACTCAGCCCTTTCTTTCAATAAGTGATTCACGTCGCCGAAAACACTTTTCCTGTCAGCTTAAACGTGATTTCTTTAAACATCGCGCTTTCATTTCAAAAATGCTTTAGAATGAAACAGTTCAGAGTAGCTCTGTGCACCATATTCTGGATACGAGTATTCCCATATTCGGATCGTCATGCGACCTCAGTAACGTGAATATTTCAAGATATGAAAATCGGTACGGTATGTATGATCCGTGTAAAACGAACTCCATGCCTTTGCTTCGAAATTGACTGAATATTTCTAAGAGAGCAAGCGAAAAGAAGGCAGATATTATTGAGCTTCCTCCCACGGAAAAGTAGAACTTCTAGTAAGTTAAATTTGCCCCATTAGCTAATGCTGAAAAGCGTAACGTATAGACACATGGACGGACAGAGGGACGGACGGACAAACGGATTGAGCCTCAATTAGAATAATATTCTACATTAGTCTATAAGAAAATCTAAAAATCTCGGTGTCACTTGATATGACTCCTTCTCCGGTACTGTATTTTTAATACGTGGATTTGAAGCTTCCAAACAATTAGTATCTCTTAAGGGGACCGTGTCCATTTTTCTTTTTTTAATTTTCATTATTGCAGCTACGCTTCTCAAATTTTGCATACGTATGTAAAACGTAATTCTGCGTCTTTCTTTGTTCATGAAATTTTTTTGTTCGACGCATAGAAAACGAGTTATTCATAGAAAACATATTTTTGATGTTTTTTTTTTCAAATCGAATGGACGCTTTCAAAATCAAAGCTAGAGCAATCCGGTTTATGATATTGGAATCAGGACGCTTTGCTCTACAATTCGTAGCGAATAGATTTTTGGAATTTGAAGTTGTTTTTTATTCATTCAGCAATTTCAAAAATTGCGTTTTTTTTTCGACAAAAAAGTAAAAAATGTTTACGGGAGAAATATTAAAAATTTAATTTCAAAAATATATTTGCTACGAATTGTAGAGCAAAGTGTGCTGATCTTAATTTCGAAACCCGCATTGCTCTAGCTTTAAAAATGAAGACATCCATTTGCGAAGAAGTGGATTAATTGTACTTTTCAGGACACCCAGAGAAAGAGTGGACTCGTTTTCTATGAATAACTCATCAGCCGACTGGTGCCATATTTAAACTTACTGCATCCGAATCAATGCGTCCGATCAGCGAGCGTAATGCAAGAAGGTTTGTAAATAAGATTAGAAGTTTTGATATTCCCGATGTGTGCAGTGGAGATCCATGCGATGCTCTGAAGTTGTTTCTAGACAGAGTAAATAATTCCTATCATGCTGCATTTCCACTGAAATCGCACCGAGAATCTGGTTCAATATAACAGCACCATGGATGACAGGAGAGCTGTGGTTGCTGATTGGCAAGAACATCGTCTTTACAAATTGTACCGCCGTAATGCTATTACACCTTCTTCATATAGATCCTACCGTAATGTACTAAACGCAGTAATTCGATTACTGAAGCAGATTTACCACCATGAACAATTGTCAAGGGTTTCGGTCGATGCTAAGAAAACATGGAAGGTAGTTAATGAGCGCTCGGCAGGAGGGGGCACTCACATGTTGATAGTGTTGTGGTGAATGGTGAGACTGTGGCGGGCACAGAGCTGGCTAATCGCTTTAACCATCATTTGACTTAGATTGCGCAGAACCTTGTAGCAGACAGGCCCAATGATGTGGAATTGTATAGTAGTATCAGACCAATTGTTGAGGAGGATTTTGTCTTTGATCCCATCGCACCTAATGAAATCTACCGTACTGTAAAATCTATTGAGCGAAAGAGATATCACAAGAACGAATTACAGCCGGTACATTTGCTACTGATACTACCTATAATTCAAAACTATCTTTGTTCTATTTTCAATAAATGTTTTGCAGTTGGTGTGTATCCTGATATGCTGAAGGTGGCGAGGGTAAAACCAATTTTTAAGTCTGGGAATCGCAATGAGTATAGTAATTACAAACCAATATCCACCTTGTTCATATTTAACAAAATATTTGAAAGCCTTGTTAATGTGAGATTATCATCCTCTATTGAGAGGCAGAAATACTACGTAAGCAATTTTTCATTTAGTAACTAAAATTCTTCTTGCATTTTCTGATAAATCTTATACTACTTGTTTATATCTAGATCTAAAAAAGCTTTCGACACTGTAAATCAAAGGATACTGGTTCTCAAATTACACCACTATGGTATTAGAGGAACTGCGTCTAGCCTGATAAAAAATTATCGCCCCTCTCGGAAGCAGTACGTGTGCATTGGTGATAGCGTTTCAAGGAGCCGTACCATTGAAATAGGAGTTCCGCAGGATTAAGTTCTTGGACCTCTCCTCTTCGGACTATATATTAATGATATCAATCAGTTGCCTTCCGGAGAATGTATACTTTTGGCAGATGATGCGGTTTTTCAAATAAACGATAGCACTATCCATCATGTGGAACGGCGGCTTGTACAGCTGACTGAGGACCTACTGGAGTGGTTGAATAGAAACAGACTTACCCCTAATGCAAATAAAACTAAACCTATGCTTTTTTTCTTCACGTCTTTCTCCAGTCCTACCTGAAATTTACTTTGCCGGTAGCAAGTTGCAATGGGTATCAACTTTTAAATATTTGGGTATTGAAATTGACCATAAACTCAACTATTCGAACCACATACCAGAGTTGTGTCGTAGAGTCAGTGGAGCAAGGGGGACTATCTATGCCACATGAATATATTTATCAAGGTCTACCTTAACTATGCTATACTATGCTATAATTTATCCTCATTTGATACAGGGCATCATATTATGGGGCAGATCTTCACTTAGCATGCTGAGACCGCTTATTATCGCTGGCAACGATGGCCTCAGGATCATTGTTAATGTTAAAAGAGATAATAACAACGTTCCCACTAGGTCTGTGAATAATATGTTTGCCAAACTAAGAGTATTGAAGTTAAATGACACATATGAATATTTTTTCATGAAATTCTTGCGTAATGCAATGTCTTTGAATACAGAGATCTTTGACGAACATTTCCAACCATTGCTATGTTACCTTTTCACGAGTACAATATGAGAGACCAGAGATTCGTCTTACCGCGTGTCAAGATTGAAATTCAAAAACGATCGACTATATATCAATACGTAAAGCTATATAATGGTTTGCCTAACGATCTTTTTGAACCAATGTCGGATCAAACGTTTAAGTTTAAATACAAACAACACGTTCTTGCCAATTACGAGTATTCTGACAAAGTTACGGTCACTCAAACCATCAATAGCATACAGACTTTGTAGGTAAATAGTAGTTAGTAGATTATATGTATTTAGATAGATTTGTTCCAATAATTCATGCTTATAATTAATGTTAGAATAGTTTCTGCTACTATAGGTACCTTAGCTCGTGAGTTTCACGTGAATGATGTTTCGGTTAGGATAGTAATCTTAGTGCTCACTGTTAAAAACAGAATTGTATGTATCAAAATGACTTGATGACCTTCATCAGTGAACCATGTTCATATGTATACAGTGGAATAACTTGATTCCTTTCAAGATGAAAGCGTTGCTCATGCACCTCGAATGTTTCACAGATTGTATATTTTAATTGCCCCATAAGTGATTAGCACTTTGAGTCAGGCACGTTCTCAACTGTATTTTATGTAAACTTGTACTTTTTTCAAATTTTATTGCATAGATAGAACAATAAAGGAGTACAGTAGTAACTCGCTTTCTATGGGGAGAATTGGAAAAGTACATGAGTCTAACTCACATTCTTTTTCGATTTTACATTTCTGTACCAAGTTCCATTCTAATTGGTTCATAAATAAAAATCTCTTTGCGATAAGGATTCAAAAAATTTCTTCTTTTATTACCTCCGCCAATGAGGTTATGTTTTCGCCGGATTTGTCTGTCTATCTGTCACCAAGATAACTCAGAAGTTATGGACGGATTTTGACGAAATTTACAGGTATTGATAGGTATTGTAGGAGAAGCAGATTATTAACTTTTGGTAAAGATCTGTCCATTTGTTTGTTTGTTTGGCTGCCTCATTTTTCTCAATGCCATAACTCAAAATGTAATGGACGGATTTTTATGAAATTTACATAAGTTGTTGGATATGTTACAAAGAGTAAATGACAAATTTTTTGTGATGATCTGTCTGTTCGTTCGTAAGTTTGTTACTGTGTTTGATTTTATGTTTGTTAGCGCAATAACTCAAAAAGTTCCGAGTAAATCTTTATGAAACGTACAGGAATTGTTAATAATGTTAAAAGACATAGATGATCAAGTTTTGGTGCAGATCGGCTGATTCGTTTCTATGTTTGAGTTGTGTTTGTCATAATGTTTGTTACGCAATAACTCAAAAAGTTTTAAATAGATCTTTATGAAATTTACATGAGTTGTTAATGATGTTAAAAGGCAAAAATAGTTGAATTTTGGTGCAGATCGGCGGATTCTTTTCTATGTTTGAGTTGTGTTTGTCATAATGTTTGTTACGCAATAACTAAAATATTTTTGAATGGATCTTTATGAAATTTGGAGGAGTTGTAAGCAATGTTAAAAGATTTAAATGACTAAATTTTGGTGCAGGTCGGTTGATTCGTTTGTATGTTTGACTATTGTTTGTCATGTTTGTTAGCAGCATAGCTCAAACAGTTATGAAAGGATCTTAAAAAATTGCAGAAACTGTTTATAGTATTAAAAGGCACAAATAAATAGATTTTGGAGTTGATGCAAAAGAAATCATGGTTTCAGCGCCAATTTGAATTTTTTGTTACCGTTGCCTTACTTGGCTGAGGTATGCGCTCTCAGAGTGCTCTAGTTTATTTTTGTAACAATTTGAATGAAACTTGATATAGAGATGTAAAATCGAAAAATAATGTGGGTTAGACTCATGTACTTTTTCCGATTTTTCCCATAGAAAACAAGTTGTTGATAGAATACGGTTTTTCCGGTTTCTTTCAATAACTCGTGTTCTATGGTGAAAAATGGAAAAAGTACACGAATCGAACCCACATTATTTTTCAATTTTACATTTTTGTGCCAAATTTCATTCAAATCGGCCAATAAATGATTTTATTTGTCCTGGATCTATGTAAAATCGGGGGAAAAATCGGTGGGACTAATATACCTTTCCCCATTTTCGCCATAGAAAACGACATATTGAAAGAAAACGGAAAACCATTTTCATTGAATAACTCGTTTTTTATGGAGAAAATCGGAAAAAGTACACGAGTCTAACCCCCATTTTTTTTCAATTTTACACAACTCTACCGAGTTTAATAAAAATATGCCTAATGATAAAAAAGTCTTTAAAGTCAAAGACTGAACTTTTGGAAAAAGGCTCACTCCCCCCCCCTCCCTCCCCCCCACCCCCGAGGACCACCTTAATTCTACCCACTTAGGGTTGCACTGGCTGCCTAAAATTTCGCTTGCGTGTCCGTCTTATGTAGCTACTGTATAGCTACAGCTTAGTGAAAAAAAATACGATAATTTTTTTGGATTTCCTCGACACGGTCCGCTTAAGGGGAAAGAACAGTATGATATCAAGCTCAAATTGATGGGATGGAACCCGAAAACCACGTTCTTATTTCCTTCAACAGGAAAAGTACCGCGATGATAGGTGAAGAGAGACCCAGTCCTATTCACTGAGGGCAGTTTACGCATGGACGAGCTCGCCTGAAGAGTTCAAATGAACCAGAAGCAGCAGATATTGTCGTGGAGATTTGGAGCTCACTACCCTCGACTCTACAGGATACGGTAGATGGAACTCGTCTGTGTGTCTCCAATATTTTTTCTGCGAAATACAGCAAGCGCTTTTTCCAGTTTTTCCATAACTTCAGTTGTGTAGTACGCTACATTATGGCTAATTTTGGAGCAACATGTAACTCTTTTGTCACATGATTGTAGTTTCTTAGCTATCGTAGCCCTGAATATCATTGCTTCAACCTAAAATACGATTACTGTGACTGAACTCGCTTTCTAATATAGGTCCTCTGTTCAAATTGTACTAAGTTTCATCATGAGATAAAATTCATATCATTCTCACTGTGAATTTTGCTGCAACGTTTCTAACTGTTGCAATATCAAGCATAAATATCAATGAAAATTTCGATTTGTCATAGACCACAATAACATTTGAAGAGAACATCTTATTCAGTCAACACTTGTTCCCACGCTAATGTTTTGCACATATCCTCTGAACTAATCGTCAGTATGCCTTGCTATCATGTAATCATGGAAACGTACTCAGGTTTGCGAGTTTTAATTGACTTCAACTCTGCAGATACATGCATATATATATCAAAACCTGCACTAACGAGACTTGGTTGAGCCAACAGACTTGATGGCTCACATCTTGGCAAATTATTTGAACGCCCTCAGTTGCATTTACAGGGGCACAGCACAAACAGCTTAATTATTAGCAAACAAAACACTTTCAAAATACAGTCGAGCGAAGAGGCCGCAAGACTTGGTCGCAGCTCTCCTTACCGTTCATTTGACCCCACAAAATGAGGTGGAATTCCTTGAACCAGCGCCATACGTGCCGTCAGGTCCAGAGCGCCAAGAAATAGCACGCTTAATTATTCGAGGTTCATTATGCCCTTGGCTTCCTGGTAAACACGGGATTGAAATATCCGAGCGTCTCATCAGTCCCCAGCGAACGATTTCATCGCTGCGACTGCAAATAAGTCCAAGTTTGCCTCCAAATGGAACTGGTGAAGGATTATTTCATTAGTAGAATGCGTTAAGTTTGGTGGGACGATGTGGTTCTCCCCGCATGGAGAACTCCTACAACCCCCTTTGAAGTCTGAAAATAGTAGTCAGGAATACGTGATCCGATGAATATTCAATTTTCAGGACGATTCAAGGGAGAATGTCATGCTTGCGATTAGCGCTTGCCGAGCGTCTCTGGATTTTGCCATGCATTTTGTCTTTTAAAAGATCCCCTGCTAAATGGCCTGGGCCCCTGACCGTCAGTCTTTGATGGCATATGAGTGAACGTTGTTTACAGCGATCGGCGCCCCATGGCCCAATGTCTTTGAAGTTCATGGGTTGGTTACCAATGAAGTCGTGATAGTTCCTTGCAACGTGCAGGGTACGTCAAGATGCCTTAGATAGCTGACTTACGTTTGATTAACTGCCGTAGACTTTTGTCGCAAACTTATTGTTGTGCAACTGTAATGTGTGTCTCGTGCTGCCTAAAGGTAAATCTTGGAAATAAATTTTTGTTGAATTTGTTAGCTGATAGGAAGTTAATGCAGTTTTTCCAGTGAGGTTGAGTGTGAGGTTCTCTCATAAATAAAAGTGTAAAAGTAAGATTTCACTGACGCCTCTGAAGACCTAGAAGTTTTCATAAACGCAAGCACTGAAAATCGTCTTCTAGCATGCTGAGGATTCACGCTGGAACTGTTTATTGTTCTGTAACTAATGCTTCGATGTGAAGAGTTTCACAACTTTTACTAACGAATTTTTTGTCCCTGAAATGCTGCACTCAGCAGAGCTAGTACTTGTTGTTACAGTATTTATTTTGCACGTAAAGAGAATAGTCGAACTTTAGGAATGATAACGATGTACTGAATTGGTTAAAATTATTTTGGTGTTCATACTAAAATTCAATGGCGGTAGGTGGCTGCTATACTGGCGTGCTGCACAGTACCATAGCGATCTATTTGTAAGCTCAGCATGAACTATAGAGGATGATTTTTAGCAATACAGTATAGTATTGTTAGAAGAGCTACGTCCTAGATTAAGAGAATGACTGATAGACTGGCATGGCACTATGATGCACCTTCATATTAGCAGTTACGACCTCCACTGATCAAAATATAACATGCATCTGGGATCATTCCGTGTAGAGCGTGCAACTTGTGTTTGTTACCTTAAGTATAACAACATGTTCACAGCACAATTTTAGCTGCTCGAACAATACATGCTCTGTGAGGAAAAACGGCTTAACATGCAAAATAATCATTAATTTCAGTTTTCACCGAGCAATCAAGTGTCTCCAGCTATAAGCTGCTCTTTGGATATGCGGTTTACCTTGTGCAACAGGCGAGTGAACAACCAACTTTTTATGAATACGATAAAGCTATCGTAGCGTCCAATAGACTGATGAATAAAAACAAGCGCAATACAAAACTTTAAGGTATACTTTCTACACACGGGACTGATTTGGTTATAGATATCGTTAGAGAGAGAATCGCATTCCTTGAACTGGCGGACCAGCTATGTCATTGAAGATATAGGTATTGACGTCCGAATTCACTTTCTTTAATAGAAATCTTACAACCATATAATAATAAGGAACATTCAGAATGAAAGTTACTGCTTGTATGCGCAACTGAATAACGAGTATTATGGTATTACAATCTAGGCACAATCAGGTACGTATCCGTTACAGAAGTAGTATACAGTAACGCACTGACAAGACTAAATTTTTACCGTTCCTTTAAAAGTTGGTGAAGAACAACATTTGAGTCCTAGGTATGCACGTATATTTTAATAATTACTGTACATCAATGCAGACTTTCATCAAATTTTCTCACCATAAATGAAACCACGAATTACTTGAAAAAATAATGAAATAAATTTATTCCTCCAATTGTTGTTATCGCGCTTCTTGAAACGCGTAGTGAAGAAAAAGCACGAACAACAATAAAGAATTACCGGGGTGAGCCACACCTCCGTCTCTGTACGACGAACTTGTGTGCACTACTTTTTCTATTGAGAAAAGGGATTTATTTTGAACATAGCGAATGTGCCATTAACTTGGTTACACTTTGAACAGTGGTGATGTGCTAGTCCCAGTGTGACCCCCTATTTGTGCCTCTGCTAACTTCTGGTTCATTCTTCCCCAATCGTTATAAGCCATACATTTCCCCTCTGCGGTCTTTGAGAGTTTCATTTATTATGGCAAAATTAAGTTTCCTTTCCTTTCGTAATAAAATAACGCTAGAATCTCATGGCTTTGGTTATAATAGCTATGCAAGACTGACAGTTGAGCCGATGGGATTTCTGGCTTTTGTGTCCACTTTGCTTCTTTTTTATTTCAAAGGCTGCTACTACTAAGAGTACCACGTTTCTGTCGGCATATTACGTGTCTCTTCCTCTTCCTCTCTTGTCTCTTGAAACGCCATAGTTGTGACTAAGGAAGCTTGAACACCTTACACAATAATGCGGCTGATTTAAGTAATGAAAACCCATGCCGAATATACGGCTGCAGTGTAGCGTAGGGCAGACAAGGGACCTGCTCTAGCTAGGGCCACATCCCAACGGCACCATAGTGCTAGTTAAGCTCGGGGGACGACCTTTTCCTTGCCCATCTATGCCTCTCCGCTTCCTTTGCTGTGTCTCTTTTTTGCCTTACTTGCATAGGATTTTCTCTGTGCTGAACGTGTTACAAATCCTTCCTATTATTATTACAAACTAAATTTATATTATTCAGATGCGCATGTCTAATAATTTTTGTACTGTATTTCAGAACAACACTAAACAATTGTAACCTGTAAGATAAGATCAACTAAAATCGACGTTTGTTTGATACACGTGTTGATTAATAAATGTGACAATTTGAACTGGTTGTTCAGCAGTAAGACTTGAGCCCCAAGCATTGCCCATACGGGGCATGTACAGTTTGAGGCCTACAATGTGACCGCAACGGTGATTACAATTGTCTTTCTCCTGTCGTAGTGCGTTCCAAATTTAGGGACATTCTGAACACGCTTCTCGGTGAGGTAATTAAATGTAAGTGGAAATGTCCGCAGATTTTTCGTACATACGGTACTGTTACTCGGCGCTAGATACTGTTTAACATAACAAATACCAGTAACTGTTACACCATTGCTGCCCCATTCGAATATCATTTCTCCAGCCATCCCCCACGCTTTTGCAGGGATTGCTACAAAAACGAGTCGAATCAAGGGAGCAATCATGAAAGATTAACCGACTAATCTGATTGTTTATTGAGGATTTACGGCGATTAGTTTTGCGACGGCTTCTTCTCTGCTGCTTGAATAGGGTGTTTCCATAGGGACAGATCTACGCCCATTGTACGTGTATATAAATTTTACGTTCAAACCAAGGAAATGAGAGGAACTATTGGCAACTTATCAGATAATCCAAGTGAAGAGCAACTCGCAATATCAATATGCGATAAAGACCACCATTTACTGTACATTTGAACCGTTTCACGGACTGCTCCACTCCTTTGGACTGGCTCTGTTTCTAGTATTGAGTATTAACGAAGCTCTTACTGGGTTATTTCTTCGCTAGTGCTTATTTAAACTGAGACAATCCTTAGGGGTTTTTCGTCTACTAGTCTCACAACTGTGCCAACTGCTACCTAAAGCAGAAGTTCTTCTATTTTAATGGCAGTGAAAAAAACTATTTCGTAGATTTTTACAATCACTTACATACAGTTGCTACACACCAACTCCATCTCTACTTTAACTTTTCTATCTCGTTTTGTGGGTATTCAAATAAATTTTGGGTAATAATAAATTTTAACTTCATTGTCGCGTGAACTATTCAGCAGGATGAGACCCGTTAACACCGGTCAGTATTCAACTTCATACCGAGTTGCCTGGTGTCCATCGACGAGGACAGTTGGACACCTATTCTAATATTACCTTTCTATCACTTTGTCTGTCAACAAAGTAACTCAAAAAGTTATAGACAGATCTTTACGAAATTCACAGGAATTGATAGGCATGTTAGGTAAAACAGATGATTAACTTTTATTGAAGATTAGTTGCACCGTTTGCTTCTTTGTCTGACTCTATTTTCTTGGCAAAATAAGTCAAAAAGTTATGAACGGATCTTCTTGAAATCTTCACAAGGTTTTGGAATGTGACGAAGAGCAAATGACCAAATTTATGTGATGATCTGTTTGTCTATTTTTAGTTTATTTGTCTCTGTGTTTGATGTTATGTGTTTCAACAGCATAAAAACCCAAAAATTTATTTATTATTATTAATATTATTATTAAAACTTCAGGCTTGAACCCAAATGAAGCATCTTGCAACACCGGGAAGCCCAAAACGCTACTAAAAGAAATCCAGCAAAAAAGCATTAACAGCTGACTTAAACGCCTGCAGGCCAATAAGACCATAAGCCGATGCCGGCAGCAAATTCCAAATCCTAGCCGACCAGGGCACGAATCACCGACAGAACTGATTAGTTCGACATCTGACAGCCTCCAAAGTGAGAGTGCGCTCCGCGCGCAGCGCGAGTCTCTCTCCCAAAAACCTTGAGGGCAGGGAGAGAAGAATACAACCAATGCCTCGCATTATTGTACACTTTATAAAACATACATAGTTCTGCGACTCTTCTCCTGAGAGACAGGTTCACAAGATCATTATCAGCGCACAGCCTGCTGGCTGAACTAACAAGTCGGTCTAACAGACGCAAGTGAGTGTCAGCAGCTGAAGCCCAGACCAGTGAGCAATACTCCAACACAGGCAGCAAAAACGCATGAAAACATCTACGAGCAACCTGACTATCACCAAACACGGTATTCACCTTACGCAGGAGTCCTCTCTTAGTGGAAGCGCGTGACCCCAAGCTCCTAATATGCGGCTCAAAGGTAAGCTTCTCATCAAAGACAACACCAAGAATCTCCAAGGAGCTAGACTCCTGAAGTAAAGTGTCATCAATCTCCAGTTGGGGGTGCCGCGGTACAAGTGTCCGAGACCGACTGATAATCATCGACTTGGTCTTACCAGCATTCAGCTTCATACTCCAGGCCGAGCACAATGCACTAATGCGTGACAAATCTCTATTAAGAGACTGAGTTACAGCATCACGCAGGCGAGGAGCAGGTATCACTGCCATCAAAGTGTAATCGTCAACATAGTTGATCAACGTGTTCTCAAACGAAGAGAACATGTCACTAGTGTAGAGAACGAACAACAGCGGGCCAAACACACTACCCTGAGGGTGGTCAGACACCACCACAACTGAGGCGCTCAATACGCCGTCAACAGCCACACTCTGCGTCCGCTCAGAAACAAAATCGCGAATGGTTGACAAAACCCTACCACCCACACCAAAGGACTCCAGCTTGTATAATAGACTCCTGTGGGCAACCCTGTCAAACGCAGCGCTAAAGTCCAACTGGACAAGGCGTGCCTCCGACCCACAATCCAGTGCAGACTGTAAATGGTGTGACACCGACAACAGAGCGTCACAACAACCCAAGCCAATTCTGTACGCAAACTGACCAGCAGGCAGCAACCCCATAATCTCAGCGAAACGACCCAGCTTACAAGCGATCAACTTCTCGAACACCTTCGACAAAATGGGCGCCAGTGTGATGGGTCGATAGTTAACCACATAGGGCGACACCGGACCCTTGGGAATAGGAGTAATATTCCCAGTTCGCCAACAACGAGGAAAATTTCCTAGCCGTATTAGGCGCCGGAAGATCACTGCAAGCTTGGGGGCAAGTAATAATAATAATAATAATAAAATAATAAAATCATTTATTTTTTCATAAGGTACTGTGGCCAACAAGATTAGGACACAGCGCCTGAGGTTTTCATGATTAAAACTAACTTAAGAATAATACTAAACACTAGCATCAGAGAGTTATACATAATTATGATCTGCTGAGAGNCAAGAACATCAGCCAGCTGCTTATAAAACAAAGGAAACATGCCCACCGGATCCACACCTCCATACGAATCAAGGCCCTCAAGCAGCACCTTGATTGCACCAGATCTGAACGCCAAAGAGGTAAAGCGAGGTTCAGGGTGGCATCCATGAGGCAATGCGATGACATCTCTGCTCTGCTTCCCATCAAAGTGAGCCGACAAGAGCTCCGCCTTTGCCAAGGGATCACTACTGATGCCACCACCTGGACCAACAAGGGGCGGCAACGAAGGTTCAGCACCGAACACTGAACCCTTTAGCTCACTCCAACAAAGATGTGGATGGTCAATACTCAGCAGAGACTCCCTGGAACGCTGCCTCAGACGACGCTGTGCCTCCTCATATTCACGCTTAGCCTCGGCCCTACGATCAACATAGGTCAACCAAAACGTGCGGTCACGCGAACGTCACCATGCCCGATAAGCCGCTTGTTTAGCTTCATTAGCTAACCGACACTGGTCGTCAAACAACGGCTTATCTCGAGACCTCACAAGAGTGGTCCTCTTAGGGACAAACCTCTCCAAAATGGACACAGTCAAGTCGTTAAGCTCAGAATTGTTGAATTTGCAGGAATTTTTAGAAATAATAAGAGACACGAATAACCAAAGTTTAGCGATGATCGGTTTGTTAATCCGTTTGTGTGTTTGACTGATATTTATTATAAAGTTTTTCAGAACACAACTCAAAAAGTTACGGATGAATCCTCAACAAAATTACAGAAGCTGTGAGTAATGCGAAGAGTCACAAATGACTAAATTTTGGTGATGCTAAAATTCAGAACAAACAAAATTAATTTTTACGTTAACTTTACTTCACTATTTATGAAAGGGATGTGCTCTGAGCGTGCTCTAGCTATTGTCTGCAGTTGAATCCATTAAAATCTGCTCAATTTCTTGTCGGATGGCAAATTAGACAGGCGAGGATAGGCCGACCATGATTTTTCCAATATTCTCAGTACTGTCCAAGTTTCTTATACAAACGAGCACCGAAAGCTATTATTGCCATCATCTCTCGTAGGTCTGCATGTCTACTCTTAACTAGATGATGCTGATGATGCAGCAGCGTCATCTCGTTCGATTTAGCCCCGTAACGAAGCGTTACCGAGGTACTCTGAGCGACGCTCCGTCAATTTGCCGCGCAGCCATCTAAATTTACCTCAAGTGCCCCCAAATTTGCCTCTCCTATGGCTCAAATTGCCATCAGGTCTCATAAGAAGCGCTCCCAAGGAGCGATATGACAGTGTTGGTGGCTCGTGCTCCTGATGCTGAGCACCCAATGCTCCTTAATATGATCCCATCCCTAGTTCTACGCCCACCTCCGAGCGTCAACCAACAGTGTTAGTGTTCCTTATTTGGCAAATCCAAACGTGATGTTGCCGTAGTCGGAATACTTTGGTGGGAATTTGAAAAGTGGAAATGAGTGTGCCTGGTGAAGCGTGAGGATTGCGTCGTGTAAGAACTTCAAATTAAGTCATTAAGTCATTCGAGTAAAGGAAACAAAAGAGCTTTCACAAAAGAATTAAACAAGAGTTTCGGGCAGCTGGCACAACTCAAAAGAGTGGTATCTTGATTTTTTAAAAGTCCTTGAAACTGAAATATATCTACCATGGACGAATGAAGCTAATTTTATGGTAAAAATTCTGCACGATGCAACTATAGATATTTGAAGCTATTTTTGAAGATAACGCACATACGCATGAACACACGCATAAAAACGCGCGATATTTCACCGTCACAGAAGAAAGTAGTAAAGATGTGCAGAGGAAAGCTAGCACATGACACAGTCGCTCGTCTCTTTTACATTCGTTTCAGTTCTGAGGAGCAGATGCTTTCAGAGTCTTTCAGTCACGTGCCAAGAGCTTAAAATTTCGAGTAATTTATGATGCCTTATAAAGTGGTGGCAATAATGACATCACCATTCAGAATTTTTCGATAACTTAAAAAAATACCACTCAATATCATGTAAAATTTTGACATAAAAACCTTATTTCAACTAGTTAACTATTTCTTATCATAGTTTCCCTATAAACTATTTGATTGAACTTTTATGATGAATAGTATAAATTTGTTCTGGAATTTGGGTGGTAATAAAGATAGCACAACTTGAAAAAAATTAAATTTCCGCGTTACTACATCCAGATTAGAGAACAAGAACATCAAAACAAACCGACGTCACCATATTGGACAGTTGCTCCCCACCTTGTAAACTCTATATTTGGAAATTAACCCTTTCTTAGCAGGGGAAGACAGTGTGGGTTATCTGAAAAGGAAAAGGGTCAAATAAGCGCATTAAATGAAGAAGGATACACTATATCTGAGATTTCTAGGAAGGTTAACAGATCCAAGGAGCTTCAATAGAGAAGGAGGGAGCCTTGTGGCCCAGTTACAGACTTGCCAGCGAGTCGACCAGATCTCTTATGGCTGTGAGACGCTCATTGGTAGAAAAGACGGGGAAGCACTGAGTTTCACGGGGGAGCATCAGACGAACCGAGTTACTGATATGCGATTGGTGCTTACGCGACTGGCTGCAGCCATAAGAGACTCTTTACCGATATGCGATTGGTGCATACGACAACTGGCTGACAGCCATAAGAGACTCTTGAGCTTCAACGGGCTTGGCTACTGGCTCCCTCCTTCTCTATACAAGCTCCTTGAACAGATCTAGAAAGGCGGTAACTAAGTTTTTGGAAGAACCCAGAAGAAAACGGAAACAAGAAGTCTCCTGGCCGCCCTTCAAAATTGAGCCCTACAGCCCGCCGCTGACTTCTCCGTGAGGCGTCTCGGACAGAAGAGGGGTTAAAAAGCCTGCAAACATCCCTGCAATTAAATGTTACACCGAGAAGAGTGCGAAAGATCCTGGGTTCATCTAAGAACTTCAGTTATAGGAAGAGAAAAACTGCACCAGCACTCACGAAAGCACACAAGGCAAAACGCGAAGAATGGGTTCGAAAAAAAGTGCAATGGAACCATGAAAATTGGTCTAATGTTATTTTTTCCGATGAAACAAAGTTTAACCTAGACGGACCTGAAGGTTCTCAATACTACTGGCATGATCTTAGAAAGGAGGATAAAATTTTTAGCAAATGACCTTTTGGTGGCGGAACCCTTATGATCTGGGGAGCCAAGGGCAAGGCGAATTTGGTGATGATGGAAGGTAAACAGAATGCTCAGAAGTACACATAGGTCTTAGAAACTAGTCTTCTCCCATTTCAAACTGATAAACATCAGCAAGAAGCGATGTTCCAGCAAGATAATGCCGCCATTCACGCAGCGAGGTTGACCACAAATTGGCTTAATGCCCATAATATCGCCACTTTAGCTTGGCATGCTAAGTCACCCGATCTAAACCCAATTGAGAATCTTTGGGGGATACTCTCACGGCATGTTTACGCCAATGGGAGACAATTTCAGAATAAAGAAAGCTTGTGGCAGACCATAAATGAATGCTGGGAGGCTATCCCTGAAGAAATGCTCGCTAATTTAATCAATTCTGTGAATAACCAATGTGTACAGGTGTTGCAATCAAAAGGCAACGCTTATATATATTAAGAATTATGTTTTTTTTTGCTTTCATTGTTTTCTAAAATACAATTTTTTCCATATGTGCTATCTTTATTTCCACCCGATTTGCACCCACAAACAATTATTTTCGTGGTAAAATTTTGAAAAGACAACGAATATAATAATGATTATAAAGAATCGGTAACTAGTTAAAGTAACATTATTCAGTTAAAATTTCAACTATATTGATGCAGTATTTTTAAACTTATTACAAAACTTCAATATGTGCTATCATTATTGCCACCACTTTATGTATGACTATCTTAAGAGAAGTAGTTAGTGCGATAACAACGAACGTTATGCAGCGGACAGGGTCTTTCAGTTAGAAAAACAAACTAGAGATACACTCTGGGAGCGCATACCTCCGCCAGGGAAGGCAATGCTAACAAAAAATTCAAAGTAATCCTGAAGCATTTCAAGATTTTCTTTTTATTGTCACCAATAATTGGTCATTTGTGCCTCTCGATGTTCTTAACAGTTTTTAAAATTTTCTTGAAGATGAGTCCGGGACTTTTTGAATTATGTTCTGACAAATATTCAGAAAGACATATAGTCAAACACGAAAAAATTTGGCCCTATGTGCCTCTCTACATTTTTACCAATTCCTCCTGCAAATATCAAGAAGGTTCGTACATAACTTTTCAGGTTATTGTACTGAAAAACACAAAAACAAATATAAAGAGAAATAAACATTCAGACTGACAGGTCATCACAACATTTTGGTCAGTTTCTCTTTATGAAATTCCCAACAACTCCTGCAAATATCATGAAGATCCGTCCCTAACTATTTAAGCCATGGTATAAAAAACCGGCAGACAATCAAACGAATAGATGAACGGATCTTCACTAGGAGTGAATCAGCTCTTTCATATTACCTACCTAATATTCTCTTTAAGTTTCATAAATCCGTCTATAACTCTACGAGTTATCTTGGTGACAGACAAGTTCTGACAAAAACATGACCTCCTAGTGCCGGAGGTGAAATTGTCTTGATATCATCTCCTTAAAGTTGACTTCGAAACTGTTCTACGTTATACATATAACAGTGCTGCAGAGTCGGTTAGTAGTTTAATTGGACCGACTCCGATTCCTCTAACAAGAATTATCTAGTCGCGGATGGAAGAAGCTTATTCTGTGGAAGTCTTCTTTCAAATTCTGTCTTTTGTACTCTTCTAAAGCTTATCGTTAAGGGGTATCGTCTTCGACTGCAAAGCAGAACCTTGGCTGTTTCCAAAACCGGAGCAGCAAAATATGTACCATTATCACAGGGCCCTCTCGATTTGACACAGAATAATAAAGATAAGCTAATCTGCTTGACGTTGGCATGTACGAAATTTCAGTTGGAAGATATCGATTCAGTACTTTGGATCGGATTTCAGTAAGCCAACTCAAACTGATTACGCTTATAACAGATTAAGCTGGAAATGGATTGATTTTTCTCCCATCTACATCGTGGTCGGTCTGCGTTTACCACATGATACTCGATCCAAAGTAACGAATCTACTTGCCGAGATTGAAGTTGCGAACAAGTTATCGCTAAGCCGATTCGATTGTCCCATCGCACTACGCAAGTGGAAGACTCCCATAGCATGCGGGTTGCAGACGGATATCTCTGTCTTGCCTTTAACGAACGACCCCGAGTCATGTACGCTGGGTCTTCCATGATCTATTTACGGGAACCTTGACAGCCCGAGATTGTGGTCCAGCCAGCACGAATCGAGGCATCTATTTGGGACGCTTGAAATCAGGGATTCCAGAGAGAACTGGAGCAGCGGAGCTCTGGCTTGTGTGCTAATGCAGAAGGGTTCAGCTTTCAAAGAGAAAGCATTAATTTCATTTGGAAAACGACCATTTCAAGGTGAAAAGGTCATATCTGGAAGAGAAATGATCAATTTTGAAGGGTAAATGCCCAATTTAAAAAAAATTTCCCTTTTAAGGAGCAAATATCAAATTTCAAAGATAAATTGCCCAATTTTAAAGTGAAGATGCCAAATTTCAAGAAGAGCAATCTTTTGACCTATTTTATTCATCTCAAATAATACAATATTGGCACTTTATCATTGTACAATGTACACCTCTCCTAATCCTCTTCACTCCAACCAGCAGGTTTGCAAAAAGAAAGAAAAAACATCCAAGATTCATCATTTATTACACTCGCACGTCACCCAAAACTACATTGTCTTCTAGTATGCTCTTACAACAATATCGTTTAGCGAAATAGAGTTCGTGTGCTTTAATACGCAATCCAGCGAACAGAGGTCACTATTGTTTGTTGCTATTATTTGCGCTTTTTCTCAAAGTTGTCTACTTATTTATCTTCATATGCCCCGTTTTAGTGCAAAGGACCACATAAATCAATGTGTCATTAATGTGCTCCTCATCTCTTGATATATATCAACATATTTAATGTTAATCTCTCGCTTTGCCTCTTTGAATTCCAAGTTTATTGCTTGTTTAACTCACTGGTGTCTCCGTCCTGATCTGAAGGATTAGACAGGCGAAAATTTATCAGCTGTACGCCACGGGGATGGGATCGGAGAGAAGTCGAAACTTGAATAAACGGAATCGATTTCCCTGCACATGCTCTATGACACTGCTGGGAGACAATTTGTTTCTCTTCCGTAAGTATCTGTTGTACCCGATGCTTCAGATGTTGTACATTAGCAGCACAAAATTATTTTTATGTCGTACCAAACACGTTACTTTATTCGGATTCCGATTGCTATACTTTTCAATCCATTCTTCTTAGTCTTCTTTCTTCGATTAATTTGTCGTTCCTAAAGATGTAGGTAGCTGTCCACGCCTCGGAGGAAGCATAGGGGGATACGACAAATGGGACTTGAGCTTTATTAACCAGCGGCCCACTTTCATAGTGTGAGCTGGCTGGCATGCTGGAAGGCTGACACTCTGCCTGCCTGAAATTTGTAACGTAGATGGATGTTGATATTTCTTTTAACTTTAAAAACAGTAGACACATGCTGTTCTTCAACTGTCTAAGCTGCAGATACTCTCTCCGAGACTAAAATTTCATATTTTCCATTCTTCAGTAGTGCAGAAGACGTATATAGCACTCGGTATCCAGGTTACAACGCTCCTTAAAAATCCGTCCCGTTTTGCCTCCTCAACGGCTTTAATTTTAGGCAAGAAGGTTCCGCCAAAACACCTCGCACTTGAATTAGCAAATGAAGTGGTGCAGGACACTCAACTGTGGCGTGGCCACTTCATTAACTAACTCACCAGGAAGCCCCTAGGAACACTACCGTGAAACAGCCGCCAAGAACTTTTCGGCCCCACTGCCGAGGGATTATGTCGTCTCCCCCAGCCCCCCTTATACTTCCTCCATGGTCCACGCTGAGTCGCATTCAGAATTGACCTTCAAATTTTCACTTTTTACTGGGCTCGATTTATATACTAATCTGTAGCTAGGATGCAACTGTGCTTAACTTTCTGCCTCTTCCAAATTTATTTTTTTTTTGCCTTATTGTTGGGAAGTATATGTACATGCATGATATCTATGTACTGATACGACTGATATATACGTAATCTGTATAAAATATATCAAGCTGGTATGTTCACTCATGCATTACAGCCTATATATCTATCTACATGTATATTTTCTTTAAATGGCATAGATTTATTGAAGAAATCGATGAGAAGGTTGGCACATCAGTATAGTAGACTTCATAACCAGTAGTTATAAATCCTACAACTGGCGAAAACACATTACACAACAATCCAAAACAGAAGTTAGAAGCGCAGAATGCAGACGAAGATAAATTCAATGATTTATTGTATGCAGCAGGCGGCAGAACTGCAACTGTTTATTGGATATGCTGCTTACTGAAGAGCTTTTACGATCCCAAGAGGCCTACCATCGCTTTCTAACCACTAGATGCTCTCGTCCATTGAATTTATCTTCGTCTGCAGTTTGCGCTTCTAACTTTTGTTATCAGCGGCTCTTGATCATACTTGCGTGCATTCATGATCGTCTCTTTGGCATTTCGGCTTCTTCCCCTTTTTTTTAATATTTCTCTTTTCTCCTGTCCTCTATATCCTACTAACACAATGGCAATAGCTCATAGAGGGCCGGGGCGTAATTCCGGTGTCTCTTTGGGAATGGGCCTATTGGTTCGTTTACTGCCGCCTATCTAATCTAATTTAAAAACATACAATCAAATACATTTGTAGGTTAGTTACATAATATAATTTTTTTTAATATTTTATTTTAATAAAATTGTAAAATGAGTCTTCTAAAACTTCAAAATCAGAATGGTAAACTTGTAAGGAATCTGTTATTGCTATATACATGCGTAAACTAGAGCTCTCTGAGAGCGCATACTTCCACCAAGCGTGGTAATGGTAACGAATCATTCAAATTGGTACTGAAACTATGATTTCCTTTGTATTAACACCAAAATCTAATCAAATGGGCCTTTGACAGTAATAACAGCTTCTGTTATTTTCTTGAAGGTCTGTTCATAACTTTTCAAGTTATGCTCTAACAACCATCCACTATATAATGAAACACAGTTGTTGGTCGCTTGCTTGCTCCCTCGCTCCCTTGCTTACTCCAATGTTGGTCCGTCTCTCCGTCACGCAGTTAAGAGTTTAATAGGAGAAGATTCATGTACTGAAGAACAAGTTGAGATACCATACAATTTCAGCGCTTGGAGTACCGGTGACAAATATAGCTCTGGATCTCCGGCCTCTGGATCCCCAGCCTCTGGATTCCCGCTTTCATTGCTGAATGATATCGAAGTATGTAGTTGAATCTTCACGCTGAGCAGACGCCTTATGATATTGTACTTACCTCGCAGCCAAATTTCGACGCTGGAGGTTCAACAATCAGTTGGTATCCACAATACTGTGAACCCTGGTCATTTCCAGTGAATTCTTTTTTTTTTTCGACTGAACTATATTTTTCTTAGTGCAGCTTAAGGGGGTCGTCCCGGCGAAAATGGTCAAAATGATCAATTTTCTGTTTTTTGCTCAAAAAGTGTCTTCAGGTATGGGGGCATTACATCCCAAATTTTTAGGGGGCTAGCGGCACTAGAACCCCCCC
>LQNS02277999.1:13272597-13296570 GCA_001587735.2 Parhyale hawaiensis
CCTATTTTGCAGGGTAACGAGTTTGCGTAACACCGGGTAACCCTGGCGTGTCTCATTGACGGTAAACAGCTCAATGCGACACGGATTTTGGAGACGGAGTTACCTTCGAGGTCACACTGCGTAACCCGGGGTAACCCAGCGCGCTGAATGCGACAGGCCTCTGAGTTACGGGAGCCAGGCTAATGCACAGCTGGCAGGGTCCCTAGTGCGATCGTTCTTCCAACTGTTTTCCTAATTAAATACACCCGAAAAATCGCAGTTGTGTGGTTATCTCCCTTACTGGGGCATTACTGAAGGTAGTGGTAGATGTATTGAGTGATATTTCATTGTTATAACCAGTTTATTGAATGACTTTCTTTAAGAGTAAAGCAGTAGGACCGAAAGCAGTCTGCGACGTAGCCTATCTCCTCCGCTCTTCTAGAATTCTGACTGCATTCCTGCCAGAGAAACTACCAACAGTGTGGATAGAAAGGTACCAAAACACAACAAATGTACCAAATAGGATAAAATTGATGTACATATGCAGATAAATTCTTTATCGACAGTACCAAATTGTCATATTTTATAAGTAAATAGTACCATATGTGAAGATGAATTGAAAATATTACAAATATATTAAGAATATCCCAACATAAATAGTACCAAGTTTGGTACTTGGCACAGCTGGATTCTTCATTTTCAATTTCGTTGCGATCGCTAACAAGGGATTTGGTTTTGAGCAGTGATAAAAAAATATTATGATGACAAAATTTAATAATCCAGCTCAATAGCTTTGTAAGGAACGTGCCAAGGATTCCAAAACTGTCAATGTTTTTATTCTGGCATGAAAACTCATTGAGTTCTACTCATTTGAAATTTAAAAAAGAAAAAACATATATTTATGTACATTTCCCATTATCTCAAAAACTAAGGCCTAAATAAAAAAGTTTATGGGAACAAAATATGTATCTTTTGTAATGATACATATTTTAAACAAATTTCAGAATAATCAGCCCACAATTGATCATTTAGGACCCCCCCATGCCCCCCCCCCTCAAAAATGTACCAGGTGCGGAAGTTCTACCCGTCTTTTTCCATTGTCATCATATGGAATAGGGAAATACATGGTAGAGCCGTGAAAGAGAAATGTACACAGATACCCCTAGAGCCTGCACTACTCCCCCTTTCTTGTACTGTGGTCGTGTTGCCTTGGCAGGAGAGTCGCGTAGCCTTGGCAGGGAGTTGCGTAGCCTTGGCAGGGAGTTGCGTAGCCTTGGCAGGGAGTTGCGTAACCTTGGCAGGGAGTTGCGTAGCCTTGGCAGGGAGCTTCGTGGCGCTGGCAGGGAGTTGCGTAACCTTGGCAGGGAGTTGCGTAGCCTTGGCAGGGAGTTGCGTAACCTTGGCAGGGAGTTGCGTAGCCTTGGCAGGGAGCTTCGTGGCGCTGGCAGGGAGTTGCGTAGCCTTGGCAGGGAGTTGCGTAGCCTTGGCAGGGAGTTACATAGTATTGGCAGGGAGTTGCGTAGCCTTGGCAGGGAGTTGCGTAGCCTTGGCAGGGAGCTTCGTAGCTTTGGCAGGAAGTTGCGTAGCCTTGGCAGTTAGTTGCATAATATTGGCAGGGAGTTGCGTAGCCTTGGCAGGGAGTTGCGTAGCCTTGGCAGGGAGTTCCGTAGCCTTGGCAGAGAGTTGCATAGCCTTGGCAGGGTGTTGCGTAGCCTTGGCAGGGTGTTGCGTAGCCTTGACAAGGGAGTTGCTTAGCCTTCGCAAGGAGTTGCGTAGCCTTGACAAGAGAGTTACGTAGCCTTGGCAGGAGAGTCGCGTAGCCTTGGCAGAAGAGTCGCATAACCCTGACAAGCAGTCGCGTAGCCTCTGTAGGAGTTTGACAGGAGGAAGAGGTTGCGTAGCCTCGTTAAAAGTGCTCAAGTTTCTGAATGATTGCTGCAAGATAATTTTCCCCCTCCTTCACAAGATAAATAAAACAAACCAAAAAAAGACAAAAAAGGAGGACAACAAAATGAAGCAATAGATAAAAATAAGCAAGAGAAAATAAAAATGTTCTCTCGAAACGCTGAAAATTAATACTTATCCAAAATTTCAGTTTTAGATCCAATGCAGAGTGTAAAATGTGCCTTGTGCGTCGCAGTAAGTCCCCATGACAGTACCGGAAGATTCGCTGAGCTCAGATACAGGGTTGGAACAACTATTTAATTTACCAGTATTCATTGTGCCATAGTCTAAACTCTTAAGAATAAGTACCCGCTTATATTTCTTGTATGAAGCCCTGGTGCAGGTCTTAGCAAGTATCGAGTAACTTTCTAGACGGCGCAGGGCTGTGTAATTTCATCCCATTTTACTCTTGGAAGCATTTATTGTAATGTTTACTGATTAGTAGTCGGAAGGTTTACAAATTTAATCAAAATATTACTTGCCAGTGATGATGCTAGGTTAGCTCAAGTCGGAGTAACGATAGTACAACCAGCAAATATACACATAAAATATGACTAAAATGTATTTCCCATCTGTCAGAAAAACGTTTCCTCGGTAATTTCTACTCATCGAAGACAATTTCGTCCCACTAGAAGAGAAGACGAGTATTCCGGTGTCGTTTTTGAATAAGTACAGGGCAGTCAACAGCGCCACGCAGTCACAAGTCAGGAGCTGAAATAGCGACCCTGGCGACTCTAAAACGACCTTTTTGGAACGTTAAGAAACTTATGGACACTTTGTGTGCTGCAGGTACGCCTCTAAAATGGCACCGATTTTTAACAGGAATGTTTGCAAGGTAAAACATTAGAGGTAAGCGCTGATCAATAGCATTACTAATGGCAATGGAAAATAATAGGGAATATTGCTAGGGAGTTCACTGTTTGTGTGATTGAAAAAGATCTAAGAAAGCCTACAACGTGTGCGATTACCACTCTGCTTAATTATATCGTGCTTACAATTCTGATGAATTTTATTCGTACTTGCCACTCTTATGAATTGCCCGCCGTGTTTAATGAACTTCCGCGTTTTTTATAGGCTTGCCACTCTTAACTGCATCATGTTTACCACACACTAATTTTATGGTCTTCACCCCCCTGATGCGCCCCATCGCGGTTGCGAATCACATGAGTTGTATTTTGCTTCCACCGTTAGGAATGGAGACTTTTCCTCTGTTGAGTGCATCGTGACCGCCTCAAAGCATCGGGCTAGATATCATTTCCGCTTTGTTGGCTGTTTTGATTTCACGCTAAATAAAATGCGTTTTCAAACCAGGAAATATGATCTCCTTAACCTTAAGCTTTATAAATAAAATTCTAATTTCTCCAGGGACTTGCATAGTTCGAAATGTCCTTTTCAAAGGATGCCGAGCGAACTTATAGTAGAAATAATTTTGTCAACAAAAGAATTTGTCTCTGAGAGGAACATTTAGCCACCAGTTGGTGCTGTAGGTAATGCAGACGGAGGCATAGATCAGATCAATCGAGTTGTAAACTCTCCATTTGTTGCAACTCTTCCGCATTTACCTGCCAACAAATTTACCTTGAGACACACCAGATATTTATGACTGCTTCCGGTGTAGAAGGACATGGATTTACTAAAGTATAGAAGTGTTTCCTGGACTCTCGCTTGCGATCACACAGGCGGACAAAATTGTAATCACGTGCACACTATTACCACTATTGTCGTAATGAGGTATAAATAAACTGTAAGGACATATTTAAATAGTTACTGATGTGTTTATATCTATCTATCTACTATATAATAATACACAGTTGTTGGTCGCTTGCTCAGCGCCGACTTGCTTGCTTGCTTCAATGTTGGTCCTTCCCTCCGTCACGCTGTTAACGATTCAGATACAAGAAAAACATTCAGATACCCTAATATTTCATCCCCTGGAGTAACTGTAACAATATAGCTTCTGAAATATTTGGTCAAAAGTGGAAATACTGCATTTTCTGAAAGTCGCTTCGCTTTGAAAACTAGCTCGGTACTTTTTGATATCATGATGATTCTTTTTCTTCTGAGAGTGATAGAATAAACTAACTACTCATTAAATTTCATGAAAATCCTTCCATAAGTTTTTGAGTTATGGTGCTAAGAAAAAATAGGCAGACAAGCAAACAAATAAACAGATTTTCACAAAATGTTAATTATCTGTTAATGTTAACGTGCCTAACAATCCCTGTAATTTCATAATGGTCAGTGCATAACTTTTTGAGTAATCTTGGTGACAGACAAACACACAAACAGACAGACAAGCACGACAAAAACTTAACCTCCTTGGCGTAGGTAATGAGCTCATTCTCATTGTAGATAGGGAATAAACTAAGAGGAGCTCGCAGATTCTTCATTTTATTTGTTGTTTCAATTCATCATTAGTATAGCTCTGCAACCACTGCATCCTGAACGCCGCTCTACTCTACTTTTATTTCAGAGAAATATTCGTCGCTCTGTATTTTAGAATAACAAAAAAGGAAAATTCATTTTAGCACAGGTTTTAGTGGTCTGTGACCCATTAGGTCCCAAAGAACTGATCCTAAATAAATATTCCTAGTCTGCTCGATTCGTGGACTTGAAGTAGGTAATGTCAGAATTGTTAAGTACCAAAATACATAGAGACGAATATTTTTCTGAAGCAGAAGTAGAGCCGAGTCGCATCCAGGATATCGTGGTCAAAAAGCTTTTCCATAATAATCATGCATTAACAAAACAACTTGAAGCATTATTGTTCTAAAATCTTCGATCTCCTCGATCTCAGTTTATTCCCTATGTATAAAAGCGAAGATTGTGTGTGTGATTCGTTTGTTTGCTCATTTACCATTTACTGAACATGCCTCTAATTGTGCCTGGGATACGTTGTCTAATGCTAAAAATACCAGAGCAAATTCATTTGTTTTGCCAGGCAGACCGATCATCGGCCTCCTCTGTACTCATCAAGCCGCCTCTTAAATTTTCTCTAAATCCACATTTAGTGAATTATGTCGCTTCACTTGTAGACAGCGTCGCATGTCTACGTGCAGCGAAGCCTATCTCTGATACGACAGCCAACATTTTAGCAATGCAGTTGTGCTGGAACTAAATCACGCTAGGCGCAGTTTTTGAGTACGGCTACAGTCAACCAAAGACAATCAAACTTGAGGTGACAGAAACAGAAGGCTCATCTATGACAGCTGCGATCCCCTCTGACCGTCAGAATTGCCGGTTTGGTCAGAGCCCTTACAGTGGACTTTGAATGTCAGAAACTCTGACGCTGCAATTCCGAGCATCGCAAGACTCAGTCCACTGGCAAGGAAACGAACCTCAGACCCTGAGACAGTGAACACAGTTAACACAATGCTCCATCCGCTATGCCAGCGCAGTGATCGATAAAAACGATGCTAGTCGTCTGTCAAGAAATACATGTATTGTTAAGGCTATAAACTATGTAAAAAATTTAAAGGACTATACATACAGTAGTACCTATGAAATGAACAATAGTTGATCGGCACTAGCATAACCAACCAATGCGGAGGAAAACTAATATAGTTTTTCCGGGCTAACAATCAATTATATATAATTATTGTACCTTATATCCTGAGACTTGATGTGTATAGCCGACTGTGTGACGTAAACAAACAGGCGACACAGCACACCTTTGCACTCCAGTAGTTAGTTTACCCAGGCACAATACACTGCTGTGCACATTGTAGTGTCTTACCCGCACCAAAATTACCTCGCCATGTTGCTGGCAAACGATCTATAAGTTAATTTTCCTATTTTTTATCCCGCTGGGCCTAAAATACAAGCAATCCCTCAGCTCCCTTTGTGCGGACATTACCTCCATGTTCCGGTCGATAGGGAGCGTGCGACCGCCTCATGCAGAGGGCTTTTTCCTCAAATACAAGACAAGCCGACGCTGCCTGGGCTCTTGTTTGTTGGATTGCTCGGATGGCGTATAGGAATCACCAACAAGATTCATTCAAGACCAAGAAATGGGCTTAAATATTTCGTATTTTCCGATGTGTATTTCGCGATCATTGTAACTGGGCCAAGGATACCCTAACAACGGTTTTATTGCGATAACCGTAACTGCTCCAAAAATGGTGCAACTGTAACTTTCTAACGATAACCGTGACTCTCTATGTCAAGGGTGACGCAGCGGTAAAACACGTCTATCTGTCGAGATCAGTCGTATTTTTCCCCAGCAGATCTAGGATCTAACATCGGCAGGCATATCCTCGAAAGCGTCGCACGGCCTTAGTGTGAAGAAGCGCCCCAATCACCCGCCCTCCTTGCGCTCCAGTGGCTCCTGGAACAGGCAGATCTCGGTAACGAGCTCGTTCAGAAAGCGTCAGAGGATCTCTGCGGTAGCGGGAACCATCTGTTTTTGGTATTGAACTCCAATATCTGCGGAGCAGTCAACTATTACTTGCAATTCTGTGAGCTCCGCAGCACCTCAAAGCCCTCTGCTTATTGCCTGAAGTTGTTGGGGAGCAGAAAATATGGAAGATATTCAGTGATGCCTGGCACCAGGAAAACAAGGAATTAGTCAACTGCAATTGATGTTCGGATGTAGATCATATCATATATCAGGAAGTGGCTACCCCTCCGCTAAAATGATTTATTTCTTGGTTTTTTTAATGCTAAGGTGAGTTTTGAGGACCGCGCTGCAAGAAATTGGCAGCGATCCTAGCTATGGCTGTCTTGAGGCTGTCGATCGCCAGCAAGTTCCTTCTATGACTGCGTGCAGCCTATGATTAGCTTCTCATTTACGTTCAATATACATGTATACTAAATGGGTTACTTTGCGTTCTTGGGACCATCTGTTCCAGCTGTAGCAGCCTTGTATACAGCTTTATTTATGTGAATTGCGTCTGCTCTTTATACTACAGAGATCTAGGCCTTCACTTAGTCATTTTCTGTCTTCTGCGTTTTGTAGACATAACTGCATGGGCCGTGAAAATGTGTTCCTCGTGATGATTCTATGTCAGCTCTTCTACTTTTTAATTTCTCCGGTTACCTCTGACTTTGATTCGGCGATCTACTCTTCTCTGGAGACAGGTTTATGAAACAGTCTCTAATAACAGTAAGGACTTCATTCCTGTGTAATCTGGGCAAGTTCTGCCAATTCTCTGATAGAGCTCCGTGCGAGACTCATGATCGCATTCAATGTCTGAGGAGCATTGTATGCAAGAAATACGAACAAAAATCATGCAATACTATCTTATCAATCTTATCATCATCAAATTTACGTGAAACTATAGACTAAAGAATTGTCAGTAATCTTCAAACAGCCATTTGTTTAATTCAAATTGTTTCAGGCCTCTTAAGGCTCGAGAAACTTATTTAAAGCAACTGTGCCCTGGTCTGTTTCAGAGAAAGTTCATTTTTCGGACGTTTATCTTCCTGTAATTTATTATAACATTGCATCTTCACTATGCTTGGTGCCTCGCTTAAAACGCCAGATTGATCCCATCACTGGAACATGAACCATCAACATTGCGTCTTCTGCGAAAATGGAACAGAGGGACTTCAAACACGCCATAAACTTTTCATAGGGTTGAAAGGATAGAATGTGTTTATTATCAAGAAATATAAATTCGTAGAGATGGATCAACGATGGGTGACAATTAACGATTATTGAAACTCCAAAATCGCCCAAAATTGATCAAAATAACTTGGCATATACCCGTGGTCAATGTAGATGGATGAGTGTATCTCGGTGACGAATGTGTTCCTTGCACCACCGTGAAGTATACATAAATTGGAAATCACTTTGTCAAAGTTTCATCAATGAGCCGTATGGGACGTATTGATAGGAGCGGGCATTCAAACATAGTGTAATCTATGAATACACTAAACATGATGGCCTATTCTTTGCAGAAGAGTTGTAAGGGTTTATGAGTGGAGTTCGGTTGAATATTTTCTAATTACCTGGGAACTTTGAGCAAATACTACATATTTTTGGCAACTCAGGAAGTGCATTTATTAACAATAGACGCAAAGGCTATTGGCAGACAATATAAATGTTATTTTGGTGCGCTTCCTACAAATGGCCCATGATAAAGAAAATGTGCTCTTCATGCTAATACGTTATACATACGAGGGTTGTTTTTGAAGTAACGTTTTGAAATTCCGGCGGGACGGTGCTGCTGTGAGTATTCCGTTGTTTACCAACATCTGTTGGCAAGCCACAAGCGATATAACATAATAATTTGACGTTGTTAACATTTGTATTTGAGTATTCACAATTACTCCGCAGATTGAGAATCTCGCCGCCGGTGAAATACGGTCGGGGGTTCGTATTCTTAGCGCTAAAGATGTGGAAGCGGCTGGAATTCATCGCCAAATTACTGATGTTTGGAGACAAAACATCATGGCCGATGAAATGCTACGTACGGAGATGGGTTAGTGCTACACGTATCATAGTAGGCAGCACCAATGTTCGTGATGAAGAACATCAGGCTGCAGATGTCCACGACGATGGGATTTATTAGCAGGTTGTGTACCACGAATTACGTAGAAAGATAGATCAAGGTACAGGGTTTTATATCAAATAAACTTTTTAGGAAAATCATACTTGTATCTTTTTTACATTCCGGAATGGTACTTGCTCTAAAAGCAATCCTCATAAAACATTCCTCACATCACCATGGATATTTTGCTTTTTGTTTCTACGTGACACCCAGCAGAGTGACTCCACACACGTGAGGTGACGTGAGAAACGTCACCTGGACTTCTTCCGAAGACTCTCAAGGTAACTCATGGTAAGGTACGTCACACGAGAAAGTTTAATCAATGATCCCTAAGACCTGACCGTGAGTTTGAGTGCTTTGTTAAGTGTAGTGTAGAGTAAGTACCGTCCATCGTACTCTGTTAACTACATCCCAATGCCAGCATTTTCTGCCCTTCGTGCTTGACATAGTACATCCCGAAATAAACTTCTCCACCTATTAGAATCCCTCGTATACTTTCAGAATTCACTTTGAACTTCACCCATTCCAATAAAATGAACTTTTCTCTATAGCCTCGGCTGTTTAGATTTCCTCTCAACGTCACCAGTTTGCTCGTCAACATCAGGCGTCTTGTCTGGACTGATAGATCAAAACTTGCTCGATTAGACTGCACTAAGTCTTGTGCCGAGTCCTGCCTTCATTAACTCACCGAACTAACTAGCCTAAGTTTGTGAATAATTCTCTTGCCGTGCTTCCGACCGCCCAGGCCTGCTAGCACAGCTAACTTGCCTTCCGTTCGGCCGGCTGCATTAATGGCATTTATGGTAAAGTTTCCGGCTTAATTGCGAGAATACGTTACCACAACTTTGTGCACGGCAGTTATTGCCGCTTGTAAGCCAACGCTCTTCTCACGCGGATAATGATTTTACTTTCTTTTCAGAGAGTCAGTGATGATGCAGTTTGTTACTTCTACGGATAGCCGTTTGTGATGAACTATTAGCTAGTGATAAAATGTTGTGTTAATATTTCGCAACTTTATGGTCATCCATTTAAGTTTTCGTTGTATCAACTCAGTTTCTGACATAAACAAAAGTAGATGTAAATAATATAATAGTAACTAATTAGTCGACGCTGCTAGGTCCTTTAGTGTATAATGTCGTTCACTTCTGTGCACAGGTCTATTAATATGCTGGAGTTCGTCGTACGGTATCTTGTTAGAACTGTCCTGTCTTCACTGAAAAAAGGCAGTTCTACATTCATTGAAGGCCAATGCCATCATTAGACGGGATGCAGATATAACTAATTTTGCGTAAACAATACTTGCTAGTTTGGATGAGCTATTCGCCTATATTTTTTGCAACTTTTTCTTACGTTGCCTTATAAAATTGATTACAATTAACTACCAGTACTCTCATAGATAAGACTATCACTCGAGAGAGGGGTTTCTGAGTCAGCATATTTGGCATTTTTCACACCTACACTAGTGACAATAATAAAAGATGGGCCACAAGTAAGGTAACTTTTAAAAAAAATTATAACATTAAAACTAAAATTGGTAATGAGATATGATTTTTGCACATGAAAGAAGAGATTTTGAAGTTTTTCTATATTACTGTATTTATTCTAACGAGAATGTAACATATTATTTGTGCTTTGTGTGAGAACGAGCTGCTCAATGTCATTCATTTCTGCAGGTGTAGGCTGACTTTATCCATGTTTTTTTCACCGTGCGTGGCCACCAAATATTCGTGACTGGACTTAATCACTATGTTGAACGTTAGCTACTTTGTACCTGTAGACTTATTTGTGAGCCTATTGTATTCTTAATAAAAGTTATATTATTATAACGCTGTTAGAATTCATGAAATATCCCTCTCTCAAAATGAATCGTTACTCAGTGCAACAACGAGCAAGAATCGTGGAACTTTACTTCCGAAATAATTGTTCGGTTACTGCCGTTCAGAGGATATGCGAGAACATTGCTAGAATTGGAAGAAGTCCTTCGAAAGAGTGCATAATATTACTGGTATTGAAACTTCAAGAAAGTAGGACAGCTGCAGACCAACAACGTAGTGGCAGACCACGGACCGTACGAAACTATGCTTCAATCCAACTTGTTGCAACGAGTGTTACTAATCGGCCAAATACATACGTCGACTAGGATACGTTCAACTTAACTGGGAATATCACGTACTTCACTGCGACGGATTTTGGCAAAAGATTTAAAGCATCATCCATATAAAATTCAAATGACACAAAAAATCCAACATATGGACTACCAAAAGCGGTTAGATTTTGGCAATAGGTTTTTGCAGCTGGCAGAAAATGAAGAGTTTGTGAAAAATCTAATCATGGCCGATGAATCGAATTTTCTCATCGATGGTTTCGTTAATCAACAAATTTGCAGATTTTGGGCGCCTGAAAATCCAACACAGACATCAATCAATTTATTACTGAAAGCAATGGATGAATCGTAATGAAATTTTCACCAAATGAACATTAAATGAAAAATGCATCTATTAATTACCAAGTTACAAGATTTTACATAATAGTTCTCTTGAAAATTTTCAGATAAAAAGATGCAAAGGAATTCAGACATTTTCAAAAGTTAAGGAACAATGCTGGAAATAAGTGATTGCGTGAAAATAGCAATAAAATTTAATATTTTGTAGGTATGACTTCGCTACATCGTTCACCACATGACCTAATTAATATCCTGTAAAAAATCAACAGTTATCCCACCCATTCTTCTTTCAGTAAATCCACAAAAAATCTAGATTTTGTGGGTTGCTTTTCAAGCCCTCTCTCTGACAATCTTTCATACATTTCTAGAGGGTTAACGTCGAGCCTCAGGACTGCCAGTTGATCAGGGCAGTTCTTTCTTCAAACATGCCATAACTTTCCGAGTCTTATGACAAGGTGCATTGTCCTGCATGAAAATGGGGATTCATAAGGCTAATGCATAAATTTGGTACCACATGTTGCCGAAGACGCCGCTTGTAAATCTCGCCATTGATTTTGCCATGAATACGGATGATGGGGCGTACTCCTGCAGCAGAAATGATTCCCCACACCATCACACTGCCCCCACCAAATTTGACTGTTTGCTTGAAATATTGAGGAGACAGTCTTTCAACTGTTCTGCGGCGTACGTAAATGTTGCCGTCTGAACCAAACGGGTTAAACTTGGATTCGTCAGTGAAATTAATTGCATCCCATCCCGTCAGTCCAAATAACATGTTCTCTCGCAAACTCCAGACGTGCATTTTGGTTTCGCTTTGAAACGAGAGGAGTGAAAGCTGCGGGACCAGGGCATGCAATCCTACATTTTGTAACCTGTAACAAACTTTTCTTTGAGATGCTATTCCCTGTCTCATCATGTAATTTACGTGAAATAAGTGGCAAAGCTTCAAACGGGTCTTTTGCAGATATTTTAACAATTTTACGATCTTCTCTGTGAGATGTTTCTGTGGGTCTACCAGTTTTTGGTCCCACATCTAACATTTCATCTTATTGCTTATTGCACGATCTTTTAGACTTTCGGACAATATCAGCAAATTCTGAAATTGACTTGTTTTCTTGATGTTTGGCAATAATGAGTTCTTTTCCAGCAAAAGAAAGTGTTTTGCGTGTTGAAATCGCCATATTGCCTGAAGCCAGTTCCAATGATGTATGGATGCCGCATTTAATTTTGAGATGCTCCATTGAGTGTTTTAAAATAAAATGAAGCAAATTGCTAGTATGGTACGGTACCTTAACTTTCGGCCATATCTCAATTCCTTCATATCTTTTCATCTTGAAGGTTTTAGGAAAACTTTAATGTAAAATCTTTTAACTTTGTAATTAACTTATGCATTATGGCCTGTTGTTTATTTTGTGCAAATTTCATAACTATTTATTCATTATTTTCTAAGAAACTGATTTATGTCGATGTTGCTTCCGTGACTAATATTATAGCCGGTCACCTGCCTAAAGGAGATTGTGATGATAGGCTTTCTGGCAGTTTTTAGGTGGAACGACGAGCAAACATAGCCACTCACAGAATGAAAATATTATCGATTATAAATATCAGCTGGCAGTGACAGCGCTAAGGTTGTGCACGTAGGTAGGTCCGCTGTGGCTTTGTGTTCGGTGCCCAAGTAACAACTTTCGTTGCCGCTAGCAGCTTAGAAGCAACTCAGCTAAACCGTTTACGTAGCCCAGCCACGGCTTCAGCTTGGACAAAGTTTAAGTGTATAAAAATCGTCGAAAACTTCAGTCGCTATCGCATTTTCTACACCATCGCAAGCGGCAATGGTGAACTTTCAACTTTTGTCAATTCTTCGGCCACCATCAGTATTGCACAAATCAACAAAGATATGTGTAAAATTCTATGGCTCTGTCAGTCTTGAACTTGTGCATTTAGAATGAGAAAAGTAATTGAACTTTAAAACTGAAAACTTAACGAATGATTACTTGAACAATTTGTTCCGTTTTTTTTTTTTTTGCATTTTTCGAGCACTGTATTCCGTGCACAACACAGATGTCGCAACGGCAAAATTAAGCAGTAGTATTCTTTTCTCAAGCTAATCCGGCCAGCTCAATGAAAATTAAGAATTATAAAATTGCGATACTAGCTATTGTACAATGTAATTTGAAGCAACGCAGAATCATAACAAATTTTCTTTCATTGCAGCCGACAAACATTTACATAATTTATATATTTAGTAGCAAGAAAACTAAACTTTTTAGTGTCTACGTTTTTTATCTGCGGCCAGACATTTCCTAATGTTCTTGGGAACCAAATAAAATTTTCCGTCGATTTATCGCTTCCGATCAATGTTACGGAGATGCCATGTGTACGACGATGATTTTATTCGGTTTAATAAGATAAACTTTTTCAAATCCATGACGAACGAACCTGCAAGTGCTCGTACAATGGTTTGTATGTGCTCCTTGTTCTCGTTATATGCGAGGGTTACGGTTAACGATGAAGCTTGCATAGGTGAATTTACATATAAAGAATCTATCTATAGATATTTTTTATATGGCGGCACGTTTCCTGACCAATTTTTAGCCTTAAAATGGTAAATCTGGCACTGTTTTCATAATAATGTTGCACTACAGCACCACTAAAACACAACAGTATATGGTATAATACGAAAATCTGTATGAACAAACTCAAAGAAGAAAAAAATTATTCTCTACTTACTCGTTGGCTCTCGCACTTAACTCACAAAAATTTCACATGTTGGAATTTCCTTATATGAAGAGGATCTAAGGTCACAATTATTGTCCACTCACGCGAGCGTGAATTCCAATCTAACGAGAACCAAATGTGGTCCATGGCGTGAGTCACTCCATGGATACAATGTAATTAATGCTGGCCAATCTACCAACAAGTTCAATAAGTGACGTCATTCTCTATCATATCCACTTCGGATGCTAAAGAAATATAATAGCTTTTGCACGGCCTAACAAACCACAGCTGCCCGCTACACTGAAGGCAGCAAATTACAACAATCCTATAACTAGAGCACTCTGAGAGCGCATACCTCCGGCAAACAAGGCAACGGTAGCAAAAACTTCAAATTGGCTCTGAAACCATAATTTTCTTTGTATAAACTCCAAAATCTAATTATTTGTGTCTTTTGATAGGAATAACAGCCGGTGAAACTTGCTTGAAGATCCGTTCATAACTTTTTGAGTTATACTGCTAACAAACGTTATGACAAACATGAGTCAAACATACAAACGAACAAACCGATCTGCACCAAAATTTAATCATTTATGTCTTTTAACATTACTAACAACCCCTATAAATTTCACAAAGATTCATTCGTTTTTTTTAGTTATTGTGCTAACAAGCATAAAATTAAAAACAGTGACAAACGAACGAACGAACGAACAAACGGATCATTAAAAAAATTTGGTCATTTAATTTCATAAAAATCCATCCATAACTTTTAAGTTATGGCATTGAGAAAAATAAGGCAGACAAACAAACGGATGAACATATCTTCACCAAAAGTTAATCATCTGTTCCTCCTGAAATACCTAACAATCCCTGTAAATTTTATCTAAATCGGTTCATAACTTTCTAAGTTATCTTGGTGACAGACAAATATAGAAACAAACAGGCAAAAAGACAGACAAACACGACGAAAACATAACCTCCTTTTCGGAGGTAATAAAGTCTAAACCTCTGGCGTCGGAATATACGTTGCCGCTCAGCAATACTCTTCCTTCCGAATGGTTGATGGCGGGTTCTGCTGTATCTCATTTATTCTACATTCCACCACAGTTTCTTTTGCATGCAAATAATCTCGCTTAGGCGCAGCACTCAAATAAAGCTAAAATATTTCTTGTAGAGACCTGATTGTGCCAGGAATTCAAACTCATAACATCCTATTTAAGCTAATCCAATTATCAATAATAAAAAACAGTTATTTAGTGTTATTTAGCTGACAGTTAAATACTTTTAAACGGACAATTCTGCTCCTTTATAACTACGTCTCATACACACATACTATATACACACATATTATACAGGGTGTTTCAGAACAAGAGGTACAAAATTGCACACCAAGTAGAAAATGGCCGCATAAACATTGTTTCTACCATGAAATTTTCCGAAAAAAGATCGGGTTTTTGAGATATCAGATGTTTATTGTTTTAAAAGACGAAATTTAATTTTACACAACTACTCGAAATATTTATTTTTGAATTTACTGTCTGTACATCAATGCACTTTTTAAGTCATAGCCTTAATGACTGCCGGATATTAGGAAACATTTCGGAAATCCCACCAGCAGCCACTGCAATTCTGGCCACGACGTTTTCCTCAGATTCAATGGATGTCGCATAAACAAGGCTCTTCATGGGTCCCAAAAAATGAAACCGAGTGGAGTCATGTCAGGAAATCTAGGAGGCCGTGCAACAGGACCATCTCACCCGAACCACCTATTAGGAAATTGACCATTCAGGAAATTTCGAACACCAACATGGTAGTGTACAGGAGCACCATCATGGCTGGAACCACAGTCTTCTTCTTACTGCAAGTGGTAGATTTTCGAGTAACTCGGGAAGTACTTCTAAGAAAACTCTAATTATTCCCGTTGAGAGGCGATGGCATAATATGAGGTCCAATAATTTGGTTATGGATGATACCACCCCAAACGTTAACACTGTACCGTTGCTGGTACAAATGTCCACGTACGATATGTAAAAGTTTTCACGTGTCCATTCATGTTCGCTGGACTCTAAAAAGTGTGAGAATTGAACACTCCCTCACAAGTGAATGTTGCTTAATCCGGAAAAAATACACGTTTGGAGATATTGGGTTCTTGCGATTCTTTGCAAAGGTACCACTGTGCAAATTGCACTCGTACTTCATAATCTCGAGGATTCAATGCTTGAACTTTTTGAGAGTGGTATTAATGGCAATTATTATCGTTCATTATTCGCCAAACACCACAGGGGCTCTGTAATGCCACAGCTGCTGCAACTCTACGCGTGCTAGCTCTTGGATTATGACGAAGAGAATGTAGCACAGCCTCCTCAACTTTTTCATCCCTTGGTCGTCCAGTTTCTCTTCTGCTAATTTCGAAACTCCCATTGTCACGTAGCCTTTGGTGTAAATTTGTAAACATTCTGTGACCAGGTACTGTATGTTTCGGTTAAGAAACCGCTCTTGATACAGCCTAGCTGCCAGTCTCGCGTTGCTATCTGCAACGCCATAAGCAAGTTGCATATCTGCCACTTCAGCATTTGCTAAACGGTTCATGTTACCCGCGTCGTGGTTTATTTGGGCGAGACAATCAAGAAGTAACCTGGTAGCTCGTTCTGGATTATTCTAAAACCTTTTGCTAAATCTGTTAAACCAAATATCATTGTATTGTAAATTCGCATAGAATAGAAGTGTTTGTAAAGTACATTCAAATAAAATATTGCGAGTAATTGTGTACTTAAATTTCCTCCTTTAGATCATTAAAAAGCTAATATCTCGTAAACCCGAATTTTTTTCGCAAAATTTCATAGAAGAAAAATTGTTTATTTGGGAATTTTCTACTTGGTGTGCAATTTTATACCTCTTGTACTGGAATACCCTATGTATATAGTATAACAAAATTATTTACACCAAATGACTCGGAAAAATCCACGAGACTTGCAAACAGCGAAGTCCTAAAATGTGCCTTCCTCTGCTACAGAAAGGAAAAAATAGATCTATTGTGTAGTAATTATTTGGTGAAGACGGAGTCCTTTCATACATAGAAAGCGGCATGAGTCGCAAGTTAAACACTCGGTCTGGTGGAACGAAGCAGCCCCGCGGTATTCCACTCACAGCAAGTCTGTCGTTTAGCTCTGCCTGCCAGCTTTGGCACCGCTGTTGTGCCGCACTCTGCAGAAGTTCCGGGTTCGAACCCAAGAAGCACCTAATATAAGCGGTAATTTTCTGTGAAATTTAGATCTTCACAGAAAATTTTCCCACTATTCCCATTTGCTTACTACATATATAATATCGCGGTTGAATGTTTCTGCGAAAGACTATCTTCTACAATAAAAGATTTGATGATATTAAAACGGTCAAAAGATTTGTCTGTTAAGACTCATATTTCTGAGATACCGCTCAATAAATCCACCGCCAAATATTTGGTGACAAATCATAGCAAGACTATGAGCTGTCTTCCTGGACAATTCCGGGTGAGCGTCAGAAAACAAATATGTGAAATGTACGTTATCTCTATGCAGTGGAAGCAATTATCATTATTATTATTAAATCACACCAGACTGGCAACGTGGGAACGGACAAACTCCATGAGGTTAACAAACCCCCACGCAACCAGCCCAGCGGGTGAATAAAACAAAAGAATGAAAAAAGAAAAAAGGAAGAGAGAAAAAAGATCCGAGATCACAGAATAGCTCTGTGTACAGATCGTTTAAAGCTGTCAATACCAGCACCAGCAAAGACAGAGACATCAAGACCATTCCAAACATCCACACACGATGGAAAAAAAACGGGAATACTGGCCCGTACGGCCAGTATTTAATTAATTAATAAGTAATTGAAAACTCTCATTATTATGGTTGGAAATTTTCCCGTGAAGGCTTAATTTTCTCAGAAATTGCTGGAACTACATAAAAATACAATTTTCATAGGAATACTAGTTCGGTCTCTACGATCATGATGGAACAAATATCCCATGAGATGCAATGACACTCAAATATTTGAATTTCTTATCTGAATAAATGCCTGAAAGACTCAGAATACGTGTGAGCATAAAACTGGAATGACTAAATTTGTTTAACATTTTCTAATAAATAGCTTTCAAGCTATTTTTTTCTTAAAATTGAAATGATCTCAAGATTCTTACCGACACAGTTTAAATTCATATACATTGTAAGTATCATCTCCCCCAAAACTGTTTCATCCTCTAGCAGGTAATTTTTCTGGTATTTTCTACGAAAAATTTTACAGTCATCCCATTATCTGCGGTTGTCTATTTATGGCTCAGGAATTTTCCTGAGTACTGATTTACGTAATAAACGAATATAGAAATTCACGTTTTGACGTAATATCCCAAGATATTTAACAGTCTACTTTCTAAAAAATTTTGAGCTTAAAAACTGCATAATCTTGATATGGCACGTCTAGTAGGTGAGTATGTTGAGGTTAGCTATTCTATTATTAAATGTATAGTTTCTAAATATTTTATTTTTTCATTAATTCAATAACCCCATGGATCTATTGTCTAGCATACCGCCCAAGATAGAGTTCTTTACTGGGCTTAATTTAGACAATTGTTCATAATAATCTAATAACAAGAGCATTCCCGATGTGGCGATGTTCATGAAACTCAAGTGTGGCACCACACACGTTGCAGCACTATACGGAGCATCGACCTTTTAATCGTGAACCCGGAGTTCCCCTTTTTTCATTTACTTAATTTTACTTTTGCTCGAGCTCTGTTTTACTGATACGCTGGATTCATAAGTTTTCTATCAGGACCCCGATTTACTACTAATGTTATAACAGTGTAAGACATACAATACTTGTAACTTACAAAATCTCTACATTCCGGAAGAACACGATCTATGAACCCCACGCTTTTAATTATAACTGATACCTCTTGTGCGCCCGGCCAATGAGTGCGCTCGCTGCATCCTACTTGTGCTTGAGTTCCGCAACTGAACTTACTAGTGGTAACTGTGAGATACTGTACGATAAGTGCCGGGCTTTATAAGCTCGTGTCTATACTTACATTAAAAAATCTGGGTCGGATTTTGTAATAGTGCTATATTTCTCCCGATATACTACAAACTAATCATTTGGTACAGCAAAAGCAAGCTAAGATTAGCTAATTGAGTTTAACTTTTTGGATCTGCAGAAAGGCAATTATTTTCTCCCCATTTGAATGAAACTTCTCAAACTGATCTGGCTGAGACTAACCAGGACAAGACCAACCACAGGAAGGGAAACCAACGCCCTTGAATGAAATTCTGGACATGGCGATTTCCCCACGCCAACCAATGGGGCTAAAAGTGTTCTCTATTATCCAAGCTCTAAGAATTGTTACACTTATAAAAGTAAAGTTAAACTAGTCTTTAAATGTCAATCAGTAGGACCAAAAGTGTCCACTATTATCCTCTAATAATTGTCACACTTGAAAAAAGTTAAATTAGTCTTTAATTGTTTTTATGGTCTTCTGTCTGGCAATTGAGGTGCCGTCTCATTAACTGTCGCACCAATTTCATCTTAAATTCCTATTTTGCAGAAATGTGTTGTATTGAACGCCTAGTCTATTTTGTGCTTCCAAGCGAACATTGCCAAAGCAAATTAGCACTCGCAACCTTGCGTTTTTTGCTCACCGAATGCAAACGAACTGTTTTGTGTTCCTCGTGAGTGCGCCTCAAAATTCCTGTTGCTAATTGGGGAATCTCTCATTAATTTCTGGTAATTAAAGTTGCTGCTGCAATTTACAATGATTAAAACTTTCTTCAGCTCCGACTTTCATTAAATATGAGGAAACAAACTTTAATTATTTCGCGTCCACAGCGCTTCGGGTCCGTGCACTGATGCTGTAACTTGGAAGAAAAATTTCCGTGCTTATTGACAGAGGCTGGCGGTCGCAATTATATAACGATTCCTGAAGTGGTCTGCAGAATGCGTGGTGTAATGCACTTACATTGCACGGACATCTTTAGCTCACTGACGCACGGGCGTAGGCTACCAAGTGAACTACGTTATTATTGTCTCCTTGTCTGCTAACTCAACTTACCAAAGTGAGTTCTCACACTAAGTGAAGAAACTTTAATGAAGCGGTTACCAATTTTGCTAAAAACGTCAAAAAAGCAATATATTCATAGTTGTCAGAAATGTACTAGTAAGCAAGACCAACAAATTCATTATATTCGTCAACGGTCGGTGACAAAGATCAGTGTACAAATATCACAAATATCACTGACAAATATCAGTGTACCTAAAAAGAAATGCCATTATTCATTTGCACTGATGAATTTGTGTTTCTCCACGTTTGGTCATCCACCAAATTTTCATTTGATTCTAGCGGCACCTGAGTAAACAGGATGAAACTTGACTCCCAGGTTCATTTCTAATACATTACAACAATCAAGTTTTAAAATGGCTTCCTTGTGTTCTGACTATTAACTTTGAAACGATTAGGAACTGCGTCGCATGAACGCCGTCCGCCATATCTTCATCTGACAGCGCAGTCTATACCTTGAGGGCGGTTACCAACACGCAGTCTGTAGACTGTATGTGATGTGCGCGTTTGGTGGATTTGCGCGATCGATCGCGCTGCGCGTTTGGTAGATGTTGTAGGTATTAGGCCGTAATTTCGGGTAAGTTGGACTATGTTCGGGTTTAATGTCAGGTAAGTTAGGGGAGGCAAGGACTGTTTTTTTTTTCATTTAAAAATTTGAACGATCCACCAAACGCGCAGCGCGATCGATCCTAGCGCGTTTAGGTGGTTTGCGCGTGTTGTATACGTCCACTACGTTCCCTAAACGGATTGACTTCAGTATTATAAAGGCGGGATCCGTCGGGGTTTACCTCACTACTGCACCCGGGGTACCAGCGAAGAGTACCTAGGTTCCCTTCGCTGGTTTTCATCACAGAAGTGTCCAGGTGAGCACTCAAGTTTTTGTAAAAAAAAGTTGTAGCGGATCACTGAAAATTTGGAAACCTATAGGTTTTCATTCATAACGTTGTTCTGTCCCACATGTCGAATTTGACCCAAGTTATTGCACCGGTTGCAAGGACAAGCAATTGTACCCTTTTGAAGTCCATATCAGAGAGTAATTCGGCAAGTTTTATTGCTATGAATGATAATTTATAGTCCCCTGTACACCAGAGTAAAAAGGGGTTTCAAATTTATTTAAAACAAGAAGTTCCGTTGAGCTAGCATGATCATTTAAAATTGGAGATTATTCGTGAATATAAATACATTCTAACAGTTTTAAATCCGTTTGACGACATGATATTAAGATTTGAAATTATCGTTTAAGATTTTATGGTTAGCGCAAAGAAAATTATGAAAAATTTACTATTACAATGAGCGATGTGTTGCCCAGTTAGAAAAGAAACACCTTGATGCTGAGACACTCTGACCTTCATTTGCTTTTTCGTCTCACCTATGTAGGAGGCAGGACACTGTCTGCACTGATACTTGTGAATGACCAAAGAAACAAGTGCATGGGGTAATTTTTGTTTTTTAATGGAGCTCATTAGTTTCAATATAAAACGAACCTGGCTTTTGGGATATAATTTTTAACAAGTGAAGTAATTTCTTTCTAAGGTTATAACTTTAAAATCTAAGATTCTCAGCGAAATTTATAATTGGTCTCCTCTTACTCCGCCAATTAAAGGTAAAAAGTGTACATCAGTTTACCCTTTTTAGGTTTTGAAATTTACAATCGTACAAAAAAATTACTTCACTTGTTAAAAAATATTGTTCACAAATTCAGGTTCGTGTAATACTGAAACAAAGTATGACAATGAGCTCCTTTTTTAAATTTAAAAACAAACTGCTACTTCCACTTGCTTCTTCTGTCATTTACAAGTATCAGTGTGAACAGTGTTTTGCCTCCTACATACAGTGCCTAGACTTAAGTATTAGAACAACCCTATTTTTTACCTATTTTTAAAAATTCAGGGTCTGTTTTAGGATAATTAATACAGGAAATTTACATAACATATATATAACAGAATATTTAAACAGAACAGTCAAATGTGCACTTATAACAAGAAAATTTAACACAAGTAAATGTAATGAGGAACAAAAGTATTTGACCAAAATAGTATGATGTTGAATCTTTGATATTTAATAGTATAATTTGAATAAATTAGTTTGGAAATTATTCTAGAACGTTCACGAAACGTCTCGAAACAAATGCAATGTAAACAAACCACATGCGGCGCAATCATACCTCTCTAGACCTCGTTGAAGTCGCGCATACTCTCACTACAATGCCCAAAGTTAAAGAAATCCCTGAAGCTACTCGTAAACGGATAATTCAATATCGTAGTGAGGGATTAACTTATAGAGTAATAGCAGAACGTGTCAATGTTCCTCTTTCAACGGTTGGAGCAATAGTCTGCAAGTATCAAGTGACTGGGGCGGTCTCCAACCTGCCAAGAGCTGGAGCTCCGCGTAAGATCATGGTCGTCCTCGGCGCTACATGCTATGTCAGGTGACTAATGACCCCATGACAACTCGTGCTGACCTTTAGAGTGAACTGGCGTGTCAGGGACTGCATGTCGGCAAAAAAAACTATTGTTAGGGAATTGAACCGTACTGGCATTCATTCTTACACTCCTCGCAAAACTCCTCTTCTTACAGCAAAACTTGTCAAGAGCCGCTTAACATTTGCCAAAGAACACCTGGACAAAGGAAATGAGTTTTGGGAAGGGGTTATATGGTCTGACAAAGCTAAAATAGAACTTTTTGGCCGAAACGAAGCTCGGCATGTATAGAGAAAACGTGGTACTGCCTATGACACCAAGAACACCATCCCCACTGTGAAGCATGGAGGGGGCAGCATCATCGTGTGGGGTTGCTTTACTGCTCATGGTGTTGGGATCTTCATATCATTGATGGCAAGATGAATAATTTCATGTACAGGGATATATTAGAGAAGAAGATGCTTCCAAGTGCCAAAAAATTCTACGGACGGCGAAAGTGGAACTTCCAACAAGACAACGACCCCCAAGCGTACTGCGAATTTAACGAAAGAATGGTTTCAAAAGAAGAAAATAAATGTTCTTCTATGGCCTAGCCAATCACTGGACCTTAATCCAATAGAAAATTTGTGGCGTCTTTTTAAATCTGGTGTCCACAAACGGTGTCCCAAAAACCTTACTGAATTAAAGGTTATCTGCATGGAAGAATGGAAAAAAATTCCATCAAGTGAATGTGAAAAGTTAGTTTTCAGCTATAACTATCGTCTCCATGTTGTTATTGCCAACAAAGGTCACGCCACCAAGTACTAATGTCATAATTTTTTTTGGTCAAATACTTTTGTCCCTCATTACTTTGCTTGTGTTAAATTTTCTTGTGTTAAGTGCACATTTGACTGCTCTGATTAAATATTCTATTATATATATGTTATATAAACTTTCTGTATTAATTAGCCTAAAGCAGACCCTGAATTTTTAAAAATACATAAAAAATAGAGTTGTGCAAATACTTATGTCTAGGCACTGTAAGTGAGACGAAGAAGCAAATGAAAGTCAGAATGTCTCAGGATAATACATCGCTAATTGCACTGGTGAAATTTTTTATCGTTTTCTTGATTTTGACTATAGAATCTTGAAAGATAATTTCAACATTTCAACATCGTATCATCAAACGAATTTACAGTTTATTTCATATGAACTAGCAGTACTGTGCTCATACAATCAGTTTTCATCTATTTTGAGTTAATAATAAACACAAAACGAATTCATTTTGTAATCTGCTCGGAGGAAGTTTAGGAGGAAGCGACATAAAGACCCATAGGCTTCATTAACACTTTCATGGTATGAGCTAGCTGGCATAATGGCTGGCTGCAATTGGTGTCGCAAATGAATATTGATATTCATTTTAGCTTTTAAAACGGTAGAATTATGCTGTTCTTCAACTATCTTAGCTGCAGAGGCTGTTCACGAAACAAAAACAATAGATTTTCTTTTCTTCAGGGCACTCGACGTGTATATCACTCGGTAGCCAAGCTACGGAATTCCTTAGTATCCTTCGAACAAGTTTAAATGGAGACATGATTCTATAGTCCTGACTCCTGAACCATAATTTTTTGCTAGCAGATTAAATTTATACTTCCCCGAAGGAATTTGAGTACTCTAACGCATTGAAAAAATGCAATTAAATTCGTGTGCCAAATTTTACTATCCTACCTAAAGTACGTTTTGAATAATAAAAAAAAAACAAGTTATGCGTGACACTCGAGACGATCCATTTCTATATATTAATACGCTAGTACGTACCTACCTACCTACTTACCTTTTGTGTCACGCTCTTCATCATTAAAAGATAGAAGGAAATTCGAGCTTTATTCAGTTCGAGAAGCTGGCGTATCTGTG
>LQNS02277999.1:13300556-13315443 GCA_001587735.2 Parhyale hawaiensis
AGTGCTAGCGACTCGTGGAGAAGGAGTTCTTAGCTGTGGAGGATGTCTCTCCCAATGTATGTCAAGACGATTTTTAAAGGAGTTGACCGACTCCGCACCAACAACGTCGGAAGGGAGTCTTTCCAAATGCTGACTATGAAATAGTCAGAGGCGATCGTCAACGTCTCTGTCGAAGAGTCCCGTTGTAGAGACGTCGTTGCTGTTATCCTAGCACTTGAATGTTCCTATTAGTTGTCCCCTGAGTCGTGTATGTTCGGGAAAGATGAATCTAAACTCCTGAGAGCGACGGTCGAATGGCTTATTACGCAGCGGAGGTAATAATTTTGTTGCATTATTTGGATTATCTCCATTTTATCTATATTTTTGCAGAGGTGGGGTCTATGGTAAAAGATTTAAGTACATTTGTATTATAGACCGCAACAGTACTTGACTCTTAGGTCCAAGTGGCCTCTGACGCTGGAGGCCAAAATGAGAAAAATGGGGTCTTCTTAAGGGCTATTATGAACATGTCCAGACACGGTCGTGCCGGCAAGCGCCCAACTGCGTCCCCTGCGTCCCTGCCGTATCCAAGATACCTTCTCCGCAAGCAAAATATTGGGTAGCTTGGAATTTTTTTCTTCAGTATTAGATAGGGGGAAAAGAATAGCCCTTGAGAAAATCCCATGTTTCTGTTGCCGACTTTTGGTCGCCAGCGTCAGACTGTTGCGGTCTATGTTTGTATTATTATAAATTTGCATATATATTTGTCTGACCCCCCAAAATGAGGTAGGAGCTGAGCAATGTTTATGATTTTTTACAGGGAGTTTGGTGGGTTGACGTAAATGTGACCAATGCAAAAAAAATAGAATTAGCTGGCCATCAAAAATGACGGCGTTGAATTCATAACTCCACCCAAAGAGAGGCAGAAGGAGTTGAGCCTTTTCATAGACTGAGATGTGAAAAACGCTAAAACTCTAGAGTAAGCTGTCCATAAAAAATGACGGCGTTCAATTTTCTCCACCGCGGCTGATGGACTTAGGCCATAAGGCGTTCTAGTTGGAGTTGCATTCGTTGTTGCCGTTCAGTGAGCCAAACGCGGATCCAGTGTGACAAGTTACCCGGGATGCAAGAGCCTCCAGTTTTTCATTAAACATAAGTGGGAGCTCATCAAAACCCTTTTGGATGCCTAGGTAAACTGTGCCCGATGTTCTTTTGCTTCGTCTCTGTTGTCCGTAACTCTCGAAAAGAAGTTCTGTAAATTAGCTAAGGAGCTTTTGCTCTCTCGAAACCCATGCTGGTAAATGAGAGGCCCATCCTAAGGTGGTTAGTAATTAAATTTATCTTATCCAATAGCGTTTCATTTCCTAATCGTGGTTCTCTCCAGCAAATTCTGCATAAAGCCATGACATTTTCATTCATTGGATAAAAGAACTTCTTTCACTTAAGAAAACCCAATAATGAAATTCAAAACTGTCTTGTCGAAAACACTCAATATATGTACGCGACATGCTTGGTTTGTGCAAAGCCGCCAAAACAGACTCTTGATCTCTGCCCTCTGCTCAGAGAAGTATGAGCATTGGTGGCAGTTAGTATTCTTCCACATTAATTAAATTATCCCTTTTAATAATAGACATCGTGAAAAGTCAAGAGCTTTCCTATAAAATGTAACACATATTAGTTTACGTATTTGAAGTTTTCTTTTTTATTTTATTTTAATTTTTTGTTTGCTAAATGCTTTTGAGAACATCAACATTATAATGATCTAATTTAAAAAATAACTTTCGCATAGGTATGGACGGACATGTATTAATAAAAATTAAATTGATAAAAGAAAACGACAAGAAAAAGACAAAAGCATGCCAAAATTTCACTGTATTTCTAACAAAAGTTTTGTAGCAACATTATACCTTCACTAGCTGCACCCGTGGAAATTCCACGGTTAGTGAATATTTCCACTTACCTTATTTAACCTGAGGTAGTGCTCATATTTAAACCACCCCGTCTGAACTAACGTCTCCCGCTTAACCCAGACTATCCTCATGCAGTCCGTCTAGTTACGTCTAGTCTACCTTTTCCTAGTGTTTCGATTTCATCCCTGAATCACGCAATTGTTCAGTGACCAAGGAATTCGCACTCGTGTTTTGATAAAGACATATAAATACGACGGTACATCTTGCAATATTCTCTTACAGTACGTATTTGCAGGCCTTTTCTAAGCTCTATTTCCCACAGTTTACAGATAATTTAGCCCTCCATGGGTCACCCGTTTCAATTTTTTGCCGGTGTTTCGATTTTGTCACTATTTCGGAACCTGTGGATACTGATCAGTAGCTTATAATTTTTCCGCTTTGTTGGTTGTGATAGCTATATAGAAGCTAAAAGAAAACATATTCGGTCAATTTCTCCACTCGCAACAGGGTCATCTTCTGTGCTCAAGATGTCATTGTGTTTGCTCAGGCATCACACGATGGTGCTTTGAGGCGGGTGCTTGAGGCGGGTGCTTTGGGGGCAGCTCAATCGCTTCAAAAAAGACTTCAGAGCAAAAAATCCCAGCCCTACCCTTTCTGTTCAAATTAAATTAAATGACAATTAAATAACAATAACGCTGCTATCATGCAAGTGCTACATAACTAAACTAAATTTCAAATAAAATAAATGATTATGAAAAATAACTGCTATCTCGCGGTTACAGTACATCGTGCGGTATTAACTACAACGACAGCTTCATAGCCATTGTGGTAGTCAACAGCATAGCCTTTATGGTAGTCAACGGAGTGGATCGAGGGAGGGAAAAACAACTGCAAAAAACAGCTGCAAAAACAGCTGCAACAGCTGCTGCCACTACTGCTACTAAAAAATAAACAAATTATCGTGGAAAACCTTCTGATGTTGGATGTGCTAACCTAACGCCTCCTAGAATTTCATGCAAGGAATTGAAGCTTCTTCAGGGTGTTTGAAACACTTCCCTGGCTCAAAACAGCTCCGTCTCTGCAGTTTATGATCGACGCATAACATTAGAATAGAAATATGATATTAGATGTATAATCTAGCTGAATGTGTGTCTAGTGATAACATTTCATGTACTTGTGCGATGTAAGGCGGGGTACCCCAGTGATCGAATGAACGCATTTCTTATGTGTATGAAGTGAAAAAAATAAGAGTGTTCGAGAAAATTCCATTGATGTAATATGGAACCCGTCGATGCCATGCTGACTTGATGCTTTGTTCTTTATGACAATATGGGTAAGATGTTATTTTGAGAGTGTGCCAGAGTAAAATATGTAGCCAATTTTAGGATGTATTGCTAGCCTTCTTTCTCAGAAATACGGCGAAATTTTATATGTTAAAAAGGTGAGAAACGTTCTTTATGCATGCTAATCATCATAAGTAGATGCATGAATGCAAACCATTTTGCTGTCCGAATATACTAAATGTGTTTCTGGCCAAAGGCTCCCGCTTTGGCGCTTATATTTGTGCGGTGTGTTCAATTTGTCATTGAAATCTGTGCTGTGTAGATTACAACCACAGTGACTGGTCTAGTGATCCATTATCTACATTAATTTGTGCTTTGGTTATGAATCAATACTTATATATTTCTCACGTGTGGCTTAGTTATATATATAACTCATGCATAAATAAATTAACTTTTAACGTAAATGCATAAAAAACTTACATGTACACCCAAATATCCTAACATAATTTTTTTAGATTATATTAGATAACTGGTGTCGTGGAGTCAGTCAAAGCATCTTCACTTAGATCTTAACTATATAGACGTAGGTAGATACGTAGACTATTGATTACGTTGTTTAGCTTGGGTATTCTCAAGGAAAGAAAAATTTGATGAAATATGAAGCTTTTTCTCTAGGTGAGTCACTTCCGAAGTTAATAACCTCATCAGTTCGGAAAACTGGAGGCGTTGCTGTATAAACTGGACCTTTGTGAAAGACCTCTGGCCTCCGTGAGGTCGTTTCGATGAGAATAATTGATGAGGCGCAGCGGAGCAGCTCAGTATTTTGAACAGAACGAGCCGATCCTTGTCAAGTTTGTGTTGCCAAGAGGCGGAGGCCACACATCAAGCGCCGGGTGGTCTCGAGCCACAACATCTTATTATGTTCCACATATGTGCCATACCAGCTCATATCCCCTTCCCGTGATGTATTAAGCTGTCAATATTTAGAATAGATTATAATTTAAAACTAATACCCCCAGCTGCCATTATTATGAGTGAAAACAATAAGAGGAGGCTCAAGAAAAAAACCGCCAGAAGTGGAATTTTTTCCATAGTTTCCTTCTAAAACCTTTTAAAATGCACGAGAAAGTAAAAAAATCATTATATTGATTGAGATCGCCCTTATGGAAGCTTTGAATGACGGCGGAGCATAAAAAAAAAGGAACAACTTTTCACATTATAGAGGGGCATTTTTGCTCGTATTGTATCGGATATAAGGACGGTTTTTGTTCACTCTTTTCTTAGCTATACGGACTGTTTTCTTTTGCTCTTTCCCCCAGATTGAATAATATCGTACATCTGGCAAGTTTATATAGAATGAATTCCTTCAGCCTAAAGCCGTTGGTAGAACCGTAGAAGTTAGTGCTGTGCTCGTTACTACGGAGAAAGGTTGACTGGGCGTATCTCTAAACCAGTTTTTTCTAAATAAACAGATTGTAGAGAACTCATTTTTTACCCAATCCATTTCAAATTTTGAATGTTTACTACCATAAGTAGTGGCTATAAACGTATGATTCGCTTTATTTGCTAAATAAAAATTAACGGATTTTTAAAGCAAAATTATACTAGTTCTATCTATATATATCTATATACCTATGAGCTATGTAAACACCGGATATAGAGCACTATTTTTTCATACTAAGAATGAGAATTTTAGAAAAACCAAACCATACGTTTGTTTGTAATAGGTTCGAGAACAAACACACCAAATTTCGTGTCTGTATCACAAATATTGACGTCATGGTGACGTTATAACGATAATATCATTATGTATGTATATTAAAATTTGGCGGATCATTGTTTTATTCATGCACAACCATATTAGGAATATACCATGAGAATTTCAAGTTAAAAGCACGAATATTGTATTTTTATTAATTTTTTATGTTTTGATTTGAGCCTCCCCCTTAATTAAGTTACTTGTGCAACTGGATCGAATATATTTAGCTCAAGAAAGTATACTATGTCTTGACTTCACGTATCTTAATTTCTTTAATAATATAATAATTACAGTATGCTCCACTGTAGCAGACGTGGGAATATACATAGGTGATACTCTGTGGGAAATCCAAAGTTGTCAGATAGCAGACGACGACAAAACTGGGAGTAGTACGTTAGCCCCTCCTCAACCGATGCTTATTGAAATGCACTCATTCTCAATCAAAGTACGTTTCACGCGTTTATATGTTAATTTTAGTTGGCCGTTGTAGAGCATCCGTTGTAAGCATGGTCAGTAGCGAAATTCTGATCGATGACGAGGATCATCTGTTTTGAATTTTAAACCTGTGATTCACGAGGTATAAAATTAGAGAATTTATTATTTCCATCACTGTTATTAAAAACTTCACGCTCGGGCCACCACGGACTGATACTGCATCCTAAATGAAGTACCCATTATGGAACTTCGGAAAGCTCGAAACGCCGCTAAGGAAAATAGAATAGAAAGTCAATAACAGCTGACTTAAACACCTGCAGGCCGACACCATCGAAATGTAATAGTTTCAAATTTCAATTTTAATCTTGTTGCTGATTTAATTAAACAGCGTGCTTGTGCAGCGTTCTACGGCTTTAGGGCTTTCAAAGTGTTCTCCCCAATTTTTAAGAAAAGTGATATAGACTTGCTGAAGAACTTATAGGTCAAGATGAAAATATTATTGTGTGTCCTTCAGACAAAGGAAGAGGCGTTGTAATTTTGACTAAGGCTGATTATGTAGCTAAAGTTATCACAATCCTTTCTGATGCCTCAAAATTTCAATTAATTCGCAATGTTGATTCATTAAAAATAATTGTCAGGATAGAAGATAAAATCAACAGATTTCTCAGCAAAATGAAACAAATAGGAGCTATCTCTGATGAAATGTACAAACAAGTTTTTGCCTCCGGTTCTGCCTCAGGAATCTTATATGGGATCGCAAAAATTCACAAAACCAACGTTCCTATGCGCCCAATTTTAGCTGCTTTTAGAACGCCCATGTTTAAGTTGGCTAAGTTTCTTATAGCGATTATTGATAGCTATTCTGTAAACGAATATTATGTAAAAAAACTCTTATTCCTTTTATGATTATATCGTTAGCCTCAAGGCAAAATCCAATTATTATATGGTCAGTTATGATATAACATTACTATATACAAATATTCCAGTACTTGAAACGCTTACTATATTGTGCAATAAAATTTACGCTTCTAGTCACCTATTTCATGGCTTCGATAAAAATCCTTTACGCAATAAAGTGAAGGTAAAGTCAACTTAGACCACACCCTCACCTCGGAAACCCACATGCACTGGTTTGTGCTGCGGGTATAGGCCAACTGGCTCCAGATGAGCAAGTGTAGTCGCAGTCACCCTCGGGTCATGAACTATGGCGCCAATTTGACGAAAGGAACAAATGACCCGAGACCCCCAACCCCCCTCATCTCTGAGGTAGGCAGTTCCGCCACGGCGCCGTGCATGCACACACAACTGCCGAGTCAGCACACCAAGATCTGCAAAGAGCTCGTGTGCCTCACGGGGCATCGAACGAGCGATACAAGGTGTTAGAGCTGAGAACGGAAGCATGCAGCTACCGTGGCGGCAAGTCTAGAAATGCTTAAAATTAGCAGTCACTGATGCCTAGTTTTTCTTTAACAAGCAACTTTACAAGTAAATTAACTGATTATCCTTGGGCAATCCACTGGCCCCTACCATAGCTAATATCTTCTTGTGCAATATGGAACAAAAGTACCTGACCGAATGTCCGCCTAGATTTAAACCTTTTTTTTTATAGACGATACCTGGACGACACATTTGTAAGTTTTAATGATCCTTCTTATGCCCAATTATTTTTAGATCACGTCAATAGTTACCATAGCAGCATAAATTTTACCATTGAATGTGAAGTAGATAAGAAAATGTCATTTCTAGACTTAAACATTGAAAGAACAAATGACCAATTTATTTCATCTGTGTATCGGAAGCCCACGTTCACTGGGCTAGGCTGTAGTTTCTTTAGTTTCTGTCCCCTAGTATACAAACTTAACTCCGTTCGTACTTTACTGCATAGAACATATAAACTGTCAGCAACGTATTTAGCTATTAATTTAGAAGTGGACTTTCTACGACCATCGTTTAATAATAACGGATATCCTGCTTTTTTTGTTTGACAAGTATCTTGGCCGTTTTCTTAATGATACTGTATGTACGCAGATAAAAAGTTGCCTTTATGTACCGTCAAAAAATGAAAGGTTTATGTTCCCCTGCCATACATCGGACCAGCATCAACCGAAATGACAAAATACTTTAAGATAATGTTAGCTAAGTTTTACCCACAAATCGATTTTATATTTGCGCTCAGAAATGACTACCAAATCCGATCATTTTTTTAACTACAAAGACCGACTGCCTTCTTAGTTACTGTTGAACATTATCAATAAATACAGTTGTGGAACTTGCCATAGTTCTTACATCGGCAGTACTCAGAAGCAGTCTAAAATTATGTTTTACCAGCATTGGGGGCGGTCCTTCAGAACTGACCTCCCTCTTATAGTCTTGCCTCACTCTTCTCCTAGACTTCACTGTGAAAACACCAGTCATCCGTTCTCTCTTGACCACTTTGAAATTTTAACTTCTACTTCCGAATGAAATGTTAGGGTTTTAGAATCTCTCTATATAGCTAGAAATCGCCCATCTCTAAATGTAGATCAAGCAGCCGTACCGTTATATACCATTAGATTTAGTTTTTTTTTTCAATTTTTACTGTAAGAACTATTATCTGACGGTGTTATGAATTTTTATTTCCAGATGCATTCATTGAGAATGACGCTTGTCGAAACCAGCGGGTCTGAATGCATAATAAATTATTTTTATCGCTATTTTAGTGTTCTTATTTTTACTGAGAATTAGGTTTGCCACCAGTCGTCCCATATTAGAGATCGAAAGCTAATGACGGCAATGAATTTCAATCCAGAACGGAACAGGGCAGGAAATACCGGCTGAGCTGAATAGTTCGCCAATTGAGAGTCTCCAAAGTGAAAATCTGCGCATCAACCGCAGCATGTGTATTTCTCCCGAAGAGCTTGAGCGCAGGGACAGAAGAATACAACCAATATCTCTCATTGTTGTACACCTTATCAAATACATAGTCCAGCAACCGCTCTCTTATGGGACAGATTCACCAGATCACTCACAGCTCAAAGATAGACAGCTGGCTGAACTAACAAGTCGGTCCAGCAGACGCAAGTGACTTAGCAACAGAAGCCCAGACCGGTTTGCATGTTTGGTAACGCTGAGCATAAAGCTGACGTGTTTCTGACACTAAAAATAATTTGTAAGGTAAAGTCAACTTGACCGTACCCCAACTGAGAAACCCACACGCACTGGTTTGTGCTACAGAGGTAAGCCTACAGACCCCAGAGTAGTATACGGCTGCAGTCGATCACAGATCGTCTAGAACTATGACGCCAGTGGCGGAAGGCTCCATGCGACAATCTACTCCCCCGACCTTCCCCATTGCTGGTAAAAGTCAGTAAACCCTAAGCAGTACGCAGACCGGATGCTGACTGATCACGCCGAGCGCCGCAAAGCACTTGCTTAGCTGGTAGCGAGGTTTGAACCAGCGACCTTGAGAGTCAACGTCAGAAGATTTAGTCTACTGTTACTGCGGGTCTAAGGAGTTCATAATAACTTAATGCCTCCACGGTAGCAGCGTACTTACGTTCGCAGCTCACAATCCTTGTATAGCTAGTTCGATGCGAACCCAGGCAAGCGAGCTCTTTGCTGATCTAGGTGTGCTAACTCGGCAGTTGTGGGCGTGGAGTGCGCCGTAGTGGAACTTGCCTTCCTCAGAGATGAAGGGGTGGGAGGTGGGTCGCGATTCATTCACAGTTCTTGATGACCTGTAGTCGACTGCAGCCGCACTTACTCCTCTGGGGTCAGTGAGCCTACATCGGCAGCACAAACCAGTGCGTGTGGGTTTCCCAGTTGAGGGTGAAGTCGAAGCTGACTTTACTTTTACTAATGACGTGATCAACTGCAAAGTATGCGACCAAACTCTCCTTAGACGGTATCAGAAACACGTCGGCTAGCTTTATGTTCAGGATTACCAAACATGCTACCAGAAGCTCCAGTACCGCATAGATTTATAAAAACTCAGCCATTACAATAATTCTTTAAGCAATAAAACCAAACGAAAAAATCGTAAACCTAATTAGGAGCAGCGGCAAAAATCCGGCGCACATCATCTTTTGGTGCCTTTAGCGTCTCTTAGCTGCAGATTAGAGCTTAATTTAGCATCCATTAATTATATAACGACGCCTTAATTCTGCACCGCTGAGCATTAATTAAATTGCAGCGTATATACGAGTGGTCTCGTTTTTGAATGATAGCGTCCGAGCTTTAAGCCGAGCTTACATGTGCAAAAATAATAATAGGTAGCTCCTACGTTGCGCTAATTTACGGACCTCAATATATTGGTGAAGGAAAGATATTCCAATTATTTACTTGCTTAATTTCTACTTTATGCTGTTCTTGATAAGCGCCTGCTGTGTAGGCGTCACCCAAACTATACGCGCTGTGGCATCCAATCTGTTTCATCTCCTGAGCACTGTTGTGTTTATTGAGTTAAGTTTTATTTTTTTTTTTTTAATTATGCAAATATTTACCATGTTGATCAGTCATTTCTACTCGGTAGGCTTTTGATGTTGCAACTTCAATAGAATCTATACATGTTCAATTGATCAACATTTTACATTATATTCCTGTGAGCTTACTTGCCATCGGGACTCTGTTATATACAATATTTTATCGGCGATATAGCCTTTTCTTTCATGAATTAACGTTTCTCTCCCGTATGACTAACAGTTCTTCCAATGTTGTACAGACTCAACGCTATGAGAAAAAGGGTTATGATATGGAATCAGAGATAGTAATCAAGAGATAAGCATAGGTGTTTGTACACGTTTCTAGTCTGATATACGTAGCGCTTTTATATGTATGAGCAGTACCAAGGAGTACAGGCACAATAAGTACAGTACTCACCAGCCGGAAAAGGAGACATCGCTTCTCGCATCTGAGGCTGAATGTGCGGTGCTGCAGACGTATTTTTTATATGCTGCCCCATGACTTTTCATACTATATTAGGATATTTCACTAAATTCCTTTACATTCAGTAGTGATTGGCAAACCTGTACATTCTTCTAACAGTTGTATACGTAACAAATTCACAAAAATATAGTCTTGAAGGGTAATATCGTAAATCAACTGTACATGACCTCCTTTGAATTTTGCAGTAGAGTAGAATGATTTCGCAATAGTTAGTAAGACAGTCTCATGTTGTAGATCAAAAGCTTTTCGAGGTGTCCTCGATTTGCTATGAAATGCCAAATAAACAGCTAATGGAGTTGTAAATGAAAATTATATAGTATACGGGCTAGCGTGAGCTAGAGCAGTTGTAGCCCTGGCAGTAAAGGAGTGAACTCTGGCCGCAATGAAGTGACGTAGCATTGATAGCTGTGAAGTGATGTAGCGTTGACAGCCGTGACGTGATCTAGAAATGGCAGCCGTGAAGTAATGTAGCATTGGCAGCCCTGAATTGATTTAGCATTGTCAGTAGTGAAGTGATGTAGCATTGGTAGCCCTGAAGTGATCTAGCATTAGCAACTGTGAAGAGATATAGTATTGACAGCTGTGAAGTAGTGATATGGCATTGGCAATTGTAAAGTGACATAGCATTGGCAGCTGTGAAGTGACATTGCATTGGCAACCCTGAGGTGATGTAATGTAGGCCACCGTGAAGTGATTTAACTGCGACAACTATATGAAATGATTCAACTCAGGCCACCATGCCAAACTGTCAGGGCGCAGGCCGTGAATGTGAGGTCGAATCGAAATGAAACCCGAAAATCTTGATTTAGTTCTTCATTTAACCACTTCTGGTTCACAACGCATCAACCTCATCTTTGTTGTAATACCTTTCGAAAAGATAATAATAACAGTAAAAACATTAATTTTCTAATATGGATGCAGTGTCCGATAAATTAGGGGTGCAGTACCCTGAGGTACACATTCTTACAAATTCTGTTCTTGAATCCGACACGAGGAACAAGCTTAAGTTTGCAATCAACACTAGAGGCAGTCAGCTTTAACCCATTAGAAACTAAAGAAGTTGCATCGAACACATAACATCAGCACTAAGTTGCAGACATGCATCACGAAATGCCTTTACGGCAACATCAATCTGACATTTCAGCGATTTACTCGCCTAAATATATACATGCTGACCTTTATCCAACAATAATTCTTCAATCAGAGTATTGCGTATAAGTAAAAAGTAAAGGGTGGTAATAAGCTGCTCTAACAGCGTTCAATTCATAATAGAATAATGTATTACAAAAAGAATTAGGGTTCTTGTTGAGTACCACCCGTGGCACCACATGTAATATCTCACAGATTATTATTAACAATTTGTATTGAATTAGCTCGATTATTATATATTTTATCTTATTTAATAATATCAACTCTGAGGTGGTAGCGTGTCCAATTTCAAGAGCACGTTAAAGGGGATTTTGTTCCAATGCTGTAGAACTGAAATTCCCAAACCGATGCAATTCATCAACATACTAAATATTCGACTCGATCAAGATCAAGTATTTAAGAAGCGTCTGATAAATTTGCATATCTCATGCACGATTCAAATCGAGCGGGAAGGACTCAACTGGTTTTAACTAACTACGAAAAGTTAACACAGAGGGCAATGGCCAGAAAATATAAATAATCTTTCCTATAATACTCGCCACAATACACCTATTACAACAGCATGAAACCTAGCAAAATAATCAGCCATAAAGATACACTATCCAATGATCAAGGCTAATAAAAAGATGACATCGAGAATTTCTGCTGCAGCTTCCAAATAATAAATGACTGGAATTAATTAGCCCTACTCTTGTGACAATACAATTTCCAGGAAAATGTTCGAGTTGATACTGAAGATACTGATGCCTGGGCACCCAAGGATTCTGCAAAGGTCACCGGTCCTCGAAGATAATCAAATAACACTGGCACACCATGAGTGGCTGAAGGTCAGACGTCTGCGAGACACGTAGTTTACTGGAGAGTGGTTATGGTCTATCTATCTTCTATTACGCGGTACTGTTCTAAAATAGTCACCCGCTTTGTGCGAAAGTAAACAGTCGGCCATATTCGAGTGACAACAGATTTTATGTCTCGTTGCCGTGAAACTTTGCTTGTTGGGGTGACTGTTTTATACTCTACTTTATTGACTATCCAATCCTCAGATTTAATACATATCTTGAATTAAAAGTCTCGTTGTACAATCTATTTATTACATTTTATGATCTCATTCTTCACTAGAACTCCCAATATATAACGTTATGTGAGAGTGAAGCGCGGGCTTTTCCCTTTTTGACTACTTTAGTCCGTGATTAAACATTTAAACTACTTCAAAGGTGCCAGTTCAATTTGAAATCCCTACAGACATACAGGTAGTTATGCTTATGATTTAAACATATAAATACTGCTGGTCTTGGATTCTTCGGAATTATATGATTGCGAAAGCACAGATTGAGTGTCTCGTCGATGGTGGCTGCGATCCAACCCTACCAATGGCTGAAGGCCGCGGGCACGTTATTTACGTATCATAGCGTCCCTCAGTCCGGCGATGCTTCAAATGTGGCGTCGCCCAACGCTTAGGTGGAGTCCCATGGCTTCCCGTAGGCTGACTAGTGTTACTTCAATAACATTTAGCCTTTCCGTAATTAGGAATGACTGTTCACACGACATCTCACCACATCTTAACAATATCCGCTACTAGCAGATGCTGCTGCACAGTTAGAAAATACTGCTTCCAACAACCGTAAAAATACAAACAGATCGCTAGGGTACATTGACACAAGCACACTTCTACACGCACTCACACCTACTGGCGTCTGGCGCAGCCAACGACGCAGTACACAGAAAGATTCTTAATTCTGTTTACTATGGCCAACGATCATGAAACGATGACGTGGCCGTCGTGGTGGTAGCTAGCGCGCAGGCTACCCTAAAGCCCGCCGAAATACCCTAAATTCCAAGCTGCCGGGAGACAACAATGTCATTCAAGGGTCTGTGTTTATCCTAAGCCAGTGTATAATATCATTCTTGAGTTATTGCTGTTGTTTATTTTAAAAAGTGTCTAATATCATGAAACCATACACTAAAACAATGAGCCAATTCCTTCCCGGAAACGAATCGTTACGTAACGACGCAGCATTGAGATACCTGAATGCAGTCCTAAAGAGACTACAGTCTCTCAATCTATTGTCGTCTTCGTCTGCATGCACAAGATTATTAGGGTGGATGCGATAACTACGACTACCATCGAGTTTCAACAGGGTTCCAGCTACAAGTTTAAATGAAGTTCTCTGATTGGAAAAAGTCCCTTTTGTGCTCATTGACGAGGGAACGAAGACCAGTTCTGAACTTCACGTCAGACTTTGAGAGGTTAGACATTTGCCGCGTTTGATCGAATCATTTGTGAGAAAATAATAAAAATGAAGTGCTCCGAACGCAAGCAAAGCGGGGGCTGCCTTGTACCCATTCAGTGTACGTGTCGGTGGTGTAAATGTTATTTCAGCGGGCTTTGAAACAAAACTGATTAGCCACATCTCCCTCCTTCCTACTCACATCGAGACAGCAATCTAACGAACTCACAATTTGCTCCATTCTCGAGAACAAAAAAAAAGTTCAGAAAAAATATTCTACGCGATAACGTTGCTAAGCTGAGAAAAGATTTAATCTCTGCGTGGGATCGTTCAAATGAGGAATTCATTCGGCTCTTCTGAGACTCTTTTTTGGTAATCTTCAAACTATTTCTCAGGCAAAGATGGAGCAAACTGAATAAAATCTGTTGCAGTGCGTCGCTTGATGATATACGAAGAAACTCTGAAGAACGCTTATGTGTCGGTGCTCTCTATCTAAATTTATCGCAGTACATCAATCGGTAATTGTATCGTAGCAACGTGTGCTTGTCTTTCAAGAACGTCAGAGGTTCAAATATGCTTCGTGCGAGGTCAGCTCCTAAGGATTTAACAAATTATTAATGCTAATTACCCACTTCAAATAAATTTTAATTAGCCTCTTGCCACTGCCAGCTTTGCAGATGATGAGTGGAGACAAGGAGGCGGGTGTCGCTGCCGCAAGACTTATGTGTGCCATTTTTATTCTTGGAATAGACAGGCTGCTGACATACATGGAAATATGCTCCCGTGTAGCTAGTAGCAGTTCGTGGGCACCATAGTGTAGGTGCTGCACAGCTCCTACTGTATTTGCAGTTCTGTCACGGAGTAGAAAATGGCTATAGGGAAAGTATTAGGCTGGTCTATAGTGACGACAATAATACAACGACATAGATATGGCTATAGTGACAATACTATACAATGCTGTCAAATGAGGTTAATTTTAAAGGAAGTACCAAGTTGAAACGAAAAAAAGTAGTATTTTTTTAACAGTTTCATTTCATATGAAAGCCTGTATTTCAAGGTGTTTTTCTAAATACGTTTAGATTAGATTAGATTAGATTAGATTAGATTAGATTAGATTAGATTAGATAGGCGGCAGTAGACGAACCAAGAGGCCCATTCCCAAAGAGACACCGGGACTAACACCCCGGCTTCTTTGAGCTATTGCCATTATGTTAGTAGGAT
>LQNS02277999.1:13343215-13354924 GCA_001587735.2 Parhyale hawaiensis
ATATGAGGAATTCCACGTATAGTTTCCTATGATTTGTGGTTGGAATTCCACTGAAAATCATTTTGTCCGGAAAAATACTTATATTTTGCTATATTTCAACCTTTCCGCTCATAATCATCGGTATTTCCGCCTAAAATTTCTGATTGGGAGTACTCTAAACTATCCTGCCAGTGCCAATGAAGGCATTCTTAGGAGACTTACCCTCACCCAGCATCACAAATGAGTGTAAGGCAGTCCTATCGGTCCAAATTATCCAGAGCTCCAAATTGGATGTTGGATTCACAAACTGAGTAGAGTATCAGGCGTTAAAGTCCAACCGATTACTCTTGACGCTGTAGCCCCAGAATCACAAAGTCAAATAGGACAGTCATATAGATCTGAATTATCAAACTAAAACTAATGTTTTTGTGCTAAGTTGTGAACAATTCAAGGCTTATCGGTTTAGCTAAACACGACTTAGCTGCGCCAATCATTGGCACATTATCAAGGCAGTGCATAACATTACGGATTGAATATAAAAAAAATGGCTCCAACTGTAATGAGTTGCCTCACTTGATTTTCTCGAAAGGTTTTTGTGGAGTGTCCAGAGCGAGCGATATGTATGCAGTTGATGGCGGAAAGTGGAACATGACGTTTATAAGTTCGAGGGCAGATTTAAGCTGTCATCGAGTGGCTCGTTAAAGTAGGATAAAAATAAACCCACGAGGCTTGACTCGCTTAAACTTTTAATAAAAGTTCTGCTTTCGTCTATCTGATCTGTGTTGCAGGTGCAAACTCAGCCTACGTCTGTGTAAGTGCAATGTATTATCACTTTCTGTCCATTATATTGGTCCTTAATTTTACCTATCTGAACGCTTCCCTACAGATTCCCTGCAGATTACATTTTGAGAAACTAAGAATTTGTCGTCGAGTTCAGTTGAGCCACTAGGCGGGACTTCTCCGGAACTTCAATCAGACGCTTTGCTCTCCCTCTCTGAATCGCATTACATGAATTAGACCAAACCTAATCACGGCTGAAATCTCCATTTTATGGAGCAAGACATTGTTTTCGAAAGTCTAATTTAAAATCAGGTAATATCGAGTTAATGTCTTGAAACCCGATCGAAAGGGTGAATGCAAACTCATCTTCTTAATTTCTGGACAAGTTTAGCCTATTGGGCTTAAATTCGCCGCCCAATCGATGGTTCATTTGGGCCCCAGACGTGTGCACGGGTTCAATCGATCACAGATCGTCCAGAGCTATGGCGCTAGCAATGAAAGCTCATCTGCGAAGATCTGTACCCTCAAAAAAATCCCTTTTATGGTTAGGGCCAATAGCTCTGCAATAGCATCTGAACACCGAATTCTACTCAAACCGAGCAGAAGAACTCTCCTGCTGGCAACGGTCTCTAACCTATGCAATCCGGGCTTGACATAAACACTGAAGCATCTTTTTTTGCACGAAGCTTGATTAATGACGTGAATGGTAGTTCTCTTAATTAGGAGGTCTCTTAATTATAATTAAAGTCAGCATGATAGCACACCCCAACAGGAAAATCCACAAGCACTGGTTCGTTTTTCAAACGTTTTCTAACTGGCTCCAAAGAGTACACGGCTAGGAGCGGTTCACGGCAGTTGGTCTTGAGATAGATCTCCAAGGCTGTTTTCTTTTAGGATTACAGTATAGGGAAATAATTATGTAATACCGAAGCTAGTGCGATCTTACAGGCATTGTTTTGTTAACTTGATTCATTTCAAAGAACGGGTGAATTATTTTTCACTGTTCAAAAGCTAACTAGGAAGCTGATGCAGACTAAATCAGTTCTCTAGTAAAGGTGCCGAATTGGAAGCTCTCGCCTTTGAATCGTGTTTTCTATGTTGTCTAGAGGATTAGGCTACTGACGACTTGTGAAGGTTGTGTGACACATATTGTGCTACTGTATCAGTATGCAAGTCGTGAAACACTGGAAACATACCTGAAATAGAGCCTTTTGGTGCTTAAAAAGGAAAAATATTGAATGTAATTACCATAGTATTTAAAGACATTTCGTGTATTTTGTATTTAGTATTTAAATACTATTTCTCGATTCATTTAGTATTTAAATACTTTAATGTATTTAGTGCCCATCACTGTGTTAATATACACGACTTGTTAAGCTTTACTACATCATACTTCTAGTCGCTTAATATGGCGTCGGTTGTTGCCATTATTCCTTCCAGATGTCGCTGCTACTTTTCAGGATTTTTACAGTTTCGGAAAGTTTCCATCTCAGGGACTTTCTCCGTGTCAGAAAATTTCAGTTTGAGAAGTTCAGCTGCACCAAAGTTAGATTTATGAACTTCTAGCGTATTGCATATCATAACTAGCAAGATTGTATCGTTAGACATTGTACCATTTATATTGAAATCAAATTTTCTTCAGCATAATGCTTACTTATGAAACGATACAATTAAAGAAATATCTTAGTAGATACGACATCTGTGATAAAATTACTGTAATAACAACACACTCGTATGCCAGCGTCTCTACCAATAGTTTCCTCTTACTGACCTTCGTGTGGTACCCACATTAAATGGCTTTACAATTCCCTGGTGAAACAAAAAAAAATCAAAAACTTTCTCATAATCTGAAATATAACACTTGCTAGTGTTACTTTATAGTCGGTTTAATAATTTTTTAACACACTTTCAGAACCAGAATGCATCTGCAAAGTTACCTAATATTGTGTAGCATGTCCTTAAAGTTCATCATCACTAAATTGTATAAATACCAACCATGCGTATACAACCCTACACATACTGTTAGAAATTGCAGCAAGTTTTCCTTGAATGCAACGCACAAGTGCCACCCATCACCCTATGCACAATGGGTAACAAAATATAACAGTCCCTACAACTGACAATGCCGACACGGGGATGAAAGCCTCATTGTCTAAGGCAGCAACTAAATAACATTGAGCCGAGCGCATTGCTACAATGAACGATGGTCAAGAGCATATAAAGACACTGCAATATTGATAAGATGCTTGCCATGTCTCACGCACGGCATAAGAACTCCTCACAGAGGCAATAAATGCTCATGAACAAAAGCCCCCGTTGTCTCAGAAGTGTGCACTGCAGCTTGTGTTGGTCAATGCTTACGATGAGCGCCGGCTGACATGAGGCGCTGGGATGTGGAGGACTCAAGTGGAGCTCTCTGGCGCCAAGAGGGGCTGTGCCGAGAATATCTCTCTTGTCTGTGCAGCATTGCAACTGAAAAAAAGACTTACTGCACTGATGGACTTTGTGAACCTGAACGCCCCGTTGCTATTGTGTGTGAGTGCACATACAGTTTGTAGTTGCCGAACACGGCTTCAGGTTGAGAAAATGCTTCGTGGTCATGACACGCACATCGACGGCCCTGACGTCTATTCCCAAAAACTCATTCAATATTGGTGTTTCCCCCCTCCCCTCCCCCCCCCAAAAAAAAAGCTATCTTTTATCTACGTGTTGTCGCGTCTCCGCTGCCAGAGCAGCAGTACCCACCATGTCTCTGTAACGGCACTGTTACAAACATGTACCCGAGCTGTCACGGGGAGGTGACGCTGCGGGCTAAAAATTGCCAAACGTGTCTTATTTTGTGAAATCTACGGAAGCGGTAGGCTTAGTAAGGTATCTATTATATTGATAGCGTCGTTCCTTCGTTCGTTCGTTCCTTCGTTCTTTCGTGTGTTACGCCTGAATTTAATGTCCAACTTGCATTTGGCCTCACATGCGAAATCCGGTATCTGTGCTACAGCTAACGCAAGAGGCAAACATATTGGCGATTTTCGTCGTTCATTCTTCATTGTTTTGCGCTTTATTGAGTTCGGCAAGCTGGCGTATCTGTGATACGGCTGGTGACTAATCTCTCGGCCACAGGCCAGGTCTTTTTAATTGTCTATACACCCGAAATTTTTAAGAATGAATCTTGGGGAACCTGTACCGTGGTTTACTGCCAAAGGAATTCCACGGGTCCAGTTAGAGAGAGTGACTTATCAATATAATCCACGCGTCCACTTAGACAAGGGCAGCTTCAGTAATTATTATCAGAAGAAAGGCTGGTCGTATAAGATATCATACATCAAATCTCAATGTTGTTTGTGATGTTGACGGGGAATTGCCATGGTACAATGCGAAGGATTCACTGATCTATCTGAAGCGCTTTAAGCCAGACCGTGAACGTTTCATGGGTGCTGCTAGCTTATAGGCCTATAAATATTCCTCGGGTCCAATAATACGCGGAGGTCAGCAGTTTTGTGCAGCTGAGTAAGGACTTTTTAGTAGTTTTTATGCCCCTGGGCTCCTCAGAATGAACGGGTTGGGACCTGGAAAATTTCCATGTGGGGGTGGGCACTAGGAGTGCTAGCAAAATTCAAAGAAAGGGGGGGGGGGGCAGCGAGACTCAAAAGCTAGGCCCTAAGCAGTACTTTTTTCTTTTTTCAAGGCCTCATTTCCAGTGAAGGGTGCGTGTAACTTTTTGGGGAGAGAGTGCGTCCCCACGATCCTCCCCTGGCTACTCCACTGCAAGGAATTATGGATATTATTATCAACCAAGAGGATGGACATAGTACATCACGCATCAAGTCCCAGAGTTGAAGAACAAGTGTGGTGTTACCATGCTAAAATATGAAAGTCTCACGGGTCTGTCTGAAAGGCCTTGCACATCCGTGGAAGTTTCACGGGTCCAGCTAGTTCATATAACAGAGAGAATGCAATTAGAAGTCGTTGTAGTCATTGCAGGATGTAGAAACTCAAAGGCATTCAGATATTCAGCGTAATTATAGATAGGTCTAACGCTCAGGAGAGCTGAATCAAGGAGGTTTAATCGCATGAGGAAGGAACACCTCCACATTATGCCGTACTGGCTTACTGGCTAGGGAGTTTTGTTTTTTTTTTTTTTTTTTTGTCATGGCTGCTCCTTTCCCACAATTCACAAGCTCCTAGCGGTTTTATCAGCCAATCAGGGCGCCAGCTTCGCCTGAAATTGCAGCATCAGGTCTCCGTAGTAGTTGCTACCTCCTAATATCAAACCTCTTTGAGCAGGATCTGGAATTTTACGTCTGTACCAAGATATGCTGTGTGGATAATCCTGCTTGGGACTCGGCCCTCCGAGAAGACCTATTCCTTTACACTTGCGAAGGGCTCATAACTCAGGGTTGCCAGAATTGTTACGATCGTAACAAATGTGTTACTTTTTGGTTGTAATTGTGAATTATGGTACTTTTGTTACGACGCCGGTAAAAGTTGTTACTTTTTCCCTATTTCATGTATTAGAACATTTTTGTGGTCTAGAGTAAGCATAACGGCATGAAACAAAATATTTTAAGCCAATATCAGTCCAATGAGACAACAAATCCAAAACTCACCGAGTAGGCTACAATTCTCGTATAAATAGTTTTATCACCGCCATCGGTCGTCAAACGACCTATTCAAAAATCAAAACGCTAAAGCTACTAGAGGCAATGGATCCTGATAATGGAATATGGGAAACCCGCGAACAATCATTTCCTTATATTGTAGCCTAGGTACAAAGAGAAAATTATGAAGCGCTCAACGCGGAGCGGCGAAAGCTCACGTTAGAAGACACCTGCCGCAATTCTGCAAATAACCTGGGTTACTTTGGCTTAATAACTCAGAGGCAGAATGTGGTGATAAACTTCTGTACCCAGTACTATCGCGATTAATAATGAGTCTTCTAGCACTGCCATATTCTCTTGCATCTGACGAGTGAATCTTTTCATTGTTGAATTATAGTAAAGGGAAAATGGAGTACTATTGAAAACATCTACGATTAAATCTCTTTTGTACACTCAAGGTTTATTAAAAGAACAGCAAAACTATACTCAATGAAAATATTCATAGCTACCAATAAATAGGCCCATTAATTTTGATTTGATTATGGTAATATTCAATATTTGTTACCTTTTGGTGAAATTTGTTACCTTTTGACATGAATGAGTGTTACCATTTGAAAAGGCCTTCTGGCAACCCTGGGCTCATTACAGTGGCAGCTATTGAGTGACTAGAGTTCACAGCCAAGGGCTCCTAAAGTACAGGCCTGGGTCTGTACGTCACTAAGTTGGTCCGATCGGTACAGTCCCGGGACAAGTGATGAGAAATAGCCTGGAATTTTTCGTACCTACTCTACATATTTTGGGCTTAACTGAAAAGAAAACTTACATGATCGTAATTTGAAACCTTACAGTAGTTAAAATAAAGTTTTCCATCAATATATGTAGGCCCGAAATATGCAAAGTAGGTGCCAGGGAGTGTGCATAATCGGACCATTTTCGAGGCACAGACCCACGCCCGTACTTTAGGAGGTCTTAGCACAGCCGTCAAAAACGACTGCAATGATTTTTTTTAACCAGGCATTTTATTGTGATTCTTGCTTGCGGTACAGGTTTTGATGCAAAATGCACCTTATACTACCTAGTAAAATTGATCTTCCATCAAGGTCATGAAAGTTGTGCCATCAGAGATTCCAGAGCAAAGTTTTTTTGCAAGTTAAAGCGGAGATATTAGCTTAAAAACTTTTGTAAGTCCAGCAGCACCAGAAAACATAAATTGCGTCAAAGAATTCACCGGAAACGTCAGTTTTTACTATATACTGGACAACAGCGGTTGAATCGTTAAGCCGAGTTTACATTAGCAACTTTCTTTTCGCTTAAAGCCGAGTTCACATTAGGAACTTTCATTGCCGTCACAGCCCGTCGGCCAACGAACGACGCCGATACTCTGACGACTGAGTGAGCTACGGTGGGCGACGGCAGACTGCAGAAGGTTGTATTTTTCACGCCGTCGACGAGATCTTCGTGTGAGCTTAATTTTATGAAATGCTTGAATCAATTGCTTTTTGATACATACTTTGTTCATAAAACAGTGTTGTTTCCATATATAAACACACATTAACGAAAGACAAGCGAACATGTACCAAATATCCTATAAATTTACGATAAAACGCGCATCACACTACAGCCATGGCGTCACGGCTACTAACTTAGGTAAACATTTTATGACCAGTGTGCCAGAATGGGTCTGCTACTTACTACAACGTACAAAAAATAATGGCATAATGAGACAGGTTGCCCAAACTCTGAATTGATACAGGCAAAAGAAGTGCTTATATAAGCAAATTCCCACTGTTTCTATACAAATCTTCTTTCAAAACCTCATAGCTCAGGCATTTTATAAAGTGAACCTCCTAACCCTCTATGTTTTTGTTCTGTAAATGAACGCAGCAAGATATCTAATGGCACTTAACTGGCAGTGAAAGATTTGTATTTATTTATCAGCTAAAGCTGTATACCGTAATAATATTTTTGCAGTTATTCTAGGTGCATGCAGTACGTATAAAAAATAAATAGACTGAACAATTCGTACTACAAGAAGTTGATGCGAGTACACTCGTAATTCCAACCAATTTGTGTTGCGAATCTACGGTTTTCTGTTAATTTGGTGTGTTGAGAACGTTCTACGCAGTAGCAACGCACCTTCACACACCCAGTCAAATGTGAAGCCTACGAGCCCGTCAGCAACATTTTCACTAAACGACTGACAGGCTCAAGCGAAACGAAAGTTGCTAATGTGAACACGGCTTAAGCCTGTCAGTCGTTCAGTGAAAATGTTGCTGATAGGCTAGTTGGGTTGCACACTTGACGGTGCGTGTGAATGGTGTGATGCTACTCAGTAGAACGTTCTCCATAATAAATTTATAGAATAACCATTTGTTCGCTACGTAAATTGGTCACAATTTACAGCAGTACAAGTGAACTTGTGTCAACAACCAACATGTGGAATCACAATACTATTTATTTCAAATTAAAAAAAAACAGTTCAGCTGCAACTTGTTGTCAACAGGCGGCTTAACAGCAACTATGATAATACGGAAGGTTCTGTCTGCTGATGCGTTGCATGTACTCCAAAAAACGACAGAAGCAAAGAGGTAAACTCTAAATCACTTACAAATTTCTCGCTGCCAGAAAAGTTTTCATATATCCAGCTGCTTTCGTTTACGGAACGAAGAAACTTTAGGTTATGGTAGCCTTATAATATGCTCAAACTAAGGGGTTTTGAATTAAGCTTTGGGTTTAAAAACTTATAATTTGCATATTTAAGTACTTCTTTTGTGTGTAGAAATGTAGCTAGGCCAGCTTGTCTTAATATTCTTTTTTGTTTACGTTATGGCATGCAACAGACTCATTCTTGGGCACTGTTCGTAAAATGTTTAGGCACCTAAGCTAAAAGCGGTGGCGTCATGGCTATGGCGTGAGACGTGTTTTGCTGTGAAATTTAGTACATTTTTGCTGCTCTTTCGTTATTCAAGACCGACAAAGTGAAGTGTTTATATATACAAACAACACTGTTTCTATGTCGAAATTTACTTAAGAAACGAAGGTCGCCCGAAGTTCGCGTCGACGGCTCAAAAATACAACCTGCTACAGTCTGCCGTCGCACACCTTAGCTCAGTCAGTCGTCAGAGTAGCGGCGTCGTTCGTTGGCCGACGGGCTGTGACGACAAAGAAATTTGCTGATGTAAATTCGCCTTCAAGATCAAAATTGGCTGCAATAATCATTGAAAATTTTTTGGTCTGTGCTTACACAGAAGTTCCTACTATAACGAAGAAATGCAGCCAAGGAAATAATTAGCGAAATGGATCATGCACAACAGGAACAAAACTCCATCCAAGATGGAACCTCACGTATACCACGCTCAGAAGGATATCAAATAGTTCTCAACTAATTTTCTTAGCGAAGCGGGCTTCCGAAAATGGAGCAGCTGGAGCATATTCCAGAAATAATATTAGCTATAGGTAGTAAGTTAGGACTTTATTTTCCTGGCCCCTCATCCTCTTATTTACTAGATGAATTTGCTCCTATCTAAATCCTTAACCCAGCGAAGGAACAAGCAATAAGCAAACTGCGTTCTATTATTCTTATAGTGATTGAATATATTTCGTGTTCAACGCAATCACAATTGTGGGTTCGTGAACAGCAAACCTGCTTCGTGTTGATCGTTCAAGGCAATTTCAGGTCTGTTTGATCGGAACGCAAACAAAGAAATCTTCAAATGACCAGCGCAAGTTAAGCACGAAAGTTAATAATTTTTTTAATGCAGCTTTTGTTATGTCCATATTCTACACTGGATTTTTTACCGGTACTAGAATTTGCAGGAAGCCCTCATTATGCGCCACGTGATATTATGAAGTTTTTCATTTAGGTTCAAAACTTTTAGTTCGGGTGTTCGAAAAAGAGTATATTAAGGCAAATTTACCGTGACCAGCACACCCTATGGCCGGGGCCCCACTGAAAGCAACAAGCGACGCAATGCGATTTTACCGAAGTCGCGTTGCAGCAACACACGGGTGTCGCGAGGTATCGCAGTTGCGGCTGTGGGGGCAGCAGACTGCTGTACCCTCTGTTACATTTTGTGTTGCAGCAAATTTGTCGCGTTGCACGTCGCTTGTCTCGCCGGTGGGGCTCCAGCCTAACTAGGAAACCCACATGAGCTTAATTGTGCCGCTTGCAAATGCCAACTCGGGCCCAGTAGAGTGTACGACTGCAGTCAACCACAGATTGTCCTGGCGATGATGTCATATTGACAGAATACCCTATAGGCAACTGCACCCCCCCCCCCAACCCTTAAGCCACTGCCCACTCAGTGACTACAAGTGAAAGAATTGCTGTTGCTATACGTTTATTCCCAAGCGTCGAGACNTGCAGTCAACCACAGATTGTCCTGGCGATGATGTCATATTGACAGAATACCCTATAGGCAACTGCCCCCCCCCCCCCAACCCTTAAGCCACTGCCCACTCAGTGACTACAAGTGAAAGAATTGCTGTTGCTATACGTTTATTCCCAAGCGTCGAGACTTTCCCTTTCTGGAGTGGGCTCGAACTCCCGACGTCTCGACAATTAGCCAAGCCAGCAACTTCGGTACTGAGCGACTGAGAGTACATACATTTTTCGAACACCCGGAAGTTAAAATTCTGAACCTTAATCAAAAAACTACGTACAGGACTAAGACTACCTCGAGGACTTCCTGTACTCTGCATGTCTGTGGGACTTCATTTAGACGTTCTTGAGCTCCACGTGAAGCGTGTTTATTGCCGCTTATTCAGTGCTTAGGACCTCCCGCCATCTTATTATATATGCTGCCGTTCGCTCCTGTTGTTAGCTTAATTATTGGAGCAACAGCTGTTGCTTGCGACACAGTTCGTCTTAATTAATTACTTTCTTCAAATGAATGTTTCCTTTACGACTCTTCGCACCTGTCTGTCTCAGTTCCAGGAATGAGAAGTATTCGCCTGGCAGCTGACTTCCAGTCGCACAACTGATATAGTACAGGTTTAAAACTGGTTTGAAATTTAAAATTTTTTACACTCCCTCCGAAAAAAAGTACATTCAAATTCGCAACCCGCCCTGATATGCAAATCAGCCAACGCTCAATTTCTTAACGATGTCCTCTTGTTAGTGCAGTGTACATAGATATAATCAAGCATATAAAATGCACACCATTTGCAGCTTTTGTCTTAACGCCCAAATGCGACTCACATGACTAGATCCCCTCTCTGCAGTTGTGCCGATTTCCCTATTAAAACCAGCCTAGACAAGCGGTAATGCACAGCCAGAATTTTTTCCATTAATGATAAAGGTGATGAATGTACAGTACTCCAGTGCCTATAATGCCAGGGCCGCACTACGCAGTCACATGCTCAACTTATGACCGGCGTTTAACTTGCACGCCGACCCAATTATGCAATGGAGATCTGTATCCAAGATACCTCTGGGAAGTACCTACTTCTGTTGAACGTCAGGCGAGCTTAATGTCCGCTAGTAAGTAGAGCGTGCGAATGTATAATGTGGTCCCGGCACAAGATAACAAATACAGATTCGTTACTATCACTAGGGCATAATAACACAAAGGGTAAGACTGAGGAATTGGAGGAACTGGTAGGAGCGCGTTATGACGTCATCTGGGTCGACCCGATCTACACCACCAGAAACTATCAGCAATTGAGTTTTCTTCATATAGAGCTACAAATTAGCTACCAGTCGAAAACATATGTTTTATCCACTTCAATGTATCTTGTTGGTATTAACTTACCTAGAGAGCTGAGAATTACAAAGAAACATTAAAAAAGGAGATTTAAAAATTGGCAGTAACTCCATCTTGTGGCTGGCTATTCATTCATCTGACGAATGCGAAGCAGATTCTCGCGTCTCATTAACGTTTGCCGCTTCTGTTCTCGTCCTTTAGAAGGTGCATAACACAAAAAAAAATAGGCTCAAATCACTCCTCATTATATGGTGCAGATGCTAGTACCTGGTGCACTGCACTGCCAACGGTACGTTATTGGAGATAGCGGTAGCATTTCTAGCACTTTCTATTGGTATCCAACTAATATTCAAATGTTAACTAATCAATTGCTCAGTTCTCGTCCACTTTTACGCCACAGCATAAAGCCGAGGCCAATTTTTTGCAAAATGACGATAAATGAAGAACAAAACTAGTCATAGCAACTGAGGCCGCCACGCTATATCTTCCTAGGCGGGTGCGGGCCTGTAACGAGTGGTGCAAGACCCTTTAAGAGGGAACTTCAAGGTTCTCCAAACATAGAAATGGGGATCTGCTCAGGTCGGTGTTAAATCGAGCATGCCAGCAGCGCAGTATGTCCAAAAGTATCCATTACAGGCAGCGGTGGG
>LQNS02277999.1:13362164-13399672 GCA_001587735.2 Parhyale hawaiensis
TCTGATGTTGATCTTACATGAGATGTAATTTGATGAAAATCGCTTCTGTTAATCGCGAGCTATTAAGTGCCGAATTTGTTAAAGAAAGCAATGGGCGAAAATTCACTGAAGCTCCCTCTTAACGGGGAACCAAGTGTAGTCCAGCATCGCAGTAATTTCCTCTTCAGTCTCTTCTCAGAACTCCTCAGCGAAGCACCGCCTGTACCTGGTATCCCGGTGTTGCTGAGTTTCATCCCCTACAAGTTTGGTCTCAGCCCGCTAGTGCAATTGCCCGCGGACGTAGAGGGTTCCATATCTGAGGTCAGGGGATGATCGTTTCAACCAGTAACGTCACCGCTACTTGTATGTCAAGGTAGATGCCTTTCGTCGACCGACGGGCCTGGATCGGATGCGCCGGCTCTCCGAGCAACAGAGGACTGCAAATCACTTAAGTTACAGTGCCCAGTAGGCCTCCTGGGAACGTGATAGCGTGGCGGCCTCCAATGTTAGCCTGATACCTAATTCAACTTAAAGCTATTATCGGGCATCGCTTTATACACTATGATTATCTATGTCCATTAAATTATCACTATTTTTCTATTCTGGCTTAGTCAACCTATTGTCAATCTACGGCATCAGCCACCTATAACGTGTTAATTTTTAACATATAACTCATTTTAAAACTTAAACTAGTTTAGGACGCTCTCCTAGACTTAATCCAGTTCAGGATTAATTTCCTAAACCTAATCCAGTTTGAGATTACCATCTCGAACTCTGTTAGTAACGTATTAAACTTAATCCAGTTCGAGATTACCATCTTGAACTCTTTCAGTAACGTATTAAACTTAATCCGGAATGAGATTGCCCTTTCGAACTCGGTAAACGTGTTAACTTCATCTAAGTTGAAACTTACATCTCAAATTCCGTTTTCGCTACGTCTGAAACGTAAGCGGGTTGTGGATTAACATGTTACTCAAACTTGGTTTGCTGGTTTGCTTGTTGGCTTGTTTACTTGTTTTTAACACGATGACTCAAAAGGTTACGGACGTATTTTTATGAAATTCACGTGAGTTGTTCGGTATATCACGAGCAGTAGATGACAAAATTTTTGTGATGATCTATTTTTCGTTCAATATAGCATTTTCTACGGTGTTCAGTGTTATGCTTGTTAGTAGAAAAACTCAAATAGTTATAAATGGATCTTTATGAAAGTTACAGGAGTTGTTAGTATTGTTAAAAAGACATAAATAAATTTTGGTGAAGATCGGTAGGTCTGTATACGTGTTTTACTAATGTCTGTTAGAATGTATGTTAGCAGCCAAACTCAAAAACTTATGAACAGATCTTCAAGAAAATTGTTGAAACTGTTAATACAGTTAAAAAGCACAATTGATCAGATTTTGGTGTCGATGCAAAGAAAATCATAGTTTCATAACCAATTCGAGTTTTTTTTCGTTGCGGTTGCCTTGCTTGGCGGAGGTATGTGCTCTCAGAGTACTCTAGTTTTCGTTGAAGATTTAACATTGCGGGTCTTTCACTTTGCAGTGTTTGACCGAGCAATAATTATGAAATTACGGGTTATCGCAATGTAACCTTTACATAACAATCCGAAGCTGGTAGTGTTTCCGATGCAACAACTTCTTGCGTGCGTTTTTGAAGAGCACCCAGCGACGATGCGGCGCAGATGTGCCTATAGCCTCGCATGGTGTACGGATCATTCGAAATGGACTGGCGACTCCGGTGTTCGCCGCAAATTCACGATTGGATCCAAATCCAGGGACTAGTGAGCCTGTGTCCAGTCTCAGGATAGAAATTCAAAATCAGGCACGGGCTGTTGTGCGGTGCGTTGTGGTCGCCTCTTCGTCCATTCGGAACGCAGTCAAGAGTCAGTTCAGATAATAGTAATCCTTAATATATTATATGTAGACCCATGGAGTGCACAAACCTCTTGAATGGATTCAACAGCTGATAAAAAGAGTGAAGCACACACTACGAAGCAGATATGTGATATAGTTCTTAATCAACCGCGAATTTCGAACAGCAAACTGTCATTTGTCAGAAATAATTATTAAAGCATCTTTCAACGTTACTGTCGCTAAAATTAAATATTTCCTCGTACGTTGCATTTATCATCGTGAATTAAATCTCCTGGAACACTCGCCCAATTCGATGGGTCTTCAGTTTTGCTACAGCAAAAGTGGTAGAGCAGCTTTCGGGCCCTCCCTTGGACGAGGTCAATGAGGAAATAATCGGAAAGGGACATCCGCAAAATTTGGCAGGCTAAGCATATTGTAACTGCGCTATATATATATATATATATATATATATAGAGAGAGAGAGAGAGAGAGAGAGAGCGATTTCGGGTTTAAACGTAAGCGAATCTGACTACAAACGACGTAAAGTGTCATCAGCGGAGGTTAGGTGTAAGCTTGGACTTTACACCTAATGAACCACTTACTTGTCTACGGGATTCTCATCGTACATTTCTCGGCAGATAAACGCTCAAAACTGGCTTGCGAAGGTAATATCATCCACCAACCCCCATCAACCACCCCTACTATAGAGACCCTTCAATGAGCTCTCGCTCGGACGGTTAGGTTAGGCCAGGACTGGTTCTGCTAGCATTCCTAAGTGTTTTTACTGCATTTATGTGTGTTTTTAGTGTTTTTATTGGTTTTGAGTGTTTAGGTAAGAATTTTTTATTTTATAAGTGTTTTTTTGTTACTAAGCGTCAATCTTTGATTGGCCTTACTTAGCGTAAATTTTAAACCGCATATTTCGATCGTTAGCAAAACCAGTCCTGGCCTTTTACCTAACCTTACCTTATGAGAATTTATTGATTTTGTACAAAAAATTGTGATTTCCTCTAGTTTTTGAGTCATTTGATTTTTTCATGAAAAGGAATGTTTTTTACAATATGAAATGATTAACTGTTATAAGCATTATGGAAAACAACTCCATTTTTTTCAACTTACCTCTACCTCAACTTACTTACCTCTACATAGCTAGCTACATAATTAAAACAAGAGAAAGCGCATGCTTGAGTTTGTATGGTGTGTACATAATTTGATGCTACTACTGCTGCTGCAGAAATATTTGCGTCATTAGTCATTACCTTTCAGTGTTGTCTTCACAGCTGTACAGTGAGATGCTATATGAATCTCTTGTTAAATTAGGTTTGCTTTTCCTTTGCATGTTCACCCAATCAAGCATCTTGAACTTGTTCACCACTCTTGGAAAAATTTGGTTAGACAACTGAAATAATCATTCACCTACCTGCATGTATAATTTACTGCATTACCTATCATCTCCAAGCTTAAAGCTATTTTACCATTATTGTCTCAGGAATTGCATGGCTGATGGCTAAGTATCACCTACTCCACCATTTACCACTTACCCTTGATTTTGTAGTACCCTACTGATTTATTTGCAATTGCCTTAGTTTGTGTTTCTTCACAGTGTGTTGAAGATTTTAAGCATGAGGAATGCAAGAAAACACTTGTTTTATGAGTAAATATTATCTTTAGCACACTGTAGAAGAATTATTAAGAACTATTGTACCATTTCACATTAGAAAAATAAGAAAAAGTAAAAAATGAAGTAAATGCTGGTGGCACAACGTACAGATATTCCTTAGCCGAACACCGAGCGACATTTTCTGAGCGATTGCGAGGTATATTGACTGAGAATGAAGCGCGTTCGTACTTTCCAGGAAATACAGTACAAGAACAAATAACTAGCAGCTGCAATACCGCTCGACTACATCGCGTTTGATAGCTCCGGTCATAAGAAATAACGCACGTCCGACGGGCAACACATTAAGCCCCAGCACCGAAGCTCTCTGACACCGTTGATAACTAAACCGGACCGAGTGATGCCCTGCTACAACTGATTGCAGCGCCACTCGAGACCTAATTGGAATGGAGTGAAACTTGCTCGCAATAACGAGCCTAATGGACACTTTCAGGCACTCTACTCATAAAACATTTGCAGGGCTTGCCGTTTAGTAATAATAGAGTGACATGTATGGATGTCTCGGTGCATTTAAATGAAGAATATTGGTTTCTATGGCGGTAATTTATCAAGTATCTAATTAAAAAATGCACTAGGACTTTTACTGAGTTGGTGTAAAAATCTATCATATTTGGATCTACAACATGATCTAATGCAAATATTCGAGATCATCGTAACGATATTCAATGTGTGTATTAAAAGTATTTTTTTTTTTTTTTTAAAGAACACCATTTTTTCCGAAAAGTCACCAAACGGCCCCCCGTATGCCATTACACGAACTAAAGTGTTTAAAGTCTCAGTAAAATCATAAAGGTAATATTGCATACATGAAGTGATCCGTCCCACATAATAATAACAAATCATCAAAAAAGTCGAAAAATTGGGTTAAAGTTTCCCGGCCTTCAAAATGCGGTAAGGCAAAAATTTTTATTTGTAAATGAAGCTGCACGCATTTACTTTTAGTTACATACAGATGAACAGCAATATTATTATGGATTCTGAAAAATGCTGTTAGTTTCAATTAAATAACTTAGAAAAATGTCACGCCGAACTCTAACGTTTGTGTTGAAAGCTAATTCCATTTTTACTTACAGGAATAAAGTCTTGAAAATAACTATAAGTTTGTACATAACCACAGTACATATAATAAACATTTAAATAGACAAAATCATATAAGAATACAAGAACGGGTACTTTGATTGCATAACTTGTGCCCCACATTCTGACGTTTTCATCCAGAAACAAAGTAACAAAGGCAGTATAAGACAAGAGCAAAGCGTTCTCATGCTGGCCCGCTGCCCGCCTCACGACGTGGTCCGTGGCTGTTTCTTCTGTACTTTGTTGAGTTCAGGCAGACAACCACACTCTCTGCCTAGTGGTGGGATCGACGGTCGGCATTAAACAACACGCGTCTTGATATTGACTGCAGGGCTATGGGGCACATCCGAGTTGCGTTCCACAGAGAAGAGGGTTTGGGGAATATACGTAATGCTATACGTAACTCGATTTCGGTACGTATGGCGTTTTCCACTCTGTTTTTCGGAACGTCCCGAATATAAAAATGGCAGTTGTTGATATTCCGCTGTAGTGGATATATTGAGGTAGTAGACATGTACCATACCTGTCAGTGAACGTCGCAAGTTTTCTGTTTTGAGATGAACACATCAGAATTGTTGGAAAATTTCCAACAGATTATTCGTATACGCAGATAAATTTTTAGATGCTGCGTATAGTTTTTACCACCGAATATAAACAAAGGGCTGACAGTAAAGCTGTTATTTTTATTCGTGTACATGGAAGGGGCCTCAGAAGCATGAAAAACAATCTAAAAGAACTGACGCAAGAGCAGCAGCAGCCACGACAGCCATGGGAGAGGCCGAGCATCGGCTCTTCGTTGCACTACTATTTCGCAGCTATATTCATATCGGAACCTTTACTAGTCTCAGATTTTACTGAGTCTTCAAGTCCATCACAGGTTCTCTATCATATATTTAGGAGCTGGAAGCCTTCTTGCAAACAACCGAAAAGGACGCAAATTCTGATCAGCAACCTAAAAATTTCACCTACCGGTATCACTTAATAATAATTATACCTCAGGACACCAAGCCTTCAGTGTACAGCAGTACAGAGGCTCCTTGTTCTGATAGCGTGTTATAATTGGAACGCTGTGCCATGCATCTTATTAACATTGGCGTTGTTAATGTACATGCACCGGAGGGAGTCTTGAAAATATTGTTAGTGACGAGGTACGTTGAGCTACACTGAGCGCGCTCATGTAAGCCCCGTTTGTGTCCCCTGATCTTTACTCCTCCAGATCAAATTACCTGTTGCCCGTTAAGGAGCAGTTCATGATAATGAAGCGAGCTTATCGGAGTTTCTGTAGACCAAATTACGCTCGTGATCGGCCCCGAGCTCCACCGGTAGATTAAACTCATGCAAATGGATCCAAAATCTAGCCGACCATGCGGTGAACTTCGCCGCTGCGGAGCTTAAAGGTTTGTGCTCGCCTTCGAGTAAAAAAATCAATTCTCTGATACTGAAATATGCATCCGTGAATCGTGCCTGAAATTAAATTGTATTTGGTTCCTATACAAGAGTACGTGGACTATGATAAAAAACCTGATACAAGTCATGTGACTTATTTACGAATGGAGTTGACCATGAAAAACATGAGACCTCCTCCATATACTTCTGAGGTGAGCCAAGGTCTTTTAGAGTACACTGAGAGGGTGTGGGTCAGCACTGATTTTCAGTGAGGGCAACTCGAGTCCCTACATGAGGGTATGGGTACCTCGCTTGAGATATGCCTCCATATCACATTTTAGCATGAACTTCTAGAGTGTGCGCTTTGCCTTTGTCGGCACGCCAACCATTACGGCGTCTTTATGTACCTCTAGCGCATGTGCGGTACCATCACTTATTCAGTTACCATAAACATCTAAAGTAAATGTAGTATAAATATAATAAATCCAAAGCATTTGGATCCGAGCCAAGTTCCCTTGTATCAAACACAATGCGTTTCATCCAAGGCATTGAAATTTGTTCCATTGAGACTATTCTGTAAAGACCTGAAGAAGTGGAAATCCGAAAAAGTAATATCTAGTGAATATGGAGGGTGGGACAACAGATCCCAGCTAAGTTGCAGCGATGTGTGTCTGGTTTCCAAAGCAACGTGTGGTTTTGCATTATCTTGATGGAAAACAATACCATTCCTGTTGACCAATTGTGGACGTTTTTCATGAACTGCTGCTTGAAGCGCGTCCACTTGCGAGTAGCATATCCTAAAAGTAATTGACTGGTTACTTGCATGTCATGAAATTAACTGACTGGTTACTTGGAAGAAACTTTTAGTACATAATTCCTTTCTTACCTCACCACACACAAAGCAAAGCTTTCTTATGGTGAAGACCAAGCAGCTTTTGATGTAGCACAGGAGGCTCGTGTCGTTTACCTGAGAATCATTTTCGCTGAACATTTCGGTAAACCATCAATTACTTAGCTCTTGTCACCATTTGCTTTAAACAAGTTGCATTTTTATTTCGTTTATAAAGTAAATCGCAGATGGAAATACAACCCAAAAGGTTCTTCTCACTCGAGTCACGTGGCACCCAAACATCGGACTGATTTGCGAACCCAAGCTTTACCAGTGCTCATGAACGGTGGACTTTGACAGGGTGAAGCTTTCCCCGAATTTTCGGGTTGTGCGATGTGGGTTAGTCTCAAGTAATGGCATGCATTGGTCATCTGTAGAGGAGGGTCTGCCTGATCGCTCTTTATCAATAAGGCTAGAATCTTCAGCTGGGAACCTCACGAACCATAAAGAATCTGTAACGTAAACTGCGCATTGTTCGTTGGTTGCTTGTGAGGTTCTGAAGCATTTCTGCCTTCGTGGAAATAGAAAAATATCAAGTGCCGAAAATCTTCTAACTTAAAGGATTGCAGAATTAACACAGGTTATAAGATCTCAAACGTTCTTCCACTAAAAGATAGCTTCAACTGTGCTCTAAACGGAAGTGTAGTAAAATCCTATTTTCCTGATTTAATCACGTTCTAAGAGAACTAGAAAGATGAACTACAGTACTAAAAATCGGCACAAACTTTCGGGCCAACTTAATATCATAGGTGCCTTTCTTGTGAAATTCAGTTGATTTACCGCATAAGAAATCTCCCACTTCAGTTTTCAGTTTCAGTTCATCATTAGTTGCAAAGGCTTCGCCATGCAGGAAGTTCTTCAGACAGTTTCTTGGTAAAGACTATACCCGCTCAAGAATAACGCAATTTCTGTAATCCGTTGGGTCGTCCGCGTTTTTAGCATTAATTTTGTACAATCAGATTTTTGTGCTTGTGATGCTCTCAATTAGCATTACAGAAATGGTTTTGTCGAAGGATGCGATATTATATAAACACAAGTGGACCCAAGCGTGAAAAAATTCAGCAACAATCGATATTTTTTTATTAACATAGGCCGTTGTGGAATTTTCTCTTCTCTCACTTACGTCATTTTCTTCATTTATTCTTTGTTGTGCTTTCAACCTTTCGGGGTTTTTTTCTCTGACTTGTCGTTTCCTCATTTTCCCGTTTACGCTTAGCTCTCATTCACTTCTGTAACCTCTCTACTTGAAGTTTTTCTTGACTGTATCGCATAGACGATTCTTCTCTCTCCTTGCATTCGTAGAACGTCTTCGATCTTGAGACCGTATTAGTCACTTACTAATATGTTCCCTATCTTCCTTCTGGATTAGGCGTGCGTCATCAATGTAATTCCAATGTAACTCCAGCCAGCTTGTACATATGCATGTCAGCGCTCTGTAGCCAAGATACGGTCTTGCGAACTTAAATGTCTGCTTCACTGAAATTTTGAAATTTTGCGCTACGAAATAATATTCGCACTTTCAGATAACGACAGCATGAGGGATGATCTGCGTGGTATGGAGCTGAAGGAGCACATGGTAATGGACAGAAATGCATGGAATAGCAAGATCTGCTGCAGCGACCCCACTTTGAATGGGAGTAATACTGCTGTAGAAGAAAATGTGAAAGACAGTAAGCTAGAAGAAATTGTTGTCTACTGCCCGTGAAAATCACCCCCTCCAGAGCTCTTCGTTGACCATCTGCCGAATTTTTTCCGTCGTGACCTGAGAGAAAAAAGTGATAAAATCAGACTCTAGAAGCTACATACATAGTGTTCCGATTTAGAGAAGTGTTTCAAGCAAACAGTGTCTTCAGATAAAGGGATAAGGATCAGCCGTCGCCATCTTCTGTAACCTGGTCATTGATTTAAAAAATTTGCAACCTGGCTTCTTTTTCGCCTATTTCCTTCAAAGCGGACATGAAATAAATTCACGAAGCGTTTTATTATATCAAGGATAATATGCTGGTACGCTAAGCCTTTAGCAGTCCTTATCTTCGGAAGCCGAGTGCGGCGAATAGAACAATCATATTTTGCAACTGTAAGCAGTGAAGGGCGGTTGATCAATTTCAGGACGTAAATTTAGCAAGCTAGAATATCAGTTAGGTTCTTTGCTGTTCAATGATTAGGCTTGTAAGTACAGTATACGAAGGCCCGATTTAGGTGCATATGATTTTGATGTACGTAATTATTCTACGGTGAATCACTGGATGGTCAATTGGGAAACAAGTTGTAGTGAAAAAGTTCGGTAGCTTGAAGCTCCTTTGAACCAATTTCTGCAGGGTGAGCGTATACCGCAACTGATATCTTAAGTGCTATGGCGCAGCTTAAACGCTTATGAGTGCGGTCATAATTTTCTTCCAATGCGACGTTTGCAGCTCTCATTATTGAGAGAATGCGAATTCATTTCACTAACAGCGCAGCGATAAACGCTTTCCGATAGAAGTAATGGCGTCACGTCTCTTTTCTTTAGAAGAGCAAATATTTGACCAACCGTTCCAAAATGTTCACTGCTTGCGGCGGGCCCTGTCAGGGTCTTAATTTCAGCATCCAACTGCATCTAACAGCGAATGTCTGGCCGTCTTCAGGAACTTAATTATACTGTCCCTCTCAAAACACTTCCTCGCAGAATGCAGTAAGGCTTTTAAATCTGAGGGTACTTCCTGCCTGAGGACTCTATGAGAAAGTGTAAATTCACATCGAACTCGGTAAATCGTGCAGAAACGTTGCCATTTATTTGTCAAACGAAACTAAAAATGCAAAAGTTCGTTAGAAGGTAAACTTTAAGTGAGTTTACTGCCGGGCCCCACTATACATTCACACGAACTACGTGAGGATTTGCAAATCGCATGTTGTTCATGCTACCGTATCTACTATATGCTACCGAGTTCAAAATTATTTCAGGAAGACAAGCGAACTGCTCATTCTCTCTTCCAGTTGTTTATGAGAATGCATATTTGGCCTCGGTATTAAAAGCTTCAGTTGCTTGTGAAGGTAAGTTCAGTAAAATGTATGGCATCATGGCACTGAACATCGCACATACGACTTTGATACTGTCGGAATTTTCTTGTGCGGACGGTCCCTAATGGCTCTCGCGGGCCGGCCAACTTGTGTGGATCGCCTAGTGACTGGCCGGAACAATGCGATGCCACTACGGTCGGACCCGGTGTCTGTAGTGGGCCGCGCGGCCTGTAGTGGTTAGCCTTAGCGGCTAGCTACTCGGGCTAGCATGGAGGATCCCTCCTTACGCACCAGGCTATGGACGACCCTAGAAAGAACGAGGGTGCTGCCTGCGTCGTAGTGGTTCCGTGAAGATTTAACGGAGGGATCCTGGGAAGATCTGGGAGTGCTGTCTATACCGTATTCAGTCCATTAAGGATAATCAGTACGCGTTCCTGGTCATTTACCCAGTAGCGACAAGGGTCTTCCTAACGAGTTACCCACTCAGACGTAACTCGCCATTCGAGAAGTATATAGCATTTAAAGGATTGCAACACAATAATCCCTATTGAAGGGGAAGCTCAACAACGCTGCAAACGCACGCATATTCAGCAACGACACACCGCGCCCAAAAGCCTCAGGGTGGAATCCACTCCTGTTGAAAGATAACTAAGCTATGTTGCCGAGTGGAGCCTGGTGCTCTCTGGCATGCCAGGAGGAAAATGTCTCTGCTGATGTAGCCGAGACAGGAGATCTAGCCGGTAGTTATCCGCTCTCAATCTGTGTTCTCCGACATTAGAGAAGTGGTCGATGCCAGTCCAGCAATCTTGGTTCTCAACTGCGCTGCAAGCACTTGATTTTTGGCGCTCGAGAGACGCTTAGGGCGCCGTTTCCGTCACAGAGTTCTGCGTTTCTGGGGCGGCAGGAGTGTATGCTTTCGCTGTGCACGTTGAATGGGTCACTCGTTCATTACTGGAAGGGGGCCCCACCGACACAACAAGCGATGCAGTGTGATTTTTGCACGAGACATGGAGGCATGGCGCCTATGAGCGATAGTGTGCCGTGCGATCTGGGTTGCGTTGGTGGGGATAGTATATAGCTGCACCCGATATTACGTTTTTTCATGCAACAGCTTGGTTGTGCCGCACGTCGCTTATTGCTTCGATGGAGCCCTGGCCTGAATCATAACCAAATTTTCGTAATTATACACAAATTTTCCGATTTGCTTTCATCGAACCAGTGTTTTCGGTGCTTATAATGAAAAAATATTGGTAACTAGAGAGCACTGCGAGTGTGCATACCTCCGCCAAGAAAGGCAACGTAAACAAAAAATTCAAATTGGTTTTAAAACTATGATTTTCTTCGTATCAACACCAAAATCTGATCATTTGTGCCTTTTGATAGTATTGATAATTTCTGTAATTTTCTTGAATATCCGTTCATAACTTTTTCAGTAATGCTGCTAACAAGCATTATGACAAACATAAATCAAACACAAAAGAACTAACCAATCATCACCAAAATTGAATCATTTATGTCTTTTATCAATACTAACAACTCGTGTAAATTTCATAACGATCCATCCTACACTTTTTGAGTTATTTTGCTAACAAGCATAAAATCGAACACTGCGACAAAAAATGAACGAACGAACAGATTATCACAAGTATTTGGTCATTTACTCCTTATATTATACCCAACAACTCATTTAAATTTCATGAACATCCGTCAATAACTTTTTGAGTTATAGTAAAAAACAAACAGATGAATGGATTTTCACCAAAAGCAAATCATCTGTTACTGTTAACATGCCCAACAATTCCTGTAAATTTCTTAAAGATCCTTTCCTAACTTTTTGAGCAATCTTTGTGACAGACAGACACGACCAAAACAGAATCTCCTTGGCTAAGGTAATTACAACTAAATTTGTTCTGACTGGTGCACACTGACGCAAAAGTTGTCCAGTCGCTCAACTTTTCATTTTTATGGTGGCTCTGCCGTGACCACCGCTCACGGCGCTTGAATGCTACGGTAGAACTATGCGTCTTGGCAACTTTACACTTACTTGAAAATAGGAGGTATATTCCAAGCTTGCCATTGCCGCTTGTCATACAGTACAAACTACTAAGAATGACTCATATTCTAAATATTCATCTTCGTGATAGAGCCCCGTGCAAGCCGAAGCTTTTTTCGCGGCAACGTAATCAATTGTGGAATTGTGCGAAGGAGCAACTTTTGCTTTCCTGTACATCCTCTCAACAACAAAGCCAATTCCCCTCTACAGTTAAAATCCTCGTTGGCTCATATCTGTACAAATACTTAGTGAGTGCATCCATATTGTTACTATAGTAAACAAACCGTTCTCGCTGTGTGCACACGCAAACCATTTTTCCTAGCCGCGCAGCTGCTTTAAGCCCCGTCCACACCATCAATCACTATGTCAATGACAAACACGTCTCTTCCTTGTTCAAACGACGTATGGGCAACATACAGTCGCCAAATGCTTTCCGCTGTTTAGAAGGTGAAATCAAACACTGACAAAATTTACAAAGCTGGTTAGTTTTATGAAAAAAATGATAAGTTGTTACTACACACCATAATGAAGCCAAATACAAGCATAGCCGATCATAGTTATGATATTCCCAGAGCGAAATATAGTGCTCGAACTTCGAGTTTGTCAAACTACCTCGAGTTTGTACTACCTATCCTCGTCATCACAAGATTCGAGGCGTCGCCGCGAGTGATTGTCAAACAAAATCGGGCGGAAAACACGAAGCGCGAAGAAAAGTTTGACCGTCTGGACGGGTCTTTACTGTAGTACAAAACCTGATCACAAAACAACACAATAAATATTCGTTCTCGACGGTAATGGCGAAAATTGGAAGATTGGTGCTCGAAAGATAAGTACAGCAACCCTCATCAAACTGCCTAAGAATTCGTCGACTAAATGACGTGGTTATCGCAGTTGTTATATTTAAATACAGTAAACATTTTCCCAGGGATGACTACGTTTAAAGTCGTGCGTTTTATAATGTTCAGTTCAATTTAATTTTCATGTATGAACAAATTATATTAACTATAGCTATAAATCAAACAATTGTACCTACGTAGCTGTTATAATGCTATCGTTGTGCTCATGTTAAATGTTTCCTCAATATTCAAAAACATTATAGTGGCACAAAAATTTGTGATTGCACCGCAATCCAATTCCGTCTGCACAAAAGTTTGTCACTTCCGTAAAAATTACATTTCCTTGAACAGCCTCTCAAGGCTCTGCTTATTTCCACAAGAGCGGCTGCAGCTGATGCCTCTCCAATAGCTTATCTCAACAGCCGTCCTTACTTTCTAATTTTATATGGAGCCTCGGCATCCTGAAGTAGACTGCATCACCCAATGAATAATTTTAATTCTTTCTGCCTGAAATTGTTTCCGCATTAGAAGCAAATTGCTATGTTGAAGACCATTGCTGCAAACGGTTGTTGCATTAGTACCGATATACAGCAAGCAGAGATCGCGCATACTGCAAATGAACTTTTGCAACACAGAAATGGATTATAAAACAGTGAAATCAGCCACCTCATCGTTATTGCTCACCAGTCTCAAATTACTGCAAATATCAATGAGACAAATTCGTCACAAGGGTTTCTAAGGGATAACTATAAGAAATATACAGAAAAAATAGCTGGTCACACGGGAGTGAAATGCGGCTTGGTGGGATAATAAAGAAATTGGAAGTGTAACGAATTCGTCCCACGGGCCGTGTAAAGACAAAGTAGCCCTGACCGCACACCGTACATGTCATAGTTCGTGCTGCAGATAAATGCCCAGTAGGGCCTCGAAGTGTGTACGGCTACAGTCGACCACAAACTGTCAGAAATTTGGCATCGTATAGACGGTGGTTCGATTGACAACTGTGCCTCCAGTGACTATGTGTGGAAAAGATACAAAATGCTGACGCTACATATTTGAACATCAAAACTTTACGTCCCCGGCTTGGGTTCTAAAGCCCGATCTCCTGATAATGAGCATAAACAAGCTTGACCACTATTGGAGAGGTAACTTTATTGGAAGAAGGATAAGCAGTGTAAAGAATTCGTCACACGTGAGCATGTGGGTTAGCTGTAAGGAAAATTAAGCAATTCATTAAAAATAGAACAGCAAACGGGGCAAGAAACGCATTACCAGAGAGGAGCCGATGCCTGGATCTTGGCCTCTGCTTTAGGCTGGGTCCGAGGTATGCAGTTCAAACTTTGAACGTAACAACGCGCTACTTTAATGAATTGAAAACTGATACCGCCAGTAGTGAAATGGTTAATGTAAATCAAGTAGTTATCAGAACATATAGAATTGCGTCGTCAAAACTCCTGATAAATGAAATAATAGACCTTACATCAAGTATCCCTTCTGCAACACTACATTGTACATTGTTAAATCTAGCTCCACTGAACGCTGTTCCTGTAGCCAACTCAAACAATTTAGCTATAGCATTAAAAATGAACTTTCTTAGGACTATCACTACTGTATTTAAACCTTTAGTACCGGAATGAAGTATATACCACTCATCGCAAGAATAGCACTTACTATCTTCCATATCACTCAAGAAACTTCAAATCAGCACTAACTTTAACAAAACATTTTGACACTTTTTCAAAGATCTAAAGGCACGTTTTTGTTCATCACTTATTTTACCCAGTACAATTCGAGAATAGAAGCAGAAACTATATCGACAGGTGTGTACGGTAGGCATGAAGAGGTTAACATTTTACGGGCCCTAAGCCTTTTTCTGCCCTGTCCAGTTCAACTAATCCTACGAAAGCGTTTCTCAGTCGCCAGGTAAAGGGTTAAATCGCGACTGAGCAATCCTTCTGATGATAAAAGGTTAGCTCTGTGCCTGCTCAATCTTTACAGAGGCCTGTTGCAATCAGGCCTTCGGAGTTACCCGCGTTACCCCGGCTCCAATGCAACACAGTTTTGGTAACACCGACGAAAACCTCAAAAATTGTACGGTTATGAGCTGGGTAACTCTGTCTTTGTTTACAAACATCCATCGCCTTTGTTTGTAAACGATGTCATCGATTAGTGCAAGAACATAAAGGAAATGTTCCATGACTGCTAAACAGTGGCTGAATTCTAACATGTAAAGCACTTCTATGTCGTTTTCTCAACATTTTCATCCTAAAATACAGCCGAAACAAGGGTCCGCCATAAATGTTCATGTATGAGCTTTCCGCAGATTCGGCAACACTTTTTTGGGGCACTAGGACCGGTTCTAGGACTTTTCGCCATTGGTCAATGCGCCGTCGGTCATTTTGCCGTCGGTCCATTTGCCGTCGGTCTTTTCGCCGTGATGTAATATAAATGGCGTGGTAGTATATAAATTACATCCAACCACGCCGACCTTAAGATACTATTATCATTATTATGAAAAGTTTCAGCTTCAGCAGCAGAATTTACCAAGAAACGGAAGGTTAATAAAAAGCAAAGCTGGAATAAAATGAAAGATACAATAACCTAAAACGTAATGAGGCACAAAATCACCAAGCTTCGTCCTTTACTACACATGAAATAATAGAAAAAATCAAATTCAAATATAGTCACTGACAAAATTTCAAATCCAGTCATTTAAGGAAAAAAGGAGATACATTTAATAATCACATACTGGAACTTAAAATACCATAAGACACGTGAAAATTGCACATGTTGGTCACTTACTAAGATATAACCCAGTGACTTAAAACATAAATGAAAAGGAATGCGTTTCGATTAAAATTATATAATTGACCAAGCTATTGTCTACATTATGTGGGTTCGCAGAGGCTTCGTATTGCCCGGCCAGTCACTTGAGACCGATCCAGCTGGACGACTTAAACTCAATTTACCATATGCACAGAATTTTCAAGGTGTATTGAGCATGAAGTTTAACGTCAATATTGAAGTTATCGATAAAAATGAAATAATTCGTAGAATAAAAAGGAGTAACCCGGTCATGTCTTTGTAAATGAACAAGATGTGCAATTGTTATGGGAATCTAATACTACGAAAGACAATCGTATTTTTATATATTTCTAAATTTACATATTTAAGTTTTTATTCATTTATTTATAGGTTTCATGACACGATCTTAACGAATTAGATACTCAGAAATTAGCTCTTACCTCCCTGGTTTCATCACTGTATTCATCTGCTTGAAGACTGTGGTCATCGTGCCAAGCTTCATAGAAAACTGATAGGCAGAAAATATTCCAGGTTGCAAATGATAACGCTCGAACAGCATATATATCTGATTCCGGTCTTTCTTTGGCAACGATGAAGTCTACACGATGTAGATGCATACAGTTTCTCTTAACAATCTCTTCCTTCGTGATGTGTACTCTCTGCTGAAATTTTCTTTACCCAAACTTCAGCTGAAGCTCATATCCTTATATAATATAACGCTTCCTGTATTTATGTATTTATTTCATGTCCGCTTTGAAGTAAATAGGTGAAAATTGAGCCAGACTGCAGATTTTGTAAATCAATGACCAGGTTGCAGAAGATGGCGACGGCTGATCAATATCCCTTTATCTGAAGACAGTTCTAGCTTGAAACACTTCTTGAAAATCGGAACACTATTTATGTAGCTTCTGGAGTCCGATTTTATAACTTTTTCTCTCAGGTCACGACGTATAAATTTGGCAGATGGTCAATGAAGCGCTCCGGATGGGGTGATTTTTCACGGCCAGTAGACAGCTATTTGTTCTTGCTTACTGTCTTTCAATTCTTCTTCTTCTTCTTCTTCAACAGTATTATTTCCGTTCAAAGGGCGTCGCTAAAGCAGATCTTGCTATTCCATGTATTTCTCTCCATTACCATGTGCTTCTCCAGCTCCATATCACGCATATCATCTCTTACCCTGTCGTTCTCTGACTGTGCGAACATTGTTTCATAGCCCAAATTTCAGCATTTCAGTGAAGCAGATATTTAGGTCCGCAAAACTGTATCTTGGCTACGGAGCGCTGACATGCATACAGGGTGGCTGGCGTTATATTCAAGTTTATTGCAGCGTTTTACGCAATATTTATTTCTGCCTCTCACTATTGAAGACGCACACCTAATGAAGAAGGAATGTGTGGAACGTATAAGTAGTACGAGACTACAGCAGTCTCAAGATTGAAAACGTTCTACGAATGCATGAAGAGAAATGAATCGTCTATACGGTACAGTCAAGAAAGACTAGAAATAGAAAGGTTACAGAAGTGAATGAGAGCTGCTGATGAGCGTGAGCGGGATAATGAGGAAACGACAAGTCAGAGAAAAAATGCCCTAAGGTTAAAAGCACAACAAAGGATCAGGGAAGAAAATGAAGGAAGTCAGAGAAGAGGAGATTCCGCAACGGCCTATATTAATGGAAAATGTCAATTATTGCGTGAATTTTTTCACTCAGTGATCCACTAGTTTTGTTACAATTTTGATAATTATCAAGGCAACTTTTTAGATATTCTTGACGGGTCAACAGGCGCGTAAAGACCACGATGATTTTCTCGGCAGTAAAGTATTTTCTCTGCATTTTGGGTTCTTTCAAGAGAACAAGTTTTCTCTTAGGGAGAACATTTTCTGAGTCCGAGTTCTATGCCACCCTCGAGTATCTTGGATACAGAGCACTATATTTATTAGAAGCTATATCGACTGCGAGCAAAAAACATCGGTTTTGAGTATCACCAAAAGAAATCTTGGTGTTGTTCAGCCTTTCACGCATATCTGAACGGTTCCCTAATTCAAGTTGGCAGTTGCAGAGCATTCTACACTAGCATGTTAATAAGAGCCTTACATGTATAGGAGGGAGTTCAACAGTCTACCCCAAATAGCTGATATCTTGAGAAATCATAAACTGCGTGTCCCGTCAGTATTATCATCGTTCACGACCACTGCGCGTTCAAGTAAGCTTTGCTGCGTGCGCCACCACTAAAATAAACACTACCTAGGCTAACCTAACCTAGCCTAACCTAACCTACCCTTACCTAACCTAATCAACCCTAATCAGCGATACAGCGTGCAGCGCGGCGTACCAACTTGAACGCCGCTCACTCGCACACGATCTGCGTACACAAACACGCAAACAAATCGGTCCTGAACGACGAAAGCGCGTCCCGTCAACACGCGGCTATTCCCAGACAGAGAGCTTCCTTCTATACATTTGAGACTCTATCTTAATATTTTTACGATGATGCTACTTATTAACACAAGACACAAATTCTTCGCTCTCATTGATAGGTTTATTACACACAGATAAACATTACAATAATGAAAACTTTTTAAGTTCAATATACGTACAGTAATATATCTGCATAACCCATAGATAAGTTGGAGAATTTTTTGGGTAACAACTAAGTAATAATTAGACTAATACAGTTGCGTAGCATAATCTTTATACCGCTTTTTTAAGGCGTCATTAGATATAGGATGTAATAGGTGTGTTGAAATTCGATTAACAAGTGATACTGTTTGGAAAATAGTTGAACATTTCTCTACATCAACATGCACATTTGGAAGATTGAGAATGGAGCGTCTCATCTCGTAGTTTTGATGGGCTATGAGTGATGCGTAATATTGTTGAAAGACAAGAGGATGGTTATCTATGAGTGAACGGGAAAACGTAAGAAGCGAATAGTTAAACACATCTCGAAATTGCAAGATAGGTAAATCGCGTATCATATCATTATTGACAGCGGAGGCACTCTAGTTATTATATGTTAAGTTCCAGTTAGTTGTTTTTTATTTTTTTTAGTAAATAACTAGATTTGGAATTTGTTATTCATTTTACATTAGTTGGATGTTTTTATTTTATCATTATTTCATGTTTAGTGAATGACGAAGATCAGTGATGTTGTGCATCATTGCATATTCAGTTACTGTATTTTTTATTTTATTATACCTTTCCTTTTTATTACCATTTTTTTACCTGGGAAGTTTTGCTGCACGACTTACTATATGGGCCAGAAGCTGAAGCTGAAACTTTTCCTACTAATAATAATAGCATTTTAGGTTCGGCGGGGTTGGGTGTCATTTATACTGTATATTACCACGCCATTTATATTACATCACGGCGAAATGACCTAACGGCAAAAAGACCGACTGCGAATTGACCGACGGCGAAATGACCTGTCACGCTAGGACCCTACGTCGCCTTCACCGCTACATGGTATGAAATAGAAGACAAAGAACGCTCTGGCTGGGGGACGGCTCTGTACTACTTTTGGTAGGATCAGCTGGGTGTAGTTTATTATGATAAGTTGTTGTGGTTCGTTGCCATCGTCAGAGTCCACCAGTGCCAGCTTGGGGAGGAGGCTCGGGGAGGGGGAGGCTGGACAGAGGGGGGGAGGGAGATAGTCGTAGAGAGACAGAGAAGTGAGGAAACGTGTGCCCTCAAGTGGGTCCAGCCAGAGACTGCTCACCGAATGATCAGTGGGGTGAATATCATGTATCATGATCTCATCAAGCCGAACGAACCCATAATGGGATACACGAGCAGAGACGCGGTGAAGTGCTTTCACATCATGACAACGCTAGGCCTAATGTTACAAAACGGGTAAAACCAAATAATTCCAAACGCTTAAAAGGGAAGTCCTACCCCACCCTCCGTATTACCTGGCACTGTCTTGGTCGAATATCACTTGGTGAGATTGATGGCCTACGGCCTGACTGACCAGCTTAACATTGCAATGAAGATGCGGAAAATTTTTCGACTCATATATAGCGTGAAATATGTGTCGTTTTTCCGATGTGAAATTCAAATTCTCCCAGAAAAAATGCGAAAAAATTGCGGCTAGTGACAATGATTGAGTGACGTACTTGCAACAAAGTTTTACAAATGAAGCATTACTTTTAACGAAAGATGAGCAGTAACTTATCTAACAATCTAAAAAAAAAAACAGTTATCAAATTGTTTTGGCAATTATTGGGAACACGCATACTTATGTATTGATCAGGTGGCATTTTATGTATCTATTGACAATCAATAAACAAGTATTTTCTTAATAGAGCCACGGCATAGTTCGAGTACCCATAAAGATATTGCAGAACAGCTTCTCTGTTGTGCATGTCTGTGTTATATTATAATTAACCCAAAAACCGATGCAATTCCCTGGGGGAATTTTCAGGCTTTCAGAGTGCGGAAGTGAGATCACAGACAGGCAGATTTACAAGGTATGAGAACCGACCAATTCAATTGAGAAAAAGATAATCTATTCAGTTTTAGCTCATCCGCAACCTTAAACTTGAGCGTACGGATTGCCAATTTGCAATGACCTTCGGGATTTAATTGCTAATCCACTACGCTTGAGACAACCGCTCCTCAGCAATCTCAAGTATAATCGATTTACGATTGTCATCCTAAATTTGTTACAACGCGGAAAATTGTGCGCTCATAATTAAAGTTCCTCGGAAGTTAAAGCGAAGTGAATTAGATTCTCTCGACTGAATGGGCGACTAGAACAAGCTCAACCACTATCAGCCTTCCTACTCCGTAGTAAGCTCCGCCATCGGGCCGTAACGGCCATCTTAAACATGACCTTGACCGCCTCATGGAATAGACTGTAAAGTGGCAGCTGATCTGCAATGTCGAAAAATGCTCGGTGATGCACATTGGACTGAAGAAATGCCCAGTCTCGCAAGACATGAACAGAATAGTATTAGCATCCATCACCCAACAACGTGACCTGAGAATAAAGATCTCATACGAACAAAAACACGGTCAGTAAATAAACAAGGGTGCAGAACTGGCAAGCAAAGCCCTGGGATTCATTGCCTGGAATTTCGACTACAAATCTAAGGACGCGATCTTTCCTTTATGCAAAGCACTATACTGTAGAGCCCTACACTTGGAATTTGCTGTTTTATCTAGTCGCTAGATTAGGGCAAAGACGTACAATAAAATGGAAAAAATCCAACGTAAGGCAAAAAAAGTGATAAAATTAATACCTCAGCTGCACAGCAAGCCCTACAAGTATCGCCTTCAGGAACTTAGACTTATCCCTCTCGAGCAGAGGAACTCAGAAGGCAACTGATAGAAACATTCCAACACTTGAAAGGTTTCCATGACGTTCCTACAGAGGAACTCTTTGACACAGACGATGATAATCACTTCCGAAACAACGTATTTCATGGTGAGCATATGGAATGGATTCCACCTCGGAAGTTGGAAGTAGTCGGTGCATAAACAGTGAGCATGTTAAATAATTGTCTACATAAGCACTGGGAACAGCACCCTCCATAGCAACGAACTGCCTCACCAAGACACCCCAACTCCTTACTGCTAAATCTTCAGAAGTCGCTTTGCTCCGTTAGCTCCCATATCACATATAACTTGCTGTTTCCGAGTCCCTGCGAGTCTGCTGAGGCTGGAAGCGCTTAGACGATTGCCCATTGGCTAAATTTTTTCGGTATCTATGAATAATTTTACTCTGTCATTGTGGCAATAGCTCATAGAGGGCCGGGACGTGTGTCTCGGCTGCGCTCTGGGAATGGGCTTCTTGGCCTGTTTAATCGCAGCAGTCTATTCTCAACTAATTTCATAATAACGGAGCATTACAGACAGACAGGCTTAGAAACGAAGAGCGAAATGTGTAGCATGGCGTAGAGTTGCAGGGAAAGTGAGGTTGAGAACTTTAGATCTATTAAAAATATTTCGTTCACTGATGAATAGTATTTTCATATGCGTACCTACAACCACAGATTCTAGTAAGAAGCCTAGTACTTTTCCAAAAGCCAAGTCAAGTCTTTGTGCAATGACAGAGCATCTGGAGAGCTCCTCTAACTCTCACTGACACACTAAGGATGCCACCACACTGGCGAGAAAAGCCACGTGCAACGCGACAAATTTGTTGCACGACAAAATGTAACGGAGGGTACAGCAGTCTGCTGTCCCTACCGCCGCAACTGCGATGCCTCGCGACACCCGTGTGTTGCTGCAACACGACTCTCGTGGCAATCGCATTGCGTCGCTTGTTGCGCTGTGTGGGGCCCCGGGCTTATTGTAGCCGAGCGTTACCCCAACTTCTCAGCACCGTTTGATGATGTCATCCTGAGTGCCTCAGCAGGCCCTTGAGTGCCATTTACTATGCCTTTATTTACTCCACAGGAAATGCGTATTACACTATATAAAAATTTCTAATTCTTGTAATAAAAGCTTCAACGAAACACATTTGATTTTTTTATTTTAAAGACTAAACAACACTATTCTTTGCAGTAAATGTAGAACGTATATACCTAGGTAGTTCTCTAAGTCTAGCGATCATATTGTTTCTGATTAAGGTATTGGGTACATTAACTTAAAAATGTTGTATATGTATAACAGTGAATGAAACGAAATATCCTCATTGTCTTCATACCCAAATGTGTTGGGCTGTACCATTCAGTTACATTACTTTGAATTTGTTTCCTATACTTATATAGCAAAACCTCTTTATTATTCACATAAAAAATTTCATAGGCATAGCACTATTGAAATGCTTGAACGGGTCAGCCTACCTTTAAAAAGGTCAACAACAGAAACCTTTCACTTTAGTAAAGCAATATTATGTTTTGTAAGTTAGACGTGTTTCGTCGCAGAATTTTTTCATATTTAACCTCGGCCAAATTGGCGGCTCGTGGAACTCTAGAAAAAAGTATAATTTTTTGACGCCTGTAATTGTTATGGTCGACATCGCGGCAACAATTGCTTCATTAGGGGACTTTTTCCAGCAAGAAGACACTAGAAGACATGCAAAAACTGAAGAGTGAAAAATTAAGTAAGGTTGCAGGGGTCAGACGGTATAATGATGATTATATCGCTTCGCGGTAAGTGAGAAATTAAGTAAGGTTGCGAGGGTCAGACGGTATAATGATGATTATAGATACAGCGTCTAGGGAGCCTTAGTTCTACGATGTTTCCAAAGGAGTACGATCGCAGATTTTGCCTACAGCATGTTAATTTGCTGTGGTGCATAATTATTATCATCTGCTGTTTTGATCATCCGGTGAGCATCTGCTATAGTTTCCGATTCATAATTAATTTCAGATTGTTTAATGTAAATTAGAAGTGCTTTTTGCCTATCTTAAAACGCTCGTATTTTGTTTTACTAGTCTAAATGGTGAGCAGTTGCAGAGTGTAGATGAAAATCTGGGAATTCAACGTCCAGCACTTCTCGATAGAAAAATGGTCATCCTCCTTCATGACAACGCGAGACCACATGCTGCAAAAGTGGCGCAAGAAAATATTCTGTAACTCGGCTGGTCTGTACAACCCCATCCACCACATTCCCCTGACCTCGCCTCGGCTGAGTTTCATTTCTTTAGGTCTTTACAGAATACTTTTCCAGGCAGAAAATTTACTGAAGACCATCAAGTGCAAAAGTACATCCAATACTTTTTTCAATCAAAACAGTCTTCATTTTCGTTGGATGGTATTAAAAAGTAAATTAGCAGATGTGAAAATGTCATTGAAGATAATGGTGACTATGCGATTGATTAAAACTTGTTAATTAAATTTTATATTATACGCTGAACCATGGACCACACGATACTTCACTGTCCACTCCTCGAAAGTGAGGCTAATAGCAAATAAATAAATTGTCGATACAATTTGTTCCATTCAACGTACTGACTTCAAACAAAAAATAAACTGTTCCTGGAGACGCAAGGAATGTATCTATTGGTAAGAAACACACGCATGCGTGAGCCCTGGGCAACGGTAAATTACAAAATTTATTTTAGCCAATTTCCAGTCATTTTTCTCCCAAGCTTCATTTATCGTCGTCTACAGTGGTAAACACGACTTTGGGTTTCTTGCTGATAAACACATTCCTTGCATCACCAAGAACCGTTTACTTGTTGTGTGAGGTCGTTCTGTTGCCTGCAAAAGATTTTATCGAAGTTTAATCTATCTACAATCAGCCTCATTTGCAAATTTCAGTGAACAGTAGTAGTGGGTAATGCACCGAGATACTCGTTTTTGAGGGTAGGTTCCCCTCGCGCCGTCGGGTCATCGCGCCGCCCCTTCCGGTTTCCCAGGCCCCGCCCACTCTGGTTAGCGCCCCCCCTGACCCCCGCTAAACCGGTAGTGTATTGGCCGGCATAAACCGGAAACTCACGCGCGAGGGGAGCCGCGAGGGTAGGTTACCCTCAAAAACGAGTATCTCGGTGCATTACCCACTACTAACAGTCAAGGTATCGTGCGGTCCATGGCTGAATTAAAGATCATAGGAGAGAAATTATTTATAAATCGACCCTGTACTCTGCTGGATGCTTCCTACAACATTCCCGTTTGCTTTAACTGCGAACACTTAATACACGCTACTTTTTGGAGCACAGTGCACAGGAAACGACCAGTTTGAAATGCTATACTGGATGTTTCCTACTAAATGTTGATTTGTTTCCGTCCATTTTGCTGAGGAAGGTAAGAGATGCAACATTTTATGTTAAACAGAGACTCTGTGCATGAGAAATGCTGGTGCCAAAAATGTTTGTAATATGAATCTCAAGTTCGGAGCCGGTTACCCGTTTCAGCTACTGAGAGTCCCGCACGAAATTAAACTCTCGCCACCCGTGTATTTATGCGTACTCCCTCTTAGCTTCATGCGGTTTCTGATACTCAATTAAACAATTATCAGATTCAGGCAACGTTTATCATATTTTCAGGTAAAAAGATTAGCTCGAAATTTGACCCGCAGTTTCCCAAAAAATAATATCCGTTGTGGGCTTAAGAATTGATGACTCGCCAGACCCCGATTATCAAAGACAACGCATCATCTTTGCCATACAAGACTCGCCTGGCAAACGCTTACCGCAAACGGTTGCTTTAATTAAGCTTATGTCAATAGCAGTAGTGTGCTTATCTTCCTGTCCGCTGCCCCTGCTTTCTTGGGATGAGCGCCTGCTGAGCCCAATGGGATTCATTACCTAATAGAGCTGCTACACAAGCGCTTCGTTTCGGAATTACCTCTGAATTACGTGAAACGTATGGCCGCTGCGGATACACAGGAATACCTCTGATGCCTGCTATTATGCCCAATTCTCCTTATGCATTCGGGAAATTATCACCACTTAATCGCATGGGAAACTACAACATCGCTCACCGTTTGAATGCTCGGCTACGACTGATGATGTATGAGATACGGAGGAGATATTGCCGACCCTCTCGGTGCTTTGATGTCGGGCGCCATAATTACATATCAGTTCTGTCAACCGCTTCGTTGATTGAGTTTCATATTCGCGAGGCGTTTGGGTGTCTTTTTAAAGCGACTCAACTGCTATACAGGCGGCGTTGTAGCGATGTGCGTGAAATAATAATATTCCTGGCTATATTTGAGAACAAAAACATGTACGTTTTAAGAGGAGCGCCTTTTATTGTGGACTGTATACAATACTGTACTTAGCCACATTTTAATGATAGCATTATATAGAGCAGGAGAAGAGAATGAGTCTTCTTAACCTGAAAAGGTAATAAATGATAGTGTTAATTAATTCCTTCATTACCTCCGCCAAGGAGGTTATGTTTTCGTCGGGTTTGTCCGTCTGTCTGTCATCAAGATAACTCAAAAAATTGTGGACGGATATTGATGAAACTTACATGCATTGTTAGGTATGTTAGGGGAGATGACTAAATTTTGGTGAAGATCCGTCCATCCGTTTGTTTATTTAATCGTCTGCTATTTTTTGTTAGCGCCATAACTTAAAAAGTAATTGACGGATTTTTATAAAAGTACAAAGAGTAAACGCTTAAATTTTTGTGATGATCTGTTCGTTCGTTCGTTCATTTGTTTGTCGCTGTGTTTGACTTTATGTTTGTTTGGGCTATAACCCAAAAAGTTGTGGATGGATCTTTATGCAATTTACAGGAATTGTTAATAATGTTAAAATACACAATTGATTAAATTTTGGTGATGATCGGTTGGTCCGTTTGTGTGTTTGACTTATGTTTGCTAGCAGCATGACCCAAAAAGTTATCAACGGATCTCCAAAAAAAGAAAATTACAGAAGCTGTTAATACTATCAAAAGGCACAAAGGATTAGATTTTGGCGTTGCTACAACGAAAATCTTGATTTCAGAGCCAATTTGATTTTTCGTTACCGCTGCCTTGCTTTGCGGAGGTATGCACTCTGAGAGTGCTCTAATTCGTTACGTAGCTGGTATCAATGATCCTGTGAACGCACGTGCAACTTATTGCTGTTTAATACTAAATTTACCGTTTCATCAGTAGTGGTGAAACGACCGTATTTTGTTAAGAATGTTAGGCCCCGCTCTCTCCAGAATTAAGGAAGCGTGATATAGTAAAACACGAAATGCTGATAGGCAACACATATATTGGGTTGGCATTTAGAAACTCGATATATCAGTGTTCCCTCCATTGGCGTCATGAGAAGTTTGAATACGAGCAGAGCAGGTTAATATGATCATATCTTACCCTGTGTGTTGACTATTTTATATCTGTTTGGGTCCCGCACCTGGCGTTGACTATTTTATATCTGTTTGGGTCCCGCACCTGGCGTTACGCTGCAGCAAGATGCACTAATACTGATAAGCATATTTGTGAAACCATTGATGTAATGCCGTGGTGTGCTTAATACAGAGCTTAAATTATTATTTCGGCCAAGAAGGTTAATTTTTTACCTGAGTTTGTTTGCCTGGTATTCTGTCTCTTTCTCTATTAGCAACATAAATCCAGAAGGTATAGGCAGATCATGATAAAGTTTACAGGAGCTGTCGTGATTGTCACGCGAGGAACGGATGACGAAATTTGGTGATGGTCCTTCAGTTCGTTTATCATGCAATGTCTGTCATTCTGTCTTCCAGCGACATATCTCAAAAAGTTATTGACGGTACCACATGAGGTTTACAGAAGCTGCTAGGAATGTCACATATGATAACATGTTGGCGATGATGCGGAATCCTGCATTCTGATCCATTTTGAAATTTCCAGTAGCATTACTTTTCCTGGCAGCAGTCTAGGTTGCCGGATTGCTTCTGTAGTTGTACTCATTATTTAATGAAAGAGCCCAAAATTATCGGCAAACAAGAAAACTAAAATTAATCTACTTCTAAGTTTTGAGCCCTTGTGTGGTGGTAGCTAGAAGATATTTTGCAAAGAAATAATCAAGCGAATTTGCCTCGAAAACATCTGTAAAACTAACGCTCCAGGCTGTCGTTCTTGACCGCAAAAAAAAAAAATAAAACTTGCATCAGCGCCTGTTCACTGATCATTGCACATCTTATTACTCTTTCCTTCTAATTATTTCCAATGTGTTATACCTCAAGGCTCGTATCCAACATTAACAACACTAATCAAGAGCCAGCTCTAGATAGCTCCCGGGTTTTTTGTGAGACTAAATGATACTGAAAGAGCTCGGGAGGGACGAGTGGTATAGCCCCTAGGCCCTCCTCTGGATTCGCCTCTTACACACACTGATGGGGCTGAGCCCCCTCCCTACATTTTTTAATTCTAATAATTGTACTGAGTTAGACGTATGAGAGTAAGGATGTAATTTCTGTCCACCGCCAATGACGTTATATTTTCATCTGGTTTCTCTGTCTCTTTTGTCTGTCACCAAGATAACTGAAAAAGTTAGGTGGACGGATTTTGACGAAACTTGTAGGGATTGTTAAGTATGTTAGGAGGAATAGATGATTAACTTTTGGTGAAGACCCGTTCATCTGTTTGTTTGCCTGCCTCATTTTTGTTAAAGCCATAACTCAGAATGTTGTGGACGGATTTGTATGAAATTAACATGAATTGTTAGGTATATCACCAAGAATAAATGACAAAATTTTTGTGATGATCTATAAGTTCGCTTATTCCTTTGTGGCGTTTTTTTTTTATTTTATGCTTGTTAGCAAAATAACTCAAATAGTTATGAAGGATCTTTATGAAATTTACTGGAGTTATTAGTTATGTTAAAATATATAAATGATTAAATTTTGCTGCTGATCGGTTGATCTGTTTGTGAGCTTGGCCAATGTTTGTCAGAATGCTTGTTGGCAGCATAATTAAAAAAATTATGAACGGATCTCTAGAAAATTACTGAAGCTGTTAATAGCTACTGTTAAAATAGTCGAGCAGACATATCCCAAATTTGGCATAGACGTCAAGTTGGGTATATTTGCAATTTTTTTGCTGAAAGTAGTAGTATAGGGTGTCTAGTTAAAGAATTTGACGGGTGCCACCTTGGCAACTTTGGGCAATTTTTTTAATGACGTCATACACCGCGCCCACCTTTTCACATGCCTACATCTTCATTATGACTTATTTAGTTTTTGGAATAAACAAGCCAAGTTTGGTATCAAATTAAAACTTACAATAAATGGAATATATATATACATATATATATATATATAAGGGTAAAAGAGATTAAACACAAATTGAGGTCACTTATAGGTCATTTGAGGTGATACAAGGTCAAATGATGTTAATTCAACTGAACTTTGAAATAAACGTGTAGCATATAATGTTTTGAGTCAAATCGAATCTTTTTATTGTATGAGATAAAACTATATGGTGCTTGATAGTTTGCTACAAAATAAATATCACTTTAAGAAGGTCAAAATCATGCAAATGTAAAGGTATTACCCGCAAGTTTCGATATAAAATTATATTCAAGATACGGATAGAGCCACGTACAATATGGCTTCTAAAGCTGATTTACACATCGTTTGAGACAATTATCCCCCATTTTGAAGGGTATTCAATATTATGCACCTTGTTTTCTTGTCTATACTACTCCACTTTCTCGAGGCTCGTCCAATTCTTCATCCACAACAGACTCGATGGCACATTTGCAGTGTTCTTTCGCTTCACAGCTGCCGTATGAAGTAAGTTCATGATGAGTTGGCTGACCGGTGATATTATTAACCCTGGAACACGGTGGCACTCACTTGCTTCCATAAGCATCGAGTTTTGATAATTCTTTGGCAGCCTTCACTGTGCCATGAACAGAGATTTGCTCTTCTATTTTCGATCCAAACGTGGAAAAGTCTATAGTAGAAGGTTCATTCTGATCAGATGCTCTTCAGATTAGCTTTTGGAGGCGAGCAAGTGTGATATGCTCTATTACTGATTCCTCACTAGAAGGTAGGCTCTTAACCTTTGGAGGCCCTTTCAGTTTGCTAAATAATGTGAAACTCAAATTCTTGAGAGGTTCAGTAACCTTTCCGTTGTGCAAGAGGAGAGAGTCTATTCTAATTTCTATCTAGTTATCTTCTATACGTTTAATTTAAATTCCTGTAAAATTGACGGCATCAATTTGACCTCTTATAACCTTAAATGACCTGTAGGTGAAATCTGACTGTATTTTATCCGTTTTAACCTTTATATTTACATTCTACTTGCCACAAGTTCCAATTTGATACCATACAATGTTTAATCCAAAAACTATATAAGTCATAGTGAAGATGTATGGCATCAAGTGGGCGTGGCTTATGACGTCAATAAAAAAATTGCCCAAAGGTGCTCAGGTGGCACCCGTCAAATTCTTAGTAGACACCATATACTACTACTTCCAGCGCAAAAAGTGCATAGGTATATACCCAACTAGACGGTCCCGCTATCTTTCTTCTTGACTAAACGGCACAAATGAGGTTTCAGAACCAATTTGAATTTTTCGTAACCGTTGCCTTGCTTGGCGGAGGTATGTGCTCTCAGATGCTCTAGTTAACTTTTATATCTGTTACCGATAATTTCCTTGAATAATGCATACTTATAACATGCATCCTCGTTGTTTGCCATACGTCCATGTGGCTGTTACAGACTACTCGTGAAATATCTTTTTTTAAAATTCTTTAGACTTACTCATGCTTGCAGACGAGGATTCATGAGTTTCTTGCTGATGTTTCTTGGTTAATTCTGAATTTTTCATCAGCACGTTCCATCATGCACAAGATGTGTTATAGTAATAGCGTATGCATATATCATTATTGTTGTCTATAAAGAAATACTTCATCGAGATCTTAGCTGTGTCTGATAATAGAAGTCAAATGACATTTCAATCTTTGGATAGAGCGTCATAAAACAAACCAATCCTCTATTTGCCTCTGGGAAGAGAACCTAGGCTACCTTGCTGCACCGTACGTGAGACAAACACTGCTAAACAAAAGGCATAAAAATCTATAGCAAAATATTCGCTGCACTGGTGCTATGGGGGAAATTATTTATAACTTGTGGACGCTTAACTTGAGCGATCGAATCCTACTTACTGAAATTCTTGACACTGCTCCACTGCACAGAGGGTATTATGGTTTCTTGTAAGCATATCATTGCGTGGTATATCTTCAACGAAGAGTCTAATCGGAAATTTATAGGCTTTTATCGGCTGTCTACGAGCAAAAAGTGAGCGGTGTCGGATAATATCGGTTAAATGCCTATAAACTTCTGGATGAGAACAAGGGCAATTTTAAGTTTACTCTGAAGGTTCGAAGTTTAAATTACAAGGAAATATCTCAGTAGAAATTCAATTCCTTACAATGGACAGGATAAAACTTTTTTGATTTTCACTCTGACATGTTGTCAACTATCCAGTATACCTCCGTAATTTTTTAGGCACGCAACGCATGATCCCTATACTTTTGATTTCCCTCGGCTTCCTTCAGCCGTGGCATAAATAAGCTCTGTGTATCTAAAGAGGGTAGCATCAGTGAGGAACTTCCCTCTTCCCAACTCTCCTTACCTGAAGTGCCTCTACAGATGAACTGGCGTCCCACATGCAGTAAATGCACAGCAGTTTGTGAAGTTCATCGGCCTTCCCACATCGCCTACTACGCGTTTCGTTCATAACCGATGCAAGCGCTTGTTGTCTGCTGCTGTTAGATGTAAAACAACCAATTACTCCTCCAAATTTATTCGTTATGTTGCATTGACGTGATTAATTACAGCACAACTAATGTTGTCAGACACAGTAACCACAATTACTGTACGGTCACTTTACTGAAGAGTCGGAGTAGCCCAACACGATACGCAAGGTAATTCGAAGGTCCGTTTGCCTTACTTTACGACTTTTACATCGGACTCCCAAAACTCCTTTACTCCTTTATTTGTTCTCTTTACAATTTTGATACAACTGATTAAAAAGGTTCACAATTTAAACGAGAACGAACCTGCTAAAAGCGACGTTTCGCTTGTGAGGCCCAACGACGACAATGTCTTAGGTGCTAACCTAAGATAAGTCTCAAAATAAAATAACACTTAACTAAAATATTGCAAACAAATATGTCCTAAAAGTCTGTAGAAAAAACAAGATTCCTAAGATTACATTCAATGCAAGAATAAGAAGTAGCAAAAAAAAAACGTTGTAGTTTTGATTCACTTCTCCACAGCAGCTACAGTAAACATATATATATGTATATATATATATTTCACCAGATCAAATACATGCAAGAAAAGGCTGATGAATTCCAAAGTCTCCATGCTGCTGTAGTTACGGGCAGTAACTTCACTAGTGAAATCATACATGCATCAACAAGTACCAAATTCACAGTCACGAAATCAACAGTACAAGTGACCACTGAACTGATTTGCTCAAAATGGAATTATGTAATTATGAATCAGGTTAAAAAATCATGTCAGATATGAACTTAAATCAATATATCCGCCGGTGGATCTTGTGGGCCCATAATCGAATGTGTCCTATATTTTACAATATTCTAGCCTACCAAAAGGATAATAGTAACATTATGAAATATTTCACACCGAAGTTACATTTCTAAAGCAGTTTTTTCGGAACAATCTTTACCCATCGGCCCTCATAGAGAATCAAATCAAAAAATTTTTAAACAAGTTTTTTACACAGCAAAAAATCGTTTCTACGGTACCGAAACAAAAAATGTATATAGGATTATTTTTTATGGGCTACATGAACCGTGAATTGCGCAAGGAAGTTATTACCCTTATTCACAATTTTTTTCCATCCCTAGACGTTCGAATTTTTCATCGAAGTAGTTTTAAAATTGGTTCTTTTTTCCCGAGAAAAGAAAAGTTAGGTGATGCTCTGCTTGGTGGCTGTGTCTATTTGTAAAAGTGTGACCGCTGCCAGCGCTCATATGTATGTTGGGAGTTCTTCTCTCCAACAGTTTGTCAGGCGCATCCAACATGCAGGCATCTCTTATCGAACCGGTAGACCCAGTACAGCACCACCACATTCTTCTGTTAGAAATCACAGTACCCAAGAAATCATCGCTTTGAAATGTCGAACTGACTGACTGAGTTACAGACGTGGCTGTAAAATTGGCTTGCGTTCGATAGGATTACATAATCATAGTCCAGACCAAGAATCAAAGCCAAATACGAGCTGAAAATCAATGTGTCCGCAAGTGGATATTTTTGTTGCTCCTTCACCGATAGAAACAAACTTTTGGGCCTTTAAACAAATGTCATAGGCTTTGCATTGGCACCGCGAGGTCATCTGGTACTGAGTTGAAACAACGAACACACTGGAAAACATTAAGCCTCTTTTGAATTTCAAGTCTAACATTCGGCAAATTTAACTTCCTGCCTCAGACATCGTAATTATGAACTGGTATTAGGGAGCTAAAATACTTCAGAAACAGATCCGCGTGTTGATACATGGCACTTTTGATAAATTTCAAAAGAAAATAATCATAAATGTCCTTAAGTTTCAGTAGGCGCAATTTTTGATACATGGAATTAACTGATACGAGGGACACATTATTATTATCATCTCTCTTAACATTCAAAATAACTCGTAGCACATCATTTAGAGCAACTTCAACTGGTAGCAGCAAGCGAGCAGAGGCGCCACCCCATACTATAATATTTTGAATAAGAACCGAATATACCAGTGCATAGTATAACAGAACTAGTGATTTTTGTGACAAAAGGTTCCTAACGGCATAAATTGCTCCTCTGGCTTTAGACATAATAATAATATTATCTCGTCAGATAATAATGGTGCGGTTCTCAGCACCAGGAAATATTGCTTGTATTCACAGGGGCAATTCAGGAGACCGTAAATGATGGCCGTAATCAAGAACAGTATCGTTATTTTGCGAATCAAATTACCAACAGCAGAATCTCGTTGCGTGGCCCGAACGGACTAGAAACGCTACAACAACAGTGTACTGGAGAGGGTCTTTCTCTTTTGCCACGACTGCAATAAGGTTCGTAATTGCAGAACAATCGCTGCGGATTTGTGATCTGATGCCAGTCCACTTCAGTCAAGCGAAGATTATTATTATCATTATTATTTTATACTGAAGTTTTTGTGAGCAGCCCTGTACGGTGATCGTGACCAATTTGAGCGACATTATAGAGCCCTTGTGCCTACTGATGGCTGTTGTAGTACCCGATAGCTCAAGTTTAACTTGCCAATTGTGAGGCTTGAACTGCAAAAAAGGTCAACGATTTACCGAAGTGTGAAATGCTACACTGAGCTCCCAAATTCTCTGAAGGAACCGATGTCCCACTTTGCAGTCAAATATAAGTTTAAGGAGCCCACTTTAGCGCAATATGAAAACTTAGAGTCAGTTGATCACTAAGTTTTGGTGGCGTGCTGTGGCTATATATAATTTTGGTAAGTGTCGCCTCTGTATTGAGTGAGGCCTTGCATCACTTAGGATCTAGTTTGTTTGGTACTTGGCACTGCGCTTTGCATGTACACTAAATATGTGCTCCCTGCTGGTTTGTGTAATTTGTAAAATCGTACCTTCTTGCCTATTCTATCCGATACACGCCATTATATGAGGTTAATTTTAAGTGCGAGTAAGGGCATCAATGTTGAGCTGACTTGTGAGTGATCTATGAGACGAACAGTTAACTCTCATTCGTGAGATTTGGCAGCAGACAGTGTGAGATCTGAGTTGCAGAATCGTTACTCAAGTCATAGGAGTACGGTGCAGACTAATGTCCTAATCATTTGTAGGGTGTAACATCAAGTTCTACTGCATTACGTCCGCGGCCATGTTTTGTTAAATATACCAATTCAAGTTTGACTCTTAGGAGAAAAAGTTTTTGGTAATTCAAGTTTGCCGGGCCACGTATACCTCGTAAAGCCCAACGAAATCGTGAGCTGTTGACAGCTGTAACGTACACATTACTGTGTAACATTGTTTCAACTGGACAAATCTCCTAGGACTTACATATGTCAAGGGGTTTCAAGTGCACTAATATTGTATTTGTCTTGGCTGTTGCACATCTATTACGCGAGCAATGTGACCGAGCGCTTCACGATTCGTTTACCAACAGGATTTCAGCGTGGGTGTGGTGCTCGGTCACTGCAGGGCGGGAGCTGAAACCCTGGGTTCTGCCCATTCTTCTTTTGACACTCATGCGTTGTGTCCATGTGCATTGTACTGTATCTAACTTACTGCGTCATGTATGCATGTAGAAGCCATCATGGAATTATATTATTAATCGTGTGACCATAATATGTATCGGAACATACATCTTACCAAGTGAGGGTAGATTACGCTGAGTATTGTCAAAAGATTTCAATGTTGACAGTTTTAGGCAATTCGCCCAACTGAAGTGAGCGCCAGATGAAATCCTAGTCTACATATGTTGTTATCTTATATAGTTAGACATGTAAGAGTGACTTGTATTAGTTTAACTTATTGACATTCATTGGCTTTAGCGTCCCACAAGTAAGCAATACTTTTAGATTGGCGCATTCTCAATTTTAGCACGACATTTTTAAAATTGTTTTGTATATGTTTGAGAATAAATAAAGGTGTGTAACCAATGGAGCTGAGAGTTTCTGTTTCAGACTCTCGATATAAGATAATTTTTTGACTGCTGATTGCAATTAGGGAAGGTTAAGCAGACAATTTTGTGCGGAATTAATTAGTAATAGACTGTGGGTATTACTGAATCAAAATCGATCGTCGACAAACCAGCTTCTGTAACATATTTTAGAAGCTATAAGTGAGTGACACACAATATCAGTCAAATTCAGTGATTCTATTTAGTACACTTGGTGTGCTTCAGGAAGTGTGCAGCAATCAATTAAGCTTGGTTATACGTCTCCATTCAGCCATGAACTCACCGACTAACATTTACTAAATATTTTACTACGAGACATTATTTTACCGTATGCGGAACTTTAGGATGTACATCATGCACGAACTGCTTACTTGAAATACACTAATATTGATTTTGAGGTCCTAGTATAATTTTATCAGTTTCCGCAATGTAAGTGTTAGCACTACAAATTTTATTTTTTGACCCTACCTCATTATGCTTGGTTGTTTCTCTGCGAGGGTTCTTGCTACTACATTAATTCTATGGGAAACAAGTCTTTTGTAGTGAGGTCCGTCTCTTGATGATAAAAGGGTTAAAACTGGCACCTCTTAACCTTACGAAAACGGCTGATGACATATGCTCCAATGGAGAGAGAGATACTCTTCTCCTCTAAAAAGTTATGTAAATGCTCTACATGATTGGATTTACGTTCATGAAACAATATGGCTTAAAAATTGCTCCATTCGTTTTAAACCCATCCACTATAAACGTTATATAGAAAACACCTTCCTTATCTTCAAAGACCCTGCGGATTCAGACTTATTTCTGCAATGTTTCAATAGTAAGTATTCCAACATAAAGTGCATTGCTGAGAATCAATCAAACGATGCTATAGCATTTTTAGACACCCAGTTACAAATCAGTTACAAACCACTGGAATATGCAGGAAACAAACAGTTTCCCGTCTTGGAACTAGCTTCTTCACTCACTGCGACAATCAATTAAAAAAAAAATAAACGCTATCAAACTTCTATTGTTTAGGGCATAGCATTCATGCTCCTCTTACTTTGCATTTTAAAATGAAATGAATTTTCTTCGTACATTCTTCAAGAATAACGGTTATCCATACCACCTTTTAGATCACTACTGTAAACTATTTATGGATAAACTATTTGATACCGGTATAACTAAACCCACTGTTCGTAAATTAGATTTTTTCCACTCCCTTCCATACTATAGCAAAACCACTATCGATACAGTCAACTCTCTGAAAACATTCCACTCCGAAGCTTACCCGCATATAAACTTCAGGTTCTCTAACAAAAACACACCATAGGATCCTATTTTAAATCCATAGACAGTTAAACTTCCCCCATCTCCTCTGTCTAGTGTTGTCTATATATTTCAGTGCAGGAGCTGCCTTGCTTCGTATGTTGGCAGCACTGGAGAGCATTACAGAGCCCGCGTTGATCAACATTTAGGAATACCCAGTAGAACAGTTTAACCATTTGCAAAACCTACCCATTCAGCTCCCCATTTTCATGCAGAACAAAACAATCACCCTATTAGTAGGAATGATTTTTCCATCGTAAGCTTTTCCAACCCAATAGATCTCGCAACTTTGAAATTTCTCTTCATCTATAAATAAAACCAAACGGAGCCTCATTATAGTGACTACGGGTGAACCTCTCACTACGGACCACAGCTGAATTTTGTCTGTTCGTACTGTACCAGCTCTCTTCACCCAGCACAATGACCGCACCACCACTGCTACTTCCTTCAAATCGTCCGACTGTATAAGCATTGTCGTTAGGACCTTCCAAGCTTTTCCCGGTCATTCGCATTTTACACCTCCCACCAATAACATCTCTTGTCCCTGCTCGAGTTACTAAAGAAGAAAAATTCTGTTTTAGGCTTCCATTTCGATATTCTTATTGTTGAAGATGGGAAATAAAGTTCCCGAAACGTTAATTTTTTAGAATTTTTCAGTCGACGCGTATGTTTGAATTTATTTCTGGGGTAGGGTTTTCAAACCGACCAATGCCGTTAAGTGGCACCATATTAAAGGGTGAGTGTGTAACCATATGCAAAGCTCCGTTGAAATCTCGACATTTCTTAGTAACAACACTTTTCAAGGAATCGTATTGCAAACTGGGTAGGTTCGTCCTAGATCGACAATCTTCTATTTAGCACCCACAACCATGAGTGTTTATTAGTATTTCTTCACAAAACCGCACTTTAAGTAAACACCGGTTATTACCTCCGCCAAGGAGGTTATGTTTTCGTCGTGTTTGTCTCTCTGTCTGTATGTGTCTTTGTTTGTTACCAAGATAACTCAAAAAGTTATGAACCGATTTGGATGAAACTTACAAGGAAGGTTAGGTATGTTACGAGAAACAGATGATTAACTTTTGGTGAAGATATGTCCATCCGTTTGTTTGTTTGTTTGTCTGGGTCATTTTTCTCGATGCCATAACTCAAAAAGTTATGAATGGATTTTGAAGAAATTGACATGAGTTGTTAGATATATAAGAAAGAGTAGATGACCAAATTTCGGTAATGGTCCGTTCATTCGTTCGTTCGTTTGTCACTGTTTTTAATTTTATGCTTGTTAGCACAATAACTCAAAAAATAATGAATGGATCTTTATGAAATTTATAGGAGTTGTTAGTAATAATAAACGATATAAATGATCAAATTTTGGTGCAGATCGGTTAGTTCGTTTGTATGTTTGACTCATATTTGTCATAACGTTTGTTAACAGTATAACTCAAAAAGTTATGAACGGATCTTCAAGAAAATTGGACAAACTGTTAATAATATGAAAAGGCACGCGTGGCTTGCGCGTTATCAGGCCGCTCCCATTGTCCGGCCACCGGACGCCGCTTTGTTTGTATGAGCTGGCTTTGGGTTTGGGGCTCTGGGTAGCCCCTGAGTTGGAGGAAATGCCACTCTAAAGGCGGATGAGACCT
>LQNS02277999.1:13402794-13473993 GCA_001587735.2 Parhyale hawaiensis
TTTTTTTATTCTTTTGTTTTCTCCACCCGCTGGGCTGGTTGCGTGGGGGTTTGTTAACCTCCTGGAGTTTCTCCGTTCCTGCGTCGCCAGTCTGGTGTGATTTAATAATAATAATAATAATAATAATTAGATTTTGGAGTTTATACAAAGAAAATTATAGTTTCTGAGCCAATTTTAATTTTTTGCTACCGTTGCTTCACTTGTCAGAGGTATGCGCTCTCAGAGTGCTCTAGTTGTGTTTGCACTACTTTTGCACCACGCACTAAAACCTCCATCGGTGAAGCATAGAACTGTACTTCAATTGGCTTGCCAGTGATAGTTCGCGTCGCTATGCGGTGATCAAGGCAAATTCTGTCAACATGGACGGCATTAAACTTGCTGCCCTTGGCTACCAGGCGACCGCAGTACCCCAGCGCCGACACACTATGCCGAGACTGGCTTGTCATTTCTGTCGGGAATCATTCTATTGAGTTAAGACTTAGCCTCCCATTTGAACAATTCTGTATATTGTACATACCGTATTGTGGCTGCGCAGAAACGAGCTCTATCTCTAAGTGCTTAGTCAAAAATAAAGCAAGGAATTGTGGTTGTTGTAGTCGCCCTATGGCAGTCGCGTCCCCCTCTTGGGACATAGGATGGGCCATATATAGGCATAGGGTTAAGTTAGTTTAGGGTTGCCCATATTATGTTATGTGAGCAACGCCCCTAGGGGGACCCTGTAAGTTATTTTAGTCGTTAGCGAGGCCTTTAGGACTTCTATCGTTCGTGCCCACTGTGCTTCCTTCCGATTTCATACTCCTTTTGGTATTACTTTCGTCTGTTCTTCCTCTTTTTTCCCGACTTGGTGTTCCCATGCACGTTGATCATGTGTTGGAACACCTTCGTGAATGGGTTTCACGTGACTGTCGACATACTTCATGTTCCTTCCTTTTCCTCGCTCAGAAAAGTTTAGAGCCTACTTAGGGAGGCTTAAACTATCCTATGCTGCTACTATAGCAGTCGTGCGAAGCATGAGATATGGTTCCTGGCAAAGGTCAACTCTGAGAAGTTTACATTGCACATTTTCAGCTTTTCAGGACAGCGGTTAGTTGGCGTACTTATGCTTGTCATCCTGAGCACTGTAGGAAGAACGATCGTCCAGCAAGAGAGACAAGCCTTTCTGTGCTATATACAGAAAACATCCTCCAGCCAAAGACAAGACTTAATAATAATGGCCGGGTTAACGTATTAGTGTAATCCAAACAGCGTGTTCAGTTGCACAGTTTTGGAGCTTTTTCTACAGTTTAATGCAGTGCATTCAGTGACAAAAAGAGAAACTTGCTAGCAGTTCTAAGAAACTAATAAACTTTTAAACAATGTGCATACCTAAAAATCATTTTTCCCTCGAGTCAATTTTATCTTTCGTACCGGACCGGAAAATGTCCCACTAAATTCTAAAGGACCACCTGCGGCACATCTAAGCTATCATCTAATTAAGAGGACCGTATCTCCTGACAGACCAAATTACTAACTTACCACTAACTTTTTGTAGGAGAAAATGAAAGTTCGCCGAAACGACTCGATGCGGGTACTGATTGCCGCGTGGCCGCCAGGAAAAGAAGCAAACCGGTAGGAATTTTCGATGTTTCTGTGTATAATTTCGCTGTGCCATAAATGTTTTTACTTTCAAGCCGAGCTGGGTGCGGCTCTATGGTAGCACTTTCTTTTTTTTTAGCTTTCCTGGCTTTGCGGCCCTTTGTTGGAGACTTGGCGGCCGGTGGTTCTGACTGATCTATTGCAGGCTCTACTCTCAGCCACACAGTCATCCTATAGAATCTCTTACCATAATGATCAAACTTAATTTTTTAAAGGGCAATAGAAGTTCCCATCATTATTGCTGGTAAGTACATAGGAACTTTTGGTTAACATGAGGAGCATATCACGGCTCTGGTTTGTTTACCTGAGAATGGCCAAAGATTTGCTGGCCCCAACAGACAGATGGCTCACTTTTACATAATTATAGCGGTTGACTACAGCCGGCGGAGTGTCTGCGAGGACGTATGGTTTCACAGTGATTGTGTGTGCGTATATATCTGTCCAGATTCAAAGATGTTGCATTGGGTTTCGTTCACAAACCTCTGCTCCATTTAGTTTCGTTCACAGACATCTGCGGCAAAGAAATTCGCTCGCAGTGCGGACTTGATTGGTCGCGAGGAGGCGAGCAGGGACATCCTGACGTGTTAACATTGTCAGTTCCTGTTGCCTACAATTTTCACTCAAGAAGTCTTTGCTTGGAATATTCGATAATTTTCACTTACGAAGCCTTTGCTTGCAATATTCGATAATTTTTACTTAACAAGTCTTTGCTCGCAATATTCGATAATTTTCAGTTAAGAAGCCTTTGCTTGCAATATTCGATAATTTTCACGTAAGAAGTCTTTGCTTGCAATATTCGATCATTTTTACTTAAGAAGTCTTTGCTTGCAATATTCGATCATTTTCACTTAAGAAACCTCTGCTTGCATATTCGATAATTTTCACGTGAGAAGCCTTGCTTGCAATATTTGATAATTTTCACTTAAAAGCCTTTGCTTGCAATATTCGATAATTTTCACTAAAGAAGTCTTTGCTCGCAATATACGGTAATTTTCACTTAAGAAGTCTTTGCTTGCAATATTCGGTCATTTTCACGTAAGAAGCCTTTGCTTGCAATGTTCGATAATTTTCACTTAAGAAGCCTTTGCCCACAATATTCGATAATTTTCACTTAAGAAGCCTTTGCCCGCAATATTCGATAATTTTCACGTAAGAAGCCTGTGCTTGCAATATTCGATAATTTTCACTTAAGAAGCCTTTGCTCGCAATATTCGATAATTTTCACGTAAGAAGCCTGTGCTTGCAATATTCGATAATTTTCACTTAAGAAGCCTTTGCTCGCAATATTCGATAATTTTCACTTAAGAAGCCTCTGCTTGCAATATTCGATAATTTTCACTTAAGAAGCCTTTGCTCGCAATATTCGATCGTCCAGCAAATAGGGCAGCTTAGTATGAAAATCCTTTCTACTACTTAAGTACCTAATGTGTTGCTGTACTAAGTTCCAAGTTTCGAATCTCACCGAACCTCTTAATTATTTATTTAAAACGTGGAGCTGTAAGCAACCTTCCTGGATAATACCAGTTGCTTTTGGCGCTAAAGGTCCTAGTTCTACTAACGTTATATGTAAGTCAAGGCAACTCATCACGAAGTAAGCATACAAGTTGCCCATGCAGTTCGTTAAAGGAGAATATGTGTGTCGAGAATATCGAAAAAATTTACTTCTTTACCCAAAGTGTTGAAAAATGCTGAATAGTTTGCTTCAATAATTTTTTAACGGAATGCGTGTGTGTTCAAACGATTTTCTAAAGATGTGTAAACTCACAGGGATTGTTGCAAGGTCTTGAAAGTTAACACAGATAATTACCATGTCTTCTGAGATTTGTACTTCGGGCGTGATTTTGTAGAGTTGCCTAAAGTGCAAGAAGTCTGTGACACGGATTATAAGAAAATCTTCTCAGGTAAACTCATGTTATCACAAAGTCTCGCATGGTACCCACAGATTACGTACGTATCACTAAGTCATGTAAGGTACAGGCAGATTATTACAAAGTCTTGCAGGGTACTCTCAGATTATCGCAAAGTCAAGCAAGGTACACACAAATTATTGCAAATTTCTTCCCCAATAGCCATTTAGGTTTTCCGTTATCCTTACCCCAAGTCTGGGGCGGAGGTCAGCTTAGGATGGGAGAACATCGATAGCATCGCTTGTGTTTGAAGGGTCAACAGCCACCGCTATAGCGGCCCCTGCGCCCCCATGGTCAATATTGCAACCATCATACGATGCTGATGCACTACAAGAAAAATGGAGAAAAACTGCATCGTATGGTTGGGAAACGCCCAAGTTGCTTGTCAGCTTTTGTGCCTAACCTTGCAACGAAAAGAAATAAATGAAGTGTTTTCATCTTTACTTTGAGGTATCAAACGTGTGCGTCTTGGCATTATTTGGGGTGCGAAATGGCATTCAGAGTTACCAGAATACAAAATTAATAAAGTTGTAACCGGACATAAATGTAATAGAATAGCTCAGATCTAACATCAATTTAACTACCATCTACTCGTATATCTTTAGCCAAAAATACTTACCATTTCCAAGAATGCGAAACCATAGTACACTATTTTAATTGCTCAAGGTATAAAAAAACTAAGGCCCACTGATGTTCAGCAAATCGGTGTGTAACACTCATCCTGCAACTACCGTTTGTCGTCTACTTGACGTATAAATTATGAATAATGTCAAATTGCATAGCTCAAGCTATAACGTCAGTGAGTTCGGTTATGGTGTCTTATCATATTACAGTAAGCATTCGCACTAGATACTTAAGAGTCAGTGGAAATAAGCATTTCATTTTCATATAAATTTAACTAGCCATAGCAGAGGTGGGCGAACTTTTCAACGCAGGAGACACATCGACTTTTAAAATTTGACAGACGGGCCGGGCCAGCACCCAGTGCATACATGTCAAACATAATCATAATTAACATAATACATATATCGAAGAACCCCAAATCTTCAGGGAACAGAATTAAAAAGACTAACGGGGCCCGGATGTTACCCACCCCTGAGCTAAACTCTTTTATTCTACCCCGAATAATATGCGTAAAATATTCCCATTATCATAAATTTACGGAAAATGTACCGAGTCTTTCATATAAATCAATGTAAATTTTTACCGTGTATTTAAACGCTATTAAGAAGAGAAAAATATCGTACACGACATTGAAACTTTTACAGCTTATGAAATTTCAAGAATATAAATTTTATTCAACATGCATGACCACCTTCCGATAACGGCTTCTTCACTCTCTCGAAATTTGAACCCAATGCCAGTAACTTCTGATTCTTTTGATGGCCCCACAGCCTTTTTTATATCCCTTTTCAAGACTGTAACACAATTGTGGAGATTAGAGCATGCTTTGACTTAAATTTGCGACGATAATGATACGAAGGAGTTTAGATCTGGGGAATTTGAAAGCCGAAAATCTTTTTTCCCAAAATCGTACTTCGAACCTATTCAGCATTTAAAGTCTTTCGCACTATATGGGAGGAAGCAGAATCCTGTTGGAAAATAAACTCCTTATTTGAAGCTTTAACTTCACCTATGGAATGATTCCCGTTCAGGATTCAGCATTCTTTTTTTTTCGTCTTGGCGAAGAATCAGTAAAGATATCGCCCTCACTTGAAACAATGCCAAAAGTCATGATGCTAGCTAGTTTGTTTGAAGTCTTTGCCGTCTAAACTTCAGTTTTAGAGGAGACACAGAGCACACAAACATTGAGAAGCCACTTGCACAAAAGGAAGATTTCGGTTCCCGCAATCCAGGCTGACTGCACGGTGCCGCATTCGTATTTTTATATGTTCTCTCATTACTTTTTCATAATTTGCTTAGGCTATTTAACTAATTCTTTTGCTTTCAGTAAAGACTGGCAAACCTGTATATACTTACAAGAGTTCCATACGCAGCAAATTTCCAAAAATATAAGGATTGAAATGTAATTACGTAAAGCAACTGTATATTATATCCTTTGATATTTGCAGTAAAGTAAAATTATTTCGTAATAGTTAGTAAAATAAACAGTCTTATGTTGTAGAAGAGAAGCTTCTAAAATTCGTGGTATGCTCGATATGCAATAAAATGCCAAGTAAAGAGCTGATGAAGTTTTCAATGAAATTTATTTGGTTGACGGTACGGGCTAAGCGAGAAGAACTTCAGAACAGACAGCAGAAGGCAAGGGTGAGTTGGAGCAGAGCAGCTGGTAGCCATGAAGGGATGAAGCACTGGTAGCAGTGAAGTGATGAAGCACTGGCCGTCATGAAGTTATCTAGCATTGGAAGCAGTGAAGTGATATGGCATTAGCAGCAGTCAATTAGTGATATAGTATTGGTAGCAGTGAAGTGATGTAGCATTGACAGGTGTAAATTGATCTAGCATTGGCAGCTGTCAAGTAATATAGCATGGCAGCTGTAAAGTGATCTAGCATTGGCAGCTGTGAAGTGATATAGCATGGACAACCGTGAAGTGATGTAATGTAGACTACCATTCAATAATTTAACTCTAGCAACCATGAAGGAAGGTAACATAGTGATCCATTAAATCACATAATGGAGGCAACAATGAAATATTGTAACATACCTAGTCATTAGTCATTCATTAAGTCACGTAATGTAGGCAACCATGAAGTGATATAAAATAGTCATCCTGTAAATTATGTAATGTATGCAACCATGAAGAGATGCACCAGTAACATATATAACATGAAGTGATGCAACGTAGACAGCAATGAGGTGATGTAGTTTAGGGAACAACTATGAAGTCATTCAACTTAGGCAGCCATGGAATGATTCAACTGAGGCAACCTTGAAGTGAGTCAACTGAGGCAAATATTAACTCATGTATTATAGGCAACCATGAGGTGATGTAACGTCGGCAATCACAAAGTGGTGTAGTATTCCTAGGTAGTAATGTGAAATGACACGGTGCAGTTGTAGATGGTTCCAGTAAAAAAGGGTTGTATCAGCACCAAAATGTCATTTTAATGCCCTTGAACGGCTGTCCTGGTATCTTTATGCTATGGTTAATTATGCATTTCTAGTTCATAGCTACTTATGTAGTTTCACTCAGTGAAACTGTGGTTTTTAGTTAAGTTTTTCAGTATTACGGGTTTTTCTTAACCTTCCTTTCCTTACGGCTATAGGGATGAGCTCTACCGAAAGCTCTGCATACATCAATTTCTGATGTTATTGCTTCATATCCGTCGTTGGAAAAAAACTCAATTGTATGTGATATTAAAGAACATTACATGTAGTATCTATCTGCCAATTTTTACTTTGAAATTTCAATATTCCTAGAAATTATGATGTATATTCAATTGCTCTTTGTGTCCAAAGGTATATTAATCGCCTGCTGAAGATACATGACAGTGAATTAAGGACGTCTTCCACTGAGTCGCCAAAGTCGATCTAAGCCAAACACACTTCACTTAACTTGTCGGAAACTGCAGACAGGTGCTCTGGCTTCGACCGGTTTATTCACGTTTCAGGCATTAACCAAAAATTTATCTCCTGTGAGACCTCAACGAACTCAAACCTACTTCGTAAAATGGAAATTTCAGTAGATTGAACTCAATCAAGTTGTTTCTAAGAACTGCAACGCACGCCAAAGTGACAACGCCAAAGTTCCTGTCTGTTCGTCCGGACAAAGTAAGTGTGCTTGGCTTCGATTGACTTTGACGACCCAATCGAAGGCGTCCTTAGATTCAATACTCTTGAACACATTTCTCACGTTACAACAAAGAAATCAATCTTTGTTTGAGGTCTCTGTGATCATTAGAACTATTTTATTAACGCTTACGTAAATCGGCTTCCAGGCCCGATTTCAGTGGGCATGCAGTCAAGGTATTGTGTGCTCTATGGAGGAGGCAATAAAAAAGCGATCGCTTTGTCTGTTATGAGTCGTATCCACTGTAGAAATCTATTCAACGGAACAGAACTTGACTTTAACGTTAGTTTTCAACAAGTTCAAAACGTCTTGTACCTCTCCAAACGAACTTTTCTCATCTTATCAGTTACGATATGCTCTCAACCTTTCACTCGAGGACATGCAAACGTCGTTCACTGTCTGACCAGTGAACTGTAGGGAAGTTAACAAATCTTTTCTTCGCCGATGTTGACACTGGAACCGCTGGATTGGATTTAATGCTTCTTTTGAGACCAGCCAAAACGCTTGATTTGCGAATTAATGGTTTCTTGTTTTTTTTTTGCGGGGGGGGGGCAGTCTGCAACTTTGGCCAGTTGTATCAAAACGCTTACAAATCTCGTAAACGGTCTGGCTAGGATACTGATCCATTGCGTAGCGTTTATGCTAACAGCCTAATATCCTTACTGTTGACATAACTAAGCATAATTAGCATAGGGTAGTGTCACCAATTTTAGAGTGTAATCGGTGTTACCAGAGCTTCAAGGATTGCGCGGATCAGTCTCAAACACCCGATATCGATTTGGAATTGATGCACATATAATACACTTAGCTTCATACAATTGGACTAGATATTTACTGCATACTTAATTTACATGCCTACATAATTGTAGTCTACCTCGGTAGTCTACCTTGAGAGTTGGAATTGAATAAAAATAAGTTAACGACCCAGTAAAATGTAATACAAATCATCTTGCAAATTTCTCTCAATAGCTTTAGCGTTAGTTATGCATTTGCTAACTCATTCAGAACATTGCCAGCCTTCTGACTACCAGTGAGTTTTTACTGTAGATGCTGCGAGTGCTGTGACACTCATGGTTAGCTGGCACTACTAAAGTAACGGGAACTAGAGCACTCTGAGAGCGCACACCTCCGCCGAGCAAGGCAACGGCTACGAAAAATTAAAATTGGTTTTGAGACCATGATTTTCTTAGTATCAACACCAAAATCTAATTATTCGTGCCCGTCAACAGGGTTAATGGTTTCACTAATTCTTTTGAAGATCCGTTCATAACTCTTTGAGTTATGCTGCTAATAAACTTGGGTCAAACATACAAACGAACGAACCGATCTGCACCAAAATTTAATTATTCATGTCTCTGAACATTACTAACGACTTCTATAAATTTAATAAAGATTCATTCATTAATTTTTGAGTTATTGTGCTAACAAGCATAAAACTAAAGACAGTAACCAGCGAACGAACGAACGGATCATTACAAAAATATGGTCATTTACTTTTCGTGATATACCTAACAACTCATGTGAATTTCATAAAAATCTGTCCAACAAAAATGAGGCAGACAAGCAAACAAAAAATGGACGGATCTTCACCAAAAGTTCATCATCTGTTCCTCCTAATATACCTAACAAACCCTGTAAATTTCGTCCAAATCCGCCAATAAGTTTTTGAGTTATCTTGATGACAGACAGAAAGACAGAGAGACAAACCCGACAAAGACATATCCTCCTTGGTGGAGTAATTAGAGACCGTGCGGACACACATAGTCCGCCATGTAAGTTACGTGCTTCACCATCGCCACAACAAAACAAAATACGGCCTTGCTTCCGCTTACGCTTAGTTAATGAGAGATACACTGCAAAGCAATTTTTCGAAAAATGAAAAAACTTATGTCGTCAATTTGGCCATCTAACACAAATGCTGTAATTAGATTCAGGTTCCAAATGACAATTTTGGAGGTACGCGGTTCAGAGTTTTTTAATATTAGCACATAGATAAGTTATTTTTATCAGTTATCAACATCTCATTATTGTACGCAAATTGCAATTGGAGGATGCAATCGTTATGGTGTGTGGAGGCATCAATGCACAATTAGCTACTTGAAGCCGGTTAGCACATTGCTAAGCTAGTTCACTTGATGACTAACACTTTAGTAAGTCATTTAGTATACTTCCAGTTATGTTTAGAGAGACAGAAGCAAAAGTATCAAATATTTTGAAGTATGAACGTAAGGCAAAAGATTAACGTGAGAAGCGGCCTCAATGTAACAACGTTAAAACCAAGTGAAAGATGAAAGTGTGTGCACAAATTAAATTAGGCAGTGCAAGTGTCGGTTTCACTGTTCCTCAAGTAACAACCTTGCTTCCTTAATTTCTATCTGTCACCTACATTACTGCACGTGTGTTATAGTGACACTGAATGCCGCCCCAAAAAGTGCAGTAATCATTATATAATTCAGTCACTGAGAGAAGCCAGGCGTGCTGGAAATGCACGTAACTGCGTGCTGAGAGCGTGTCCCCAAACCAGCACGCAAACACGAGCACTGATTGCACACGTAGGCGTGCTCTAGACCCTCAAATCGGACGCGTGCTATGGGATGGGCAGTATGTGCTCGCACATTTCTGGATGCGCGTACGTGCCAAGCAGTTTGAAAAAAGATGCAGTTTGTTGCCCTCGACATCTATACCTGCTCAAGGGGGGGGGGGGTGTTTGCAGTAGGTACGTAACCAAACAATATATCACTTGAAATTCAACCCGAAAAATCACTAGTCCTCACAGACTTCACCCCAACTACATGTTTTCTCTGACTTTTGCACACGTAAGATCGTACAACACGCCTCGCGCTTTGGCGTGCAACTGCGAGAAATTCATCAGAAAATCGAACGCGTGCTGGGTCAGCACGTTTTGCCGTGCAGAAGGTCAATGTAGGCCTAAGCGTGCTCATACAGCACGGTGACAGCGTGTTCTACAGCTTAGAGCACGTTTGCAAGAGCCAGGATTTTTTAAGTGGCATATATACGCAGTAATTCTAAAGCGAGTGTGCTACACAATGCAGTCGAGCACCTACAGTGTACATGTTTCCTAGAGCTATGACGTACCTCTGGATATAACTAACAGCTGATATAATTACCTATATCAAATTAGAGAACGCGGAATCGCTGTGCTCTGGTCAGGCTAATGCACTGCAGTGACGTATTGGCTTCTTCAAAAAATAGGTTGGACGGTGTTTTTTTCGTGTGCGGTAATTAAATTAATTGCGGCAATTTGGAACCCACGGCTAAATTACAGCTCCATCACGCACACGGAAAAACAGGACTTATCAAATTCAACTTCATGACCTAGCAAATGACCGTATGTGCTAACTTCTACAATGCTATTGATACGAAAGTGTTTCTCAGACGTACAGAAATGGGTGTTCAAGACGTGGTAAGGAGCCTGACGACACTTTCACTCGGACATACCAACATGCACGTTTACTTGCCTGAATTCTTGCAGCGTTGGGTCTCTTCTGGTCGATTTTATGCGTTTCGATGGAGGACGGCTGAGATTTGCCCTTGATGGAAGATTTGAAGAGAATCCTGGCGATGAGCGTGTACACAACACACGACAGCAGCAGCGGCACCACATAAAACACAATCAGGTCCAGGAAATAATAATAAAGATATTGGTCCCTGGACAGCTTGTAGGTGCACTCCTGGGCGTCAAACTCAGCAGCTGGTTGGAAGGGAATGACTTCAGTGAGGAATAGCCAGGGCCCGCAATAACAGATCGCAAAGAGCCAAACTATCCTTGTGATTCTCTTTGCTCTTTCTACGGTGCACATGCTCTGAGCCTTCATTGGGTGGCAAATTGCGATGTATCGTTCTATTGTGAAGGCTGTCAGGCTTAACGAACTGGCATTGATGCCTAGATGCTGGAGGAATACCAACCCCGCGCAGCCCACCTGTCCATGGACCCACTGGCCCAGTGCTAGGTAGTACCCGAGGATTTCTTGAGGTACTGCAGCTAGTAGCACGATACAGTCCGCTACTGCTAAGCTTACTAGGTAACAGTTTGTTGGGGACGACATATTTTTGTTCCGGGATACCACAATTACCACCAGCACGTTGCCTCCCACGCCCACCACCAGTATCACGCCTTGGAACAAAGTGCCGATAATTCGATACAAAACCGTATAATATTCCAACTGGTCGCCGGCAAAGAGAGCCAGGCAGGCATGGAGGTACAGCTGTCGGGTACAGACGCACAGCTGGTCGGTTACATCACAAGAGTTGTCGGTCTTCCAACGCTCAAAGTTTGTGCAGTTTATGTTGGGGAAATCGTCGTTGTAGTCCAGCGATGATGAGGAGTTGTGGGAGCCATTTACCCATACATTTCCTGGGCCATATTCGGCGTGTAGTATGGCAGAGCAGTTGTTTGCTTCTGCCAAAGATGTGTTAGTTATCGAAGGCTCCATCTTGTGTTGGATTACGGTTTTACGTATAACAATTATTCTGTTTGAGTACAAGTTCGTTTTCACTTGAATACACTTTTATCACAGACATCATTTTTGCTAAGCAGTGCCCGACATATTCATGAGCGTCTTCGAGACCGAAAGATGTCCTTTATCAACTGCACATTTTCTTTGTATTTCACCACCCACTTTACACTAGCACAGGCGGTCATATAATAGCGACAAAGAGTTTCCAGTAAATGACGACTATGTTTTTAGAGTGTTATCTCTATTCTTTTCTGACCCATTAGCACAATTTTAGTTGTAGAAATGCTACATATGATAATAGTGTGTGTTACGTTTCTAACGTTCAACTTCTACAAGCACTTGTAATGCTCGCCGAATAGTTCCGGAGCCATCTGTACTACGTCATACACTACGATAAATATATTCAAGCGAGAAACCACTTAGTTTATCAAAGAACAGGTCTGTTATTGCGCAATTATTATATTCAAAATAGCGAACACTTCTCACCAATATAAATGTCACTTGTTGAACAACACTGTCACCCTATCGCTTGAGTTTTGTTACATGTCAGTAGTTCTATATTAATGAATTCTGAAATATTATAAGAACTATTACACACGTGTGGCTAGAAAACAAAAAGTTTTCAGTACGTAGTTGGTTTTGTTGCATTCAACAAGTGTGATGAGTTCTACTCGACTCAACAATCATCCCACCAGCTGAACAATAAAGTAAAATAAAATACAGGTTAACATTCCACAATAAAGTCTCTGATGGCACGAAAATCTACAGAAAACAGTTGAGTAAGGGAGCCCATGGTATCCTGGTAATTGTCAGTGTACAGTTGTTTTATTGATTTATGGATTTTTTCAAGCATTTTAAATAGTGAAAACGTCAAGTCACATTTTGAGAAAACAGATATACGTGAAATTGCACTGAAATAAAATTTTTGACGTGCTAATAAGCGCGTAGGTCTTACTCAGCTTAGATTCTTCTGTCGCTGGCAAGAGCGGAGGTAGTAGCAGTTCATTATAACTTTATTAACGAGTAAACAATAAAACGACACGAGATCGTGAATTTTGAACTTGGAGCGCACGGGACGTTTCATAAATATATTGTAATTTTAACAAATGTCGTTGTGTATATAATGCATTGGTTACGTGTTTAATTATTGAATTATGGCGAGGGAGGGGAGACCTAACGCACTAGCGGAACGATGTGCATATGACGTGTCATTCGAATCGAACATGCAGCAGTTATAAAAGTTGTAAAGTAGCAGCACAGCAGACTCATTTTTTCTGTAAATATTCTTGTAACAACTGGAAATACTTTATGCTTACTGATGTTGTTTTTGCAAGTCTCACTTAAGTTTAAAAAGAATTGTCGCGAAATGGAAATTATTTACAGTTATATAAGTGTTAATGACGTCATTACTTTCATTTTCTTGATTGGCTCATTTATAAGGCTGGTTATGTTCTACGCATTCCACAAGCTATATGCAGCAAATATCACGAAAAAGTGTAAGTTAAAGAGATTAAGTCTAATATAGTACGACTTGTTATGGCGTAAAATGTAGAATATTCTAACAAAATAATATGTGGACACGGTTTTATAAAATTATAATAATTTAACATTAATACCGCACTTGAATTTTTGTTTACACTCTTACTACCAGTAAGCGCAAAAGTAAACTAATCGGTTTCACCACTTTCATTTTACAGAAAGGTTTTCCATAAAGAGTGCCTATTTCCACGAATATGTCAACTAAAGGCTTATATAATTACAGCTGAACGGACAAAGTTGATTTACATGATGCCTGAAACGAGGTGATATTATCACAAAATATTTAATTTCAAAGCTATGAATCATGCAGCACTGTAATTTTACATTTGCTAATATAGCGAGTCGGAAACTACCACAGCGTTTATACACTGGATGTTGCCGCCGTAAACATCAGCAGGCAGTTCATGTGTCTCTTCCAGTTTCAACTTACGCAATATTCCACTAACTCGAACAAATTAAATTTACCTATAAATAAATCAGGCACCTGGAAGAAATGTAGTAGATGGTATCACCCGACTAATGCATATCTTAGCACTTTCAAAGTCTAACTTTTACACCGAAAAAATTACTCAACCACGGCAAAACATCGCTTGGAATGATGGTATGAATTTTACTATTCCATTATCTTTCACACGAACAATGTACTGAAGAACCTTAAAATATATTGATAACTACAGCACTCTGAGAACGCATACCTCCTCCAAGCAATGCAATGTTAACGAAAAATCGAATTAGTTCTGAAACGAGGATTTCCTCTATACCATCTCCAGAATTTAACAATTCGTGCCTCTTGACGTTAATAACAGTTTCTGTCATTTTCTTGAAGATCGGTCCATAACTTTTTTAGTTATATCCTAACAAACTGTAAGACAAACCTATAGTCAAACAAACAAGCAAACAAACCGATCATAACTAAAATTTGGTCACTTATCCCTTTTTTAATATTTCTCACAATTTCTTCAAATTTCATGAATATCTTCCAGTAAAATTTTGAGTTATGTTCTGACAAGCATTTTGACAAACATTAGTCAAACACACAAACCAATTTACACTAAACTTTGGTCTTTCGTGTCTTTTATTATTTCTAACTATTTCTGCAATTTTCTTAAGGATTCTTTCTTAACGCTTAGGGTTATGTCACTGACAAGCATAAAATCAGCCATAGAGACAAACAAGCGAAAAAACAGATCATCACAAAAATTTTGTTAGTTGCTCTCTCTAGCATTTCTAACAATTCATACAAATTTCATGAAGATTCGTTTATAACTTTTCAAGTTATCTTTGTGACAGACACACAGACTAACACACAAACACGACAAAAACACAACCGTCATAGCGGAGATAAAAATATATCGTTTACCTGAGGCGGTGCAATTAAAGCAAGTGAATCATGAATGAAAATCATCATGCGTTGGGTGAAGTGGTTGAAGTTTGACAGTTTTTTGGATTGAATGAAAGGGTCGTCAACGACAATGTTTCTCATTAGAGTCATAACATGAATTTGTGTAGTGTCTTTCAGTCTCATTCACACCTCTAATCATTGATATTCAATACCACTAAAGCATATCTAAAACTACAGAGCACTCTGAAAGCGCATACCTCCGCCAAGCAAAGCAGCGGTAACGAAAAACTCAAATTGGTTCTGAAACCATGATTTTCTCTACATCAACACCAAAATATAATTATTTGTGCCTTTCGATAATATTAACAGTAACTGCAATTTTCGTGAAGATCCGTTCATAACTTTCTGAGTTAGGCTGCTATCAAACATTATGACAAACATAAGTCAAACACACAAGTGGACCAACCTATCATAACCAAAATTTAATCATTTGTGTCTTTTAGTGTTGCTAACATGTCCTGTAAATGTCAGAAAGATCCATCCATAACTTTTGGAGTTATTGTACTAACACGAACGAAATAACAGATCATCGCAAAAATTTGGTTATTTACTTTTCGTAATATACCTAACAACTCATGTAAATTTCATGAAAAGCCGTCAGTAACTTTTTGAGCTATGGCATTAATGAGAAAAATGAGGTATACAAACCAACGGATGGACGAGTCTTCACCAAAAGTTAATCATTTGTTACTGTTAACATGCCTAACAATCCCTGTAAATTTCGTAAAGATCCGGCCATTGCTTGTTTTGTAATCTTGGTGACAGACAAACGGACAGACAGATACGATAAACACATAACCTCCATGGCGGACGTAAAAATATATGCGGAGGTCCTCCAAAAAGCTTTACTTTTCATTTGTGAATGTGAACGGCAAAACCTAATGTGATCGCATGCTTCTCTCTGTTAAGATTGGTATCCTATTGTTCTCTTGTAAAAATGCATTGGAAAACTGTGTAAACTACATTACTTGCTAGAGTACTACTGTTACACTTTCGCTTGTTACAGAAATATTGCGGGACAAAATTTTTTCTTGCGTCAGCATCATTCTACAGGGGCTGTTTCTCATGATTTTTTCTACCATGTGAGGTCGAACTAACGCGTAACAATAAACTGCATGATAATTATCTTCCTTTTCAATGTTGGATCATACAAATCTGATAAATAATATAAGATAGAGATGTAATCCTAGTACGCGAAACTGAGTTCCATAGATAAATCAATTTATACTAAAATTGCTAACAGCAATTGCAGCTCATGATAGCACTTTGGCGTAAGTTTAATCGTGGTGCACAAAAGCGTCTTATTTAAGAATAGAGAAAACAGGACATGAAATTAGCATAATTAATGCATAATTAATTTGTAATGGAAGTTCATTAGCGAAGTTTCAAAGTTTCGAAAAGAAAACTATCGAAAAACTAGCATTTAGTATAACGTTGGTCACTGCTAGCTGTTTGTTATCACTAGTGGGGCGACCATAATAAAAAAGGACGGCCAATTCAATAGGAGTGCTAAAAAATCTTCTATACAATCACAGAACGTTTGTTAGCTATTGCTTGCTTGGTCGGTTGGGTTCTTCAACCCGATCTGAAAGATTAGATAGAGAAGGAAATTCCTGAACGCCCAGGGGATGAGACAGAAGGAAATTCCGCCTCAATGTAATAGCAAAGAAGTTTCTTGAATGTGCTGGAAATATGCAAGCTTCTCTGTCATGCTTTAAATGCTGTATATTAATAGTGCGCATTTTTGTACATAGTACAAACTGCCTCAGTTTATTCGGATTACGTTTGCTTCGTTTTTATCTATTCATACTATTCTATCTTCGATAAAAAATATTTTCACTGGAAATAAAGCTGTCCACGAAAGTAGACTTCAGCATCCAACATTAAATTTTACTATTTCCTTGAGCTCGATGTATATACCAGTCTGTAGATGGGATACAACTGTGATTACATTTCTTCCACTTGCTGAAGCAAATTTCTTTCGCCTTCTTTTTTTTTTTTTTTAAGGCCAAAAGGAATGCAGTTAACGCCAATTTGTTGCCGTCATTTCTGCCGGCCATATATCGTGCTCATGCTGGGGTACTATTGTACGATCTCACTTGCAGCGTGTGGGTGGACCTTCAGCTCACGCGTTCTCCCGACACACTGTCAAAGTAGGTATCATAGATACGGTAGCATGAACGACGCGCAATCAAGTTGCTCGAGAGATTGTGTAATGCGACCAGGCAAAAGCTGCATTAATATTACTTACAGTTATCTATTTTTTGCAAACACGCAATACTTTTACAAGACGGTTAATCAAATGCTACAATACAGCTGAGTAGGACCCGCATCCTGGTTACACACAACTGGTTTATTTCTTCCTCTGGGACAGGACCCGGTGCGGGATGCCAGGGATACAAATGCTATGTTCGCTGGCTCACATTTGCCTTCACATCCATAAGAGAGACTTTTCTGTGTTAAGAAGCGTGCTTTAGTTATAAATAAGTTCATATTAAGATAACAATTAAAACATTGTAGAATTCACTGCAACATGCGAATTACTCCAACATCATCTTCCGATATTGAACTTAGACTATAGCAAAAAATTTGAACTGATGCCTATGGTACCACTATCATATCCTACTCAAATAAAAATGACAAAACACCTCTTATCTAGCTATTGTGTTCAGACTTGAGTTTTGAATAATTGATGCTCCATTATTGTTGCAAGCTGACTTGAACTGTACTCAACAATGTTTTTGGCGAACCCTTATCATTAGTTAGACGTGATAGGCTTATTTAACCTCACTGCTCGAATCAACCTGTTACTGAACTCATTTATTATAGTCAGCATTTCTAACCATTTGCAGGAAACCAGCACATTCAAGTCATTACAAGTTATGCGATAGAAAGCCTCAATGTATCAACTGATGTTATTTCTTGCTAATGTAACATACGCATATCCTTCGTTAACCTTGTCGTAAAATACTGCTCAAGAATTCTGCTTCAGATTTTATCAAGGGTACACGACGTAGGAGAGCAACGGTAAATATCTTCGCTTCTGCCACCCCAGTCACTCGTGAGCAGCGAGCTCTGTACGCCGACCTTCCTCTAGCCTGGCTCGAGTGTGACTGGCGATGCCGAAATGCAGAGGAGCCTTCGCCCTTCGGCTGCCCTCGACACGAGGGAAGCAGACCGTGAACTGCTAAGGGTCATCTCAGGAGGGCCCATCATATGCGGCTAATAATGATCTTAAAATAGCATTAGATCGGCACGAGTCGATCTTCTGGCCATATTGAGTGAGGTTCCCTGTAATAAATCAGGATCTGAACATACACGTACTTAGGCAGTGCAAACGATGTTCAAAAATCATGACATTTTACGGATGGTAACATTACTACAGCAAAACAGTATTATTTGCTAGTCTCGACTTCAAGTAAAGCACTAATTCACTAGTTAATTCTGAGACTTCGGACGATAATTCTGCGAATACCTGCCGCAATTCACGTATGTATTATTATTATCATTGGTGTGCCCAGCCAACTAAAACGAGAGCGAAAATTTCATTACTAGTATGCTTATGTTGGATGTCTTGTAACTGTCAATTTAAAGGAATGTGAGAGATGAGTGTCATAATCAGAGTGACAGTAAAGGGAACATAAATATATTTCGATATTTTCCAAGCGATTTGTCGCAATATAAGTATGAAAAATAATATAATGCGACTTTTAAAAAATCCCGTTCACGGAAACAATGGGGCCTTAAATTAAATGAGGCTATTCTTCAGGTAGTGTGGAAAGACATCATCAATAGGCACGGATTTTCTGCTAACAAATAAAGAGGTAGGGCAAAAAATAGCTTCGGAGACTGGAGTACAGTCTCTGTTCTAAGACTTTGTGCTTAGCTACGTCTGACACATTTGATTCCTACCCTGCGTGTACAATGGCCGCCTGTACCCTCGGTGTCCGCTTGGCTGTTGTTCAGAGTGGTTGTTTAAATAATTCCATGTTTCCCCATTGGAATCGAAGTACCACATCTTTCATCACACCTCAGATAGAGGATATTTCCTTAATTCTATGGTTCTCGCTAATAAGGTAGCTTAACGTGATTGTTTTAGCATACCCTTGTAATCTACACGCGAAATAATTCCACGACTTCTCTCAACGCAACTGACACTACAGCACTGTTACCGACCACTTGCTCTGGTGTATACAGAAAATAATAAATTATTCCATGACTTCTCAGACCTGGCGAGACACTCCAGCATAAGTACTGACCACTTCCTATGTGTGACACATGTACTCAGGAAATAAGAAATTATTCTTCGACTTCTTACAACTGAAGAGATGCTACAGCATTATTACCGACCTCTTATTTAATATTACAATTCACCTGAAAAATAACTAATTATTCCAGCTCTTCTCACAATTGAAGACACACTACAGCATTATTACAGACTTTTTCCAGCGCTATACACAGAAAATAATTCTTCCTTGACTTCTCAGTAGTAGCGAGACATCACAGTGGCTAGGACAGGCGGCTATACGTGACTTGAACTTGCAATGTCTCCGTACTGTCCAGACCGGTGACGGCTCTCGGGAGTGCGCTTCGTTAAGAAACTTCAACTTATTTTATTTCATTTTCTTACACTGAACTTTGCTTCGTTTTCAAAATGAAGTTAGATTTTTGGTAAAAAGAAAGACAGGGTCAGGCAAAAATGGTGGCCAAGCGGGGCTGCAGTGAAGAGATAGAAGAACGGAACTCACGAGATGCACATTCCTAGATTTTTTCACCTTTAAGCTGTTCACTTAACTTGAATTCTATTTCAAACTTTGCTTCGTGTCGTAACAAAAGCAACTAAGGCGCCTATGTTGCCGCTGCGCCTAAAGTTAAGTTATTTCGGCAATTAATTAATTAATTATCGCAGCAAAGATACGGAAGATGAGGAAATCTGAGACAAGTGGTTACTACTGCGCTACTTGCAGCACAAAACTGTGGAAATCGCTGTATTACAGGTCAAGATTTTGTTAATTTCTGAAATACCGTAACATAAATCCCACTGAAGGTGCCCTGAAAATTCACAACTAGGTACGTAAAGCAACCAAATTTTGCTTGAATTGATGCAATATACTATAAGTTGTTAAATTTTCTGTATTGTTTAGTTATTTTAAATCGCTTTTTTGCAGGTCTCTGAAAATGCCCAGATAAGTACTCTTGACGGCTAGAGAAATGGAGCGAAATGTGGCAGGCATACAGGCTTGTCACTCAAAGATTTAGCCAAGGAGCTAAGGAGAGATCGAAAGAGTTTGTACTCATACGTGGAGACCCCCAACACCAAACAAAGGAAGGATAATAAAACGAGAAGAACAGCTTTACCTCTTGTTATACGAAAAACACATTGATAAGACAGCAAGCATTCAAATAGCACCAGAGTTACAATATTTGAGAAGCTGGCATTGCTCCTTTGTCTTTATTATTATTATTAAAACTTCACGCTTGAGCTCCCACGGACAGGTAATATAACAAAAAAGAAGCATCTTGCAACACCGGGAAGCCCAAAATGCTGCTAAAGGAAATCCAGCAAAAAAACATTTACTACTGACTTAAACGCCCGCAGGCCAATGCGACCAAATGCCGATGCCGGTAACAAATTCCAAACCTTAGCCGACCAAGGCACAAAGCACCGACAGAACTGATTAGTTCGACACACGACAGCCTCCAAAGTGAAAAAGTGTGCTCCACACGCAGCACGAGTCTCTCTCCCAACTACCTTGAGGGCAGGGAGAGAAGAATAAAACCAATGCCTCTCATTATTGTACACCTTATAAAACATACATAGCTCGGCTACTCTTCTCCTGTGGGACAGGTTCGCCAGATCATTATCAGCGCACAGCCTGTTGGCTGAACTAACAAGTCGGTCCAACTTAATCATCTACTTGGTCTTACTGGCATTCAGCTTCATACTAAAGCCAAAGCACCATGCACTAATGCGTGACACATCGCTATTCAGAGACTGAGCGACAGCATCACGCAGGCGAGGAGCAGGTATCACTGCTATCAAAGTGGAATCATCGTCATAGTTAATCATCGTGTTTTCAAGCGAAGAAAACATGTCACTAGTATAGAGAACGAACAACAGCGGGCCAAGCACACTGCCCTAAGGGACGCCTGACACCAACGCGACTGAGGTGCTCAAAATGCCGTCAACAGACACACTCTGCGTTCGTTCAGAAACAAAATCGCAAATGACTATAAAAAACCCTACCACCCTCACCAAAGGACTCCAACTTGTATAATAGACCGCTGTGGTTAACCCTGTCAAATGCCGCACTAAAGACCAACTGGACAATGCGTGCCTCCAACCTACAATCCAGCGCAGACTGTAAATGGTGTGAAACCGACAACAGAGCGTCACAACAACCCAAGCCAGTTCTGTACGCAAACTTATCAGCAGGCAGCAACCCCGTAACCACAGCGAAACGACCAAGCTTACCAGCAATCAACTTCTCGAACACCTTCGACAATATGGGCGTTAGGGTGATGGGTCTATAGTTGGCAACATAGGGCGACACCGGACTCTTGGGAATAGGAGTAATATTTCCAGTACGCCAGCAACGAGGAAAATTTTCTAACCGTATTAGGCGCCGGAAGATCACTGCGAGCTTAGGTGCAAGAACGTCAGTCAGCTGCTTATAAAATAAAGGAAACACACCCACCGGATCCACACCTCCATACGGATCAAGGCCCTCAAGCAGCACCTCAATTGTACCAGATTTGAACGCCAAAGAGGTCAAGCGAGGTTCAGGGTAGCATCCATGAGGCAATGCGATAACGTCTTTGCTCTGCTTCCCATCAAAGTGAGCCGGCAAAAGCTCCGCCCTTGCCAAGGGATCAGTAATGCCCCCACCGGGACCAACAAGAGGCGGCAACGAAGGTTCAGCACCGAACACTGAACCCTTTAGCTCACTCCACCAACGATGTGGATGGTCAATGCTCAGCAGAGACGTCCTGGCACGCTGCCTCAAACGATGCTGTGCCTCCTCATACACACGCTTAGCCTCGGCCCTACGATCAACATAGGTCTGCCACAACGTGAGGTCACGCGAACACCGCCAAGCTTCGAAAGCTAGCCGAAACTGGTCGTCAAACCACGGCTTATCCCGAGACCTCACGAGAATAGTCCTCTTAGGGACAAACCTCTCCAAAATGGACACAGTCAAGTCTTTAAGCTCAGAGACAGGATCCTCACTGTGAATAATCTGACGCCAAGGTAACGCTCCTACTGCCTGAGTAATAGCCACCTAGTATGCTCTGCTCTTAACGAATACCAGTCTCCTGGTGTCTACCACAGGAACAACCTGATTCAGGTCCAAGGACACAACAAGATGTGAGTGGTCTGTAGAGCCAATAGGGGAGCCAATTGACACCATTATCAAGTCCGGGACATCAGTCACAACGAGGTCGAGACAGTTACCAGCAATATGCGGGGACCCGCAAACTAGTTGCACACAACTAGACAAGGTGCAAAAGTCCAACGCAGCCACACCATGACAATCAGTCTTTGATGCAGATCCCATTCAGTCCCTGTAGTGTGCATTAATATCACCCACAGAAACAAACGCTGACTTGGGATCCGTGCTCTGGATGGAGGCGATCGCCGTCAATAAACAGTCATAAACAGAATCATCAGTTGTAGCGCTCCGATATACGGAGAATAAATAATAGTTCTTCAGTCAGCCACACACCCCTACAACAATGATCACATGACAGGCGCATTCGTGCACTGACTGCGGGTAAGCACAGAATCCGCTCCGGACATAGACGGCCATTCCACGGAATCCAGGCCCCGATCCCCACAGCCTGTGAAAAGGAGACTGAAAACCCGCTAAGGCAAGCTCAGCGTCGTGCCTTCTGCCAGTCACCAATGTCTCGGAGCAGCACACAAAATCCACACCACAGGACACAAAGTCGAGCTCCGCGAGGTTCGCATGCAGTCCCCTAATATTACGATAGAGGAGACGACACCCCCGTGTCGTGATCATAGGAATTCCAGCCGCAAATTCTAATAATTACGTCCCTCCTAATAGCAATCATGTTTTTTGTAGCAGTCGTCAGAAAGCTGCAATCAGTATCGGTATATTGTTAGGAAAACATTAGAAGTTAATATCGTGATACATATATACCAAGTGATAGGTCATTTAATAATTTACACGGTATAAACAAAATAATTGGCATGGGGTTTTTTGTATCAAAACATTTCTATCTCAAATAAGTGCGCACAAGAGATACGACCAGGGGGAACAGTGACAATAATTAACGACTTGACCGAAGCAGAGACCCTCTGCGAGGGTATCAGGTTCATAAAGGGTCGCTCAGGTCTATGTCTGTGACAACCTGTGGACGGGAATTAATGGGTTTCTGAAGGAGAAGCAAAATGTGAACCAAGCTCGAGTTTCGCTGTTGGCCAGTCAAATGATGCGTGAAAAGCAGCTGGTAACTGATATTTATGTAAGAAGTCTACAGTTTTGCTTCTTTTCTTGGTTAGGATCAAGGGACAGCTAAAGGAGGGGCCTCCTCAACAAGGGAAGCCACCAATGAGGGTTCTCTATTCCCTCGTGGGAAGTTCTGAGACGAAATTCTTGATGACGTAACCAGAGCATAACGAATAAGCATGCTTAGGAGGGCACGTTTTTAAGATAGAAATGTTGCATTGGACGATGCGGGTAGAGGGGGTTGAAACCGACCTGTCGAGGGTTTAGCCCGTCCGAATTGAGAGTTTGGAGTTTTGAGGTTGGAGGGCTGACAGGCAGTCGCCCTCCAGCTTGTTCCGCTAGCCTCTATTTTTATACACCTAGTAAAGTGTGTTAGCGACGTCATAGCCTCATTTGCCATGACCATTTATCACCCTGTTATTGAATTATAACTGAGTCATCTTGTGTGTCTACAACTGTCACTGTGATTCCAAAAATACGAAAGATGAACAACTAACAATAATTCGTCAATCAAGCCTTTTTACGTAAATTTAAGAAGCTATATTTCGGAACGAAATAACTCTTCATTAGATCTTCTAAAAAGTCATCAACAGCAGCAACATCAACACGACACCTGAGACCGATCCGGTCCCGGGTTGCTTTCAACATCCCCACAGATAAGTAAAAGAAAACAAAAATAAAAGAACATAAATATGCAGTAATGCACAGATAAATACAGATATACATAAAGCAGCAGAAAGAAATAATCTCATAGACCGAAGATAATACCAGGAATAATAAAGCAAAAACAAATCGACACCAACGACAGCTATGAAAGCGGTCAGCTATCTACGCACCCCCGACCCTGCCATCACCAGTGCAAGCTTTGGCCGAAAAGAAGAAGAGAAAGAAAATGAAAAGAGCCTCAGGTGGCACTACCTGATGGAAGAGAGAGAGGAGCAGACTGCGGAAGACTGAGTACCCAGCTATGGCACCAGCCTGTTCATATCCTCTCAGGGATGCCTTTGGACCAAAAGAGGTGGCCAGACAATGGGGACGGCCTGATAACGAGCAGGCCACGCGCGATGAACCCGATGCAATGTCTTAAAGAACCCGGAGATGAACGTTAAGTCTGTCACCAAGCTTCCGTTGAACAAAATCCGGAAGGAAAAACGCATTGCCTGGGCATAAAAATTCATGAAAACAAACTTTCAAAATATTTTTTTACGGATGAGGCCAAAGCTACCCTTTATGATGGCCTTGATGGATTGCCACGGTGTAGAGTCTTATTGGGGTCCCAATTCTACTATTATTATTATTGCCTTGAGATGGCATTATTTCAAATGCTGAAGATAACGAAGAGAAGCACAATTAGAAGCTTGATTACCCATGACGCGTTTCGCCGTACCTCGGCTCATCAGGTGGGAGGGTACAAGATGGTCGAATATGAAGACGTTAAGATTTTCCGAAAATTTTGCCAGGATATCACAGAAAGATGTAGCAGTGATACCGAGGTATCCAAAGCTTTAAACATAATTTTCAAACGAGCAAATGTTGTTTCACTTTTGAAACATTGTCCGCTGCGTCGACTCCGTGGTAAGGCGAAACGCGTCGTGGGTTACCAAGTTTCTAATTGTGCTTCTCTTCGTTATCTTCAGTATTTTAAATATTGCCATCCAAAGACAATAATTCACATTAGAAGCCGTGGCAAGTAAATTACATCATGCAGCTGGAGGAGGACTGCAAATGTTTAATTGGTATGCTGCATATTGGTAGAGCTCTAACAATTCAAGAGGCCTACCATCGCTTCAAGCTACTGGCTGCTCCCGTCAAAATTTAATTATCGTTGTTTGTGGTGTTTTCGCTATTTACCGCGATGATGTGCCACCTTTGAAGCCTTTGTGCAAGAGGTTCCTGCCCCCCGGTGCATCTATGGGCTGTAGTCGGAGTCGACGCAGCGGACAATGTTTCAAAAGTGAAAAAACATTTGCTTGTTTGAAAATTATTTTTAAAGCTTTGGATAACTCGGTATCACTGCTACATCTTTAACGAAGTATCAAAAACGTGGCTGGACGTCTGTAGAGGTTCATCATATTAGGTTACTAGAGGACGCAGCCGTCAAAAATGACGGCAAAAATTTTGTGATTGAGCTTTTTATTGTTCCGGTTCCCAGTATAGGTTTTGCTGTATTACAGGTCTCATCCCTGCAGGCCTGATCTTCCATTAGTGAAACGCAAGCTGTACAACCATGAGTTTTGCGTTAACAAAATATCCCCCCTGCAAGATAAGGAGTGAATATCAGCTTGGAATTGATTAAGCGTTAAGCTGTACTAAGAAAAATATAGTTCAGTCAAAGAATTCACTGGAAATGCCCAGGGCTCACCGTATTGTGGATACCAACTGATTGTTGAACCTAAAGCGTCGAACTTTGGCTGCGATGTAAATTCATTATAAAAAAGCGTCTGCTCAGCGTGAAGATTCAACTACTTCGATATCATTCAGCGATGGAAGCGGGGATCCAGAGCCCGGGATCCAAAGGCCGGAGATCCAGAGGCTGGAGATCAAGAGCTATATTCGTCACCGGTACCCCAAGCGCTGAAATTGTATGGTATCTCAACTTGATTTTCAGTACATGAATTTTCTCCTTTTAAACTCTTAATTGCGTGACGGAGAGACAGACTAACATTGGAGCAAGGAATGGAGCAAGCAAGCGACCAACAACTGTGTTTTATTATATAGTAGATTATTATTATTACAAGTGTATCCGCGCGTGAAGAAATTCACTCAATAATCAATAAATTTGCCTAATATTGGCCAGTACGCAATATAATCTTCCTTAACTTGCTTCTTATTCATCACAAGAAGTTTGGAAGTTTGTGATGACACTTCTTAATTAATCGTACTTTTTTTTACTAAAATATAGAGGAAAACGCTGCGACGGCCAACTCAAATTATCGTAAACGATGCGTGCTTTCTTGTGAGCACTACACTTCAACTCATCTGCTGCACACTCCTTTCCTCCCTTAGATGACATGCAAAAAATTAACTGTAATAGTAAGCTCTGAAACATCACTGAATTTCATTTCTGCTGCGTATCCACAATATACAGTGAGACAGTTTCAACAGAACAAAATTTTTGCTCCCAAGAAGTTGGAATAAAGCTGCGTCTACTACACTGAAAAAAATTGGTTCCTCTACGCTTCTCTGATTTTCTACTAAATGTGTTCATCGTAAGCCAAAAAAATATAATATCGACGGAGAGAAGAAGTAATGAACATCAGACTCCTCGCGTGGAGCGGCAAGACAAGCTGCCGTCTTTCACCCGTGCGTGAAAAAATTCGTACAGTAATCGATACGTCTGCCCACTACCTATTGGCGGAATTTTCGGAGTCTACTCTGACTTACTTCTTCATTTTCTTCATTGACCCTCTGTCGTGCTCTCATCCTTACGTCTTCTATATCGCAAGGTAGAAGTAAACTCTTGAGTAAAACACGCCGATGAACTTGAATGCAACGCCAGTCCGGTTAGCTTATATACAATGTTGGCGCTCCGTAGCAATGATAAAGCTGATACCGTCTTTCCAACTCAGATATCTGCTTCATTTGAAATTCCGAAAATTTTGGCCTGTGAAGCGAAAACTGCTTCATCAAATAAGAAAAACAGTAAGCTAGAAGAAATGATTGTCTAATGCCCGTGAAGAATCACCACCTCCAGAGCGCGTCGTCGACCATCTGTCGAATTTATACATCGTGATCTGGTCACTTAAGAGAAAAAAGTTATAAAATCGGACTTCAGAAGCTGCATACATAGTGCTCGGATTTCAAAAAGTGTTTCAAGCAAGAAGTAACTTCAGATAGAGGAATAAGGACAGCCTTCGCATCTTCTGCAACCTGGTCATCGATTTACAAAATCTGCAGCCTGGCTCATTTTTCGCCTATCTATTTCCTTCAAAGCGAAAACGAAATAAATAAATACCCGAATCGTTTTATTATATAAGGATTATTATTAACTAGCGGGAACCGTAGAAATTCCACGGTTGATGAATGTCTTTACTTCTTAAATTAACCAGACCTACGCTGCGTTATTACAACTCAAATTAGTTTTAATGTAGTGCAGCCCTTCTAACGGAACTCACACCATCTAAGTTAACGCTGGTCACTTAACCCTGACGAACTCTGCCTAACTCAAAAACGTCCGTCTATCTTAACATATAGGTCTCTCAGCTAACACCAGTTATACGTCCAATGCCCCATGTGAGTTTTAAAACATGTCGTAGCACCAATCCCCCCATCTCCTCAACGAATTTAATCTAACGTAACAGTTCATCTAACATACTGCACATCCTCCAACCTAACTATCCCATCTAATCTAGCGAACTTGTGCAGCACCTCGTCTAACACAACGCACTACAGCTAACATAGGTAACTCACAAAATCTGAGGTAACTCACCTCATCAAATATAACGCCGCTCATCTGACTTAACGCACCCCATCTAACTGAACAAACCTCATCTAACCCAGCGCACCTCATCTAACTCAACGCACCTCACCTAACTCAACGCACCTCATCTAACCCAACGTACCTCATCTCGTCTAACGTACCTCATCTAACCCAACGCATTTCATTTATCCCAACGCACCTCACCCTAACTCAACACAGCTCTCGCCCAACGCTTCTCATCCAACTTGACGCTCCTTATCTTACCTAACGCTCATCGTTTAACTAAAGCTCCTCATCCAACATAACACTCCTCATCTAAGCTATCGCTTTGCAGCCAACTTAACGCACCTAGCCTAACCCAACACACCTCAGCTATCTCGATCCTCCCTCACCATCTAACACTGCTCTATCTAACTTGACGCACCTCGTACAATTTAACGGTTCTAATCTAACCTAACGCTCATCATTCATCATAACCCTCCTTATCAAACATAATGCTCGTCATTTAAGCTAGATATCGTTTCTCAGCAAACCTAACGCTCCTCGTCCACTATAACGCTACCCATTTAAGCTATTAAAGTTAACGTTCCTCATACAACCAAACGATCTTCACTCGACCAAACGCTTCTCATCCAAACAAACACTCATTACTCAACATGGCGCTCTTAAGTCATTCCAACGCTTCTAAATTAATCTAACTCACTTCAGGGGGCATAAGATGGGCCATTGGCCATAAGGTTAGATTAGTTAGGTTCGCTCATCCTATTTTATGGGGAGCAGCGCCTCCAAAGGGTTGTGTAGGCTACCTTAGTCATTGGGTACCTTCGGGTCATCTGTCTTTGGTGCCCACTTTGCTTCTTTCCCGATTTCATACTCCTTCTGATCTTACTTTCAAATGTTCTTCCTCTTCTTTCCAGACTTCCTGTTCCTATGCGAGTTGGTTCACCTTCGAGCATGGGTGCCACATTTCTGTTGAAATAGAAGTAAAGGCAACGTCAACTTTGACTGCACCCGCCCCTGGGAAATGCACATCCATTGGTTCGTGAGGCAAAGATAGGCTGACTGGGCCCAGAGGAGTAAGTGCAGCTGCAGCCGACGATAGGTCGCTATGAACTATGAAGCCGAAACGGAAGGTCCAACGATCCGCCACCCCCTCCCACCTTAAGGTAGGTATCCCAACGATAGCTATGCGCACACGCAGATTTGATGGTTCAGCGCTCCGAGGCCTTAACAAAGACCGCACCTGGCTTGGGGATCATTCCGGATACCTCAGCACGACTGTGCAACACGCAACATCCGCATGGGAAACTGCTAACTATCCCTTCCTTTTCCTCTCTTGAATCACCATAGTTGTTTCTAGGGAAGCTAGGACAACTAATATGATTAAAATAATAATGATGATAATGATCTAACGCTCTTCATTAGACCTAAAGCTCCTCATCCAACCGACAGCACCTCCTCTAACAAATCACTCTCCATCTAACGCTGCTCTATTTAACTCCACGCCCCTCATCGAAACTAACACTTCTTACCAAGCCTAACGCTTCTCTTCTAACATAACTTTCCTCGTGTAGCCTAATACACTTCATTTAATCTAATGCTCATCATCCATCGCAGCGCTTCTCGTTTAATAACCACACGCTAGTCACTTAACCTAAATTCCTCCCTCCACTCTCACGCGTCAAACTAACGCTCCACACCTACTCTTACCCTCACAGTTCACACTCCAATCTAACACAATTCGGTCCAACTCAACACTCCGCAACTATCTTAACGTTCTTCATCTAACCCAGAGCTCGTCACTTAACCTAACGAACTTGACGTACTAACTGTACCTTCTATGCACATTGCTGTCAATCGTATAGCTCACCTTTCATGACTGCGTTTCTCAAATCTTCGCTTACTTTCAATGCTTCACAAACTTGCTTCTCTTTTCATTACTTTTTTCATTCATTCGGTCGCGAGAGCTATGGGAATTCTTCGGTAGTCACTTGTTGGCTTTGCTAAGGTAGTTGTGTTTTTTTCTGCCATTCAGATAACTAAAAAATATTTGGACAGATCTTGTGAAATTTACTGGACATGGCAGTTGAAACAGATGATTAAATTTCGGTGAAGATCTGTCCGTCCGCATATTTTTTTTCTTGGTAATATGGCTCCAACATTTGTGAACAAATCTGCATAAAACTCGGAGTTTATTTTGGGGAATATTACAAAAAACAACTGACCGAATGTTTGTGATCTCTCAGTCCATTTGTCTTTTTGTCTCCATGTAGATTTTTATGTCTATCAGCAAATCACTTGAAAAGTTATGCACAGATATTCATTAAATTCACATGATTTGTTAAAAATGCTAGAAGGTACAAACGACTACATTTTGGCGATGATCAGTTTCCTCGTAAGTGTGCTTGATTTTATGCTTTAGTATTTGCTAGAGCTTAACTGAAAAAATTACCAAAGGATCTAAAATAAAATTACAGAAACTGTCATTAACGTTAAGAGGTACAAATGACCAGATTTTGGTAATGATCAGAAAGAAATAATGGTTTCAGGACCAACTTAAATTTTTCATCAACGTTACAATGCTTGGTGCAGGTATTCGCGGTTCGAATCTGTTCATTTTTCCATTGTTTATGTATGCTTTAAATATGCAGGAAATACGCACACACCTGACCAATTTATCAGTAAATGGCTTTTGTTAAACTTTGTTAAACTTTCCTTCTTTATTTTGTTCGTATGACCGCCATCTATCATTCTTTATACTTATTTAACCATTTTCTAGAGGTGTTCTGGCTTGTAACTATTTTCAAATTCAATGATTGTGCAGGGAAAGTGTATAGGCTTTCCACGTCCTGAACTACAAATCTAACTTGATCATTTAACTTGATCTCCAACTTAATTATTACCTAAACTCTAAATTATCTAAATTGTCGGAACATCTCGCTATCTCTATTTTCACTTATTTTTCTGCTAAAAGCTACATGGCACTGAATATGTACTAATATGTTCAGGTGCGTTCTCAATGGCATATTGTAATAATTAAAGTGAAATTTAAATCCTTTTGAATTCACTGGTCGTACGGTTCATTCAGTCCATTAACGGAAGTTTCATTCTTTCTTGTAGTATCAGCCGTCTCCTCTTCCCTTTGTTGGCCTGCATCGAAGGTTGGAGTTCTTCTTGAGCCCAGCAGCTGCAAGAACTTAAATTCTTCTAATCCTTTCAAGTTGCTTCAATCAGCTGCTTATTTTATTTTTCTTTGTATTTATACAGTTATTCATAGTCTCTTATTGCCACAATTAATATATTAAACATTTATCTTACTTAATTAACGTCATTCTCATTGGGAAATAAGTTCAATAAAATTGAATCTTCATTATTTATAGAGTTCATTGGTTGTTGCTTCGTTAAACGTTTCCCGTTTCTATTCCGTGCAGTAGTGGTTTGTCGTCGCTGTCTACGGGGCTCGCCGTTGCTGCCTTCGTTGCTGCTCTACACCCGTACGAATAACACTGGCAGCCTTTCGTACTCACCGGATGAAGTTGTCGCTGCGTGGTGCCCGATAGTTTCGTAGGGCTAGCTTCGCCGTCTATCCTATTTAAGCCTTGCCTTAATAGCCAGCTTTTCATATGATTTCGATAAATTTCATTATGGAATTGCTCTAAAAAATAACTCTATTTCCATGAACTGAATTAAAACTTTAGAAAACTTACTGCATCTCTAAATCGGCAAATATCTAAAAAAAAGTTACTTTATTGTAGTTGGTAGATTGTAACGAAACCTAAACTTAGAATATATTAGCCCTTTGTCGGGCCAGTGATCTTAAATGACCACTTCACAAGAACTACTGTCGTCGAAAAATTTTAAGATTCCCAAAAGAGTTTGAAGGAAATCAAACTATTTTAAATTTGAGTAGCCCTATTTCAGAAGTTGCTGTTTAAACAATTGAAAAATATTTATAATGTTGTAATGATCGAACAAAAAGTTAAACTAAAATAAAAGAAAAAACTTACCTAGATGAAGCATGAATCACATTTTATTCCAATGTTTTGTAAGCGTGTAGGGCAAAAATTCCTTACACATAATACTAAGCATATTATATCAAACTCATAATAAACCCTAATTTCTTTATTCGTATAGTTCAAAGCGCCGTTTCCGTTTCGCCGTTTCTACCGCGGTTTATATTTCTATTAACTATGCCTGAGACGGAAACACCTTCCCTGGCCCAGAAGAGGGGATCCCTACGGCGCAGGGTGACTTTGGGTTTATCTAAAGCAGAAGATTCGTTCTAAAGCAACTACCGAGAGGACGTTCTCTCTCGCTACGAGCTAATTCAGCGCAATTTGCAGAAGATTCGGATCTTGGACGAGAGAATCGCGAATGAAGTCCTGAGCTCGGAAGGTGAGAATGGGTCATCGGATTGGAATTCGCAGGTGGACAGTCAGTTAGCTTATCATACCGAAATAGAATTAAAACTAGTGAAATTCAAAAACATGGTTGCTACTCCAGTGGATACTTCTGCAGCCCCTTTTGCTGTCTTAAAGGACGTTAAGTTGCCTCAATTGAAAGTAGAGCCTTTCAGCGGAGAAGGTTCGGATTATTTACGTTACCATACGTTCATTGTGCAGTTCCATAATGCAGTAGGTAATCGTGTAAATTTATGAGACTCAGCGAAGCTCACTTATTTGAAAAGTTACTTGTCGGGTTACGCATCTAAATTAATAGAACATCTCGTGGTTAACGATGGTAATTATAGAGTAGCACTGAAGTTGCTGGATACCAAATTCCTTGACAAATAGGTTATCTTGAATGAACTAGCAAATAGACTGTTGAAATTGAAGTGCTAATTTGATAAGACATTTGTAGATACTTAAGTTTTTCTCAGTGAAATTAGCGGCTTTTTGGCTGTCTAAGATTGTGACGTAATTGCTGAAAAAGCTGCGAATGTTATAGTCAGCAATGTCGTGTTTTCTAAGTTGTCTATTCCGTACAAGCAGGAATTAGCTAGGAAGGTTAGCAACAACTTCCCTACTCTGGACGAAGTCTTTAGTAATTATGTAGATGTTATTTCTACTTTAAGTTTACGACAAACTAGTGCTGCTGCTGCTGCTGACGTTTTAAACTTTAAGCCTTCTAAGCTCAACAAGCCTAATTCTTATGCTTCTACACCAAAGCAAGTGTTAGTCAACGCATCGGCAATCTTCGCTGCTCCCGTGCGAAAACCGTGCAGGTTTTGTTTGGGCCTGAGTCATAGCATGTTGAACTGTACTGCTTATCCTAATTACCAGAGTAGAGTTGATAGGTGTCAACAACTGAAACTATGCCCTCTGTACACAAGTGCAAAACATGCTAAAGACCGGTGCATAACAAAACTTGAATTTTAGTGCAAATTTTGCAATCAAAAAAAGCATATAGCTGCTTTATGTCCTGCTAGTACGCTGCCTTCAGTTGTCCCTGGCTTTTGCGTAAATTTTGCGTCCGATAATCGTTCGGCTAACATTTTACCAACATAACTTTACCGGTTGCCAAGGGAGATGAAATAGTAAATGCATGCTTTCTTGTAGATTGTGGATCACAATGGTCCTATGTATCTTGATGCCGTAAATTATCCTTCTGATAGCAAGCTCGCGCGTTATACCGTTGGCTCTCTGTTCCAACATAGGATAAGAGAATTTTCTGAAGTTAGCTTGTCAGTGAACTTTCTCAATGGAACACGTCCTTTACAAATTCCTCTGCTCGTAGACGAAAATTTTTCTATGATAATGACGATTCCGTCTTTGAGCTTAGCCGTTGCTAATTTGAAAGAAAAGTTCTAGCTTGCTGATCTGACTTTTGACAATCTTAGCGACACTATGGAACTAGACGGCATACTGGGTGTAGATATTATTCAGTACTTTGAAGGCTTCACCTTAGGACCATGTATGCAGGGCTCGGCCATTTATTGTGGCAAGTCTGTTGTGCCCTTCGGTAAAGTAGAACGTTTCTTAACTCGCCGTCAATCATTAGAGCTTTTCAAGACGATCCACAAAGTTAATAATTAACACACTTCTTACGTAAATTTAGTTTTGGATCCTAAACCGTGTAATCTTGATCCTGTTGCCCGTGCACTTAGCGAGAGCAGTGTTGAGGGTAATCTCGACAGGCTGTATGATTTAGAGTCCATAGACTAAACAGACTGCTCTGTTGCTGAATCAGATAGAGCAAAAGTTGAGGAATTTCTGTCTAACGTCGATTTTAAAGACAGCAAATATTACGTCAAGTTAATTTGGAATGAGAAATTGCAGGATGTTGGCGATGATTATTATATTGCTATTTAGATCTGTGCTGCACAGAGTGATAGATAGACTTATGGAGCAAAATCTTCTTCAAACTTATGATGAAGTATTCCAGAAGCAGTTAGGTAAAGGCATAATTGAGGAAATTCCTTTAGATGCTGATGTTCAATATCGAACATTCATTCCTCATAGAGAAGTTGTGAGGCTGGATCCTACATGTGCTAGAAAAGTCCGGCTTGTTCTAAACTGCAGTGTTAGGATGGGAAAAAACCTTCACTTAATCAGGCTGCTTTCCCTGGAGTGAATCTGATGGGAAACTTGTTCAACTTGCTAACCAGCTTAGGACATGACAACATTCTGGTATTATCAGATTTTTGCAATGCTTTTCTTCAGGTAAAATTACAAACTGAAGAAGACAAATCTCGTTTGTGCATCTTATGGATAAAGAATGGCAAATTGATCAGTTGCCGCTATTGTGTGGTCGTATTCGGATTTATTTCCAGTCCCTTCAATTTAAATAGTATCATAAGGCATCACGTCCAGAAATATCCCGATGACCTTTGTAGTTATTTTCTCTTGAATAACATGTATATCGATAACACTGATCTGCATCATTTTTGAGGTTTAGGGTTTGTCGAGTGTTTCTGTATGGCTTTTGCATTGCGAATTCAGAAATGTAAGCAATTTTGCCCTATCGGGTCAGGCTTTCGTTCAGTTCCAATTTTAACAACATAAATTATAGAAAATAACGTGTTTACTGATGAATTTTATGTATAATTTCAATTTTTTCTTAAGTTAATTAATAAAATGGATTTTAGAGAGTGTGCATAAGTATTTTATATTTTTCTTTTAAGAAAGTTATGAAATATACGTTGAGTAACGGCCAAAATGGCAACACCGCAGGTAGGGACAATTAGTAGTCAACTTTCTAGGCCACCACCAAAATTGAGAATATGAACGTGTTATTAATTAGCTTCTGAAGTACTGCCAAGCTCTAGGTAGGTGCGTGCATATCCAGTAACATGCATTTCCTTCGTTCGCATTTAGACTATATTCCGGAAACTGTGGTGATTTGAGCGAAGAGCTATAGAGCATTTTCTCAAGGATATTAAAACAATGAAGGAGAGGTATTTCATCTTGAAGTTCAAATGAACTCTAGTTGTGTCCTATTTTAGGCAGAGGTCACATTTTTTATTAATTATGCGGTATCTGAAAATATAAATATTAATATTTGGTTATCATTTGTTGTCTTAAAACTTAAATAGCAAAAAATCTGACCTGATTGAACAAAACGAGTTACATTTCCAAACTCAGTATGCACAATGCATACAAGATCTGCTGACAAACACTAAACCTCTTTAAAAAAGTTTCAAAATGCAGCCCAGTGTAATCTATTTCTGACTAGAAATTCTGAGCCGAAACTGAAGGAAATTTACCAATTAGCCTATTCAGGGATGCAACAGGGAGGGTTTTCTATTGAGATCCTGGTCATCAAACAGCCAGGCTCTGCCCAAACAATTTGCAGCCGATTGGGTAAGTGTAGAGCATAAGGAAGAAAAAGAGAGTTGTAGGTTATCCCTACTACAGAGAAAGCGATAAGCTGGCTGTCTCTTACGAGACCGAGAGTAGCCTTGCAGAAGTCACCAAAAGAACGGTGCTGTCGAAATTAGTGAAATGTTTTGATCCTCTTGGGTTAGTGTGCCCCGTGACTGTGCGGGGGAAAGTTTTTTGCGGCAGATTTAGGCGGCGGGGATAGGCTGGGATACTGAACTACCGGAAGATTTAAAAGATTCTTGGGTGAACTTTGAAACTGACCTTTGCGAATTGTGTAATTTTCATTTTCATTTTAAAGCTGTCTCCACAGAAGTCAGTACGAAATTATATATTTTCTCTGATGCGTTATCCACCCATTACGGATTTTGTATTGACGCTAAATCGTGTGGGGAAAAATTACCAGTTGTAATATTGTCCAAAACTAAAGTAGCTCCTAAGAAGAGCGTAACCACGCTAGAATTGCTGGCTATATTTCTAGCCATTAAATGTTTACTTAACTTATTATTATAAACCTTAAATCGAACCAAAATTACCGAAATAACTATCGGTATTGACTCACAAATCTCTATTTCCTGGCTGTTAATTGTGAAGTCAAATCTAATAATATCTTTGCTCAAAACCGAATAAAGGATGTGAACGAATACACGAAGGAAATTCTTAAAGATTTCAACTTAAACTGTCAAATTAAATATGTGAATACTGCTAATAATCCTGCTGACTTGCTTACTAGTGGCATTTTCTATCGAGATTTTGTAAAGCATTTTTATTTCTGGCAATATGGACCAAAATTTCTAACAACAGATTCCTGGCCTTCAGCAAGTCTTCAATGTCTCTGCGGAAAACCAACCCTTAGTTACATGCGCCACTATTACAGATGATTAAACCCGTGAATCTCTTTTTCCTGTTGATGGATATTCAAATTTAAATAAAGCACTTGGAGTTACAGCTAGAGTTTATAAAGGATAGGGTAGGAATGAAACTTGATTCAAATTTCGTCTAGATAAGTTTCTTTCTTTTATTTTAATTTAACTTTTCGTTCGATTATTACAACACTATAAATAACTTTCATTTGTTTAAACAGCAACTTCTTAAATAGGGCTATTCAAATTTAAAATAATTTATTTTCCTGTAAACTCTTCTGGGAATATAAAAATTTATCTGCTATAATAGTTCTTTTGAAGTGGCCTACTATTGTCACTGCTCCAGTGTAGGGCAAAAATTCCCTACATTTGTCCCGAGACCTCACTAGAATAGTCCTCTTCGGGACAAAACTTTCCAAAATAGACATTCAAGTCAATAAGCCCAGAGGTAGGATCATCACTGCAGATAATCGGGAGCCAAGGTAACGCCGTTACTGCTCCAGTATTAGCCTCCTCTTTAACCCTGCTCTGAACGAACATCACTCTCGTTGTGTATACCACAGGAACCATCTGGTATCGATTACGACGTTAACAAAGAGGTAGAGGCGTTATGTTTTGGCCCGATATCATAAATGACGGGCATATCGGACCTTTCCGAGTGCCTGAGCGGGCCAGACTCACAAGTCAAGCTTCCATAGCGTTTTTACATGAGCATTTCTTAGCATGGCTCGATGAACTACTATTGTCATGTCGTTGTCAAACGATTTTCGTAAACGACAATGCTCCATTCCATTCAGCGAAGGTCACCACTGCATTCCTTGACACTCTGGGCATCAGACCTGGCCACCATGCTCGCCTGACCTTAATCCCATTGAATAGCTCTGGCCCTTTTTGAAAAGAAGAGCTTATGAAGGAGGAGTCCAATTTACATGTCATTTCAAGTTCACAGACTAACGCTCTCAGAAGGTAATAGACTGTTTAACGTAAGTTCAAAGAACTGGAGTTAAGTTGACAAATAACTTGCTTCTCTAACTCATATCTGTTGTATTCAATCAATATATTTATTGATATTGTTGCTGAGGGGTTTACTGTTCAATTTAAAAAAAGTATAATGTTGAAACACTGTTTTATTACTCGCCACATCTCTGTAAAGATACCGATACCATGGAAAGAGTCCAACGCAGAGCAACGAAACTGATACCTCAGCTGAGAAACAAGTCGTATGAACGTCAGAACTGGGTCATCTCTATTGAGCAAAGACGACTCAGGGGGCAACTAATAGAAACATTCAAGTACTTGAATGGCTTAAACGACGTACCTATAACGGAACTCTTTGAAAAAGACCTTAATGATCGCTTGCGAAACAACGGTCAAAAACTCAAGCATAAAATTCGAAGACCAACCTTAAGTCAGCAATTCTTTCCCTATTTCATAGTCAGCATTTGGAATAGACACCCTTCCGACGTTGTTGGTACGGAGTCGGTCAACTCGTTTAAAAATCGTCTTGACATACATTGGGAGAGACATCCTCCACAGCTAAGAACTCCTCTTCCACGAGTCGCAAGCACTTAACGGCCAAAGCTTCCCAAGCCATCTTAAGCTGACTTCTTCTCACTTCCGCTACATCTATATTTTTAAGCTCCGCATATCAGCGGCTATCGATAATGCTTGCGTGCATTCATGATCATCTCTTTGGCTGTGATTTTTCTCCTCCTACTTTTTCTTTCTTTGTTTCTTTCGTCTTCCAAATTTTCTCCTCTTGTTTCCCCAGTCCTTTACATCCTACTAACATAATGGCATCAGCTCATAGAGAGCCGGGGTGTAAGTTCCGGTGTCTCTTTGGGAATGGGACTCTTGGTTCGTCTATTGCCGCCTATCTAATCTAATCTACTCTAAATGTACATTTCCAGCGACCTGCAATAACGCGATTGACGGTTAAAGCTGGTTGAAAATACACACTAACTCATAGCCTTTTAAAATATTGCATGAATTTAGACGTAATTTGTTTTTTTTTACATACCTAGTTGTAGTTTTTCACGGCACCAACTCTCATTTATGTGATATTTATATAACTTCAAATATTATCAAAATCTTGACCTGGAATAAAGCGATTTACACATTTTATTCCACCATCGTAGTTTCTTTTATTGTTTGATTCTTATTGGCTCCCTAAGGGTACCACAATTAATAAAAATAATTAAAATCGTACAGTTAGATAACTTGAAACACAGACTATGGGAGTGCACTCATTCTATAGCAGTACCCTTATAGTACATACCTTTGAGTCATGCCTCACTAGGTTCAAAACCGCTTGGAGACTGTCCACTGCCCAGCGAAATTAGCATAATCATGTAAAGGCAAAGTCAACTTGACCGCACTTCCCAACTGGGCAATCCACACTGGCTGGATCTTGCTGCACACAGAAGCTCCGGAGGAGTGCGCGGCGGCAGTCAGTCACAGATTATGGGAGCTATGGCATCAAAGATGGAAGGCTTATGTAACAACTGCGACCCCCGGCTGGCCGTCCCCGTTGCATGCTAAGTCGGTGCCCCTCACTGAGAACGGCACAAACGCAGAGGCTGAAATCCGACTTTCACAAGAATTCACCTGCCTGGCGGTTAGGCGAACGTGGGACGGTCAGCGAGCAAACGCAGCACTCTAGCATCTGGCTAGAGAGTCAAATTTATGACGGTAGTTACAAGCTTGCAAAGCCCGGCCCGTATTGTATCTCACAGTTACCACTCATATATTAATTTACGAAGCTCCAGCACCCTTAGCGTGCCCGAGCCCAATTCATGCAACAAGCTCTCTCACTGGCTGGGAGCACAGGTACACAAAGTTTTACAATTCATAATGACAAGCGTGCACGGGGTTCATAGATCGTATTTCTCTCGGAGTGTTGTAGTAGTAGTAATAGTAGTAGAAATTTTACTAGCGCATCAGGGACATAATATCTATATCGCGCCAAACTATTCCCGTGGCTTAACACAGGCTCGTGCGCCACTACATCGCGTTTTAATTGTTAATTATTTTTGTCTCGGCTTTTCTGCCGGTAGGTCTCAGAGTGGTCAGTGCGCTACTGACAGGAAAAAGGCGCAAGTTGAGCATCTTCAACCCCCAGGCGCGGCTAAACGCTTTCGCTCAGCTACGCCGCGCAGGGGAAGGAAGCGAAATACAAGAAAGTAGAAGTCTAGTGGGAATAGGTCAGCCACCTCGATCGGCAGCCCACCTCCCGAAACAGAAGGGGAAGTATTGAGAGCCTACCTAACCAAATACATGTATTGGAATCACCCAATTGCCGAACTAAATGTATTTCCGAACAAAGAGCTATTGTTTGAGTTTTGTGATATAAACCTCTCAAATAATAGATGTTTGTTCGGAAATACATTCAGTTCGGCAGTTGGATAATTCCCTGAATTGTGGCAGGAAAACGGCACGCCAGAATATACCCCTGAGGGTTCTCTCGGAGTGTAGAGATACTGTAGGTAACAAGTTAGCAAGTCCTATAATGCTGTAACGTTAGTATATCTGAAATCAGGTTTTCATGTAACATTCAGTGTTGTATGTTTTTTTTTTTCATATTCCTGTACGTTGATACCTTCTTCTTGGGTTTACTATGGTCTAAAGCTACACATGTCAGAATGGATTTTGCAGAAAAATCTTCGTGTGACCGGTATTATTATCTTTTAAATAGAATTAAGAAAGCTTCTGATGTTAAATTTATTATATCTTGTTTCAGTTTCCCTCATATCTAACTCCAAATACGGGCTTATCTTTGGTGTAATCAGTCCTGTTCACACGTTAATCGTTTGTTCGTCGTTCATAAACCTTACAGCGTTCCTATGTATTGCTGCGTCTGTTAAACAACAGAAGACTGCACAACATTGTGTATTTTCTAATTGCTTCTAATTTTACAGAGACATTCGAGACTCGACGAGTGACAATTTATAAGCAAAGTGATGTGAAGGCAAACAATGTAGCAAAGCTTTTAATGCACACGCACACTTGTGTCTGCAAAAACATGGCGAAACATTAGAAAGATTCGGGGGATAAACCTGTATATAAATATATATATATATATAGCCAGAGTGCAACACTATTGTGTGACCCTATCTTCACACTGTAAATAAAATTGTGTAAATGTTGTGGGAAATCGCTCTCAGCAACAGTGCCAATACTATGCCGTAAAATTAATGTAATGCTGCAATTTGCCTAGCAGTCGTGAAAAAAAAGGAAGTTTAGTGCCGAACTCAGGCCCTCGTCATAGCGGATCCGAAGTCAACATCTCCACCACTGCGCTGTCAAATACGTATACGAGAGAGCTGTATTTTAAAGTAAGTGTTGTTGCCCGCTGATGTGGCCAAGCTATATGATATTTACCTCCGCCAAGGAGGCTACGTTTTCGTTGGGTTTGTTTGTTTGACGGATATTTACGAAATTTAGAGGGATTGTTAGACATCTTAGGAGGAACAGATGATTAACTTTTGATGAAGATCTGTTTATCTGTTGGTTTGTTTCTTTGTCTGCCTATTTTTTCTTAGCGCCATAACTCCAAATTTTTTGGACGGATTGTTGTGAAATTTACATGAGTTGTTAGGTATATTACGAAGAATGAATGATCAAATTTTTGTGATGATCTGCTAGTTCGTTCGTTCGTTCTATTGTTCGTCTCTTTATATGATTTTATGCTTGTTAGCAAAATAATTCAAAAAGTTATGAACGGACTTCTATTAAATTTACGGAAATTGTTTGTAATATGTTGAAGGATATAAATCATTGAATTTTGCCGATCATCGGTTGGTCTCTTTGTGTATTTGATTAATGTTTGTCAGAATGTTTCTTAGCAGTATAACTCAAACAGTCATGAACGAATCTTCAAGAAGATTACAGAAGTTATTATTACTGTCAAAAGGAAGTATTGATTACAGTTTGGTGTTGATACAAAGGGAAAAATTCGTAATTTGAGAACCAAGCTGAATGTTCAGTTACAGTGCCTTGCGGCGGTGATATGCGCTGTCAAGGTACTATAGTAATTGATGCATTATCATATTTGTAAATGATTGACACAAAATTATACATGTACGTTCAACAGTCATGTATCTGCTGAGAGTGGTGGCCTAAGGAGAATCGGCCTGTTGGTCAGTCTACTGTCAGCTGTCTATTCTATATGGTTTACAATCCATTCAGCTTAAAAAGCTGAGTTTTGAAACAAACTCCGTCAGGGAAACGATACTACTCAGTTAAATGAGCATTAAGCAGCATTTCGGCTACCATGCTTCTTGATTTGCATATAGTTTCCCAGTTTTATCCCTATTGATGCAGTATTAACGATGTATTATCTGAAACTTAAGGTCAACATGTACTAGATTCTTTTTCAAAAGAAACTCATAAAATTGTAATGAAATTCCTTCATGATATAGCGAGTAATATGGCAGTTTATAGCGACCAGCCATCTGGTACAACGCGAAGTTAGCGTAAGTATAGTCGCTGACGAAGGATAAAATGCGGGATTTCTCCAGTTAACCAATATACGGGGCTTTCCAAGTAACATTTGCTGAGTTTCTTCCGCTAGTGTTACGGAATTTTTACGAATTTTTGTTATTATTATTTTTTATTTATTTATTTTTTTTTTTTGCGGTGAACATCCGCCAATGAGCTTATGTTTTAGTCGTGTTTGCCTTTCTGTCTCATTGACTATTTGTCTGTCACCTATACAGACCTATACCTATTTTTTCTTTGGACCAGGGACTCACTTTTTAACGGACTGCGGACAAGTGCGGCTAATTTTCGGGAGACGCTATACGGCAAACGTTATATGCTGGTTGAAGAATATATCAGTTGCAAATGGCAATTACAGTACACGTGGTGATATGTTCACCCACAAAAGACATCCCTCCGTGTGAAGAGTATAAGAGTATAAGATATAACGTCTCAACATAAGCTGTGGTCAATTTGTGGAAGACACTATATGCGGCCAACATTATGTACATATTGAGCAACATATTGGATATAAATGTCAATTGCAGTACTTGCACAACTAAATTCGACTCATAAGACGTTCCTTTTCGCGAAAAATACGAAGCTATGTCTCACAGGCTACGAATAATTGGCAGGACACACTGTGCATAGATGCGAATCATAGCGTACGTCTCCCGCAAATTATCCGCAGCCTGTGTTATGACACCGTATAGTGCAGTGCAGCAGTTTTGATGTAGATGGATGTCTTATAGAACGAACTTACCAGCGCACGTACTGCAATAAACATTTATGGCCAACATGCTGTTCAATAACTATATATTTTTGGCCCCATATCATTTACGGTAATGCAAAACCTCCGCAGCTTGTGTAGAGGCGGCACATCTAATAGCCTACTGCAGTGCTCTATTAGCAGAGAGATGTCGTATGTACTTGAATTTATCACTACACTGTAACTGACATTTCTAACCGACATATTGTTCAACAAACACATAAAGTTTGCCGCACTGCGTCTCTCGAAAATTGTCCCCAGTCCGGCAAAAAGTGCATCCTGAATTTTTGTGGTGATGTGTTTAATCGTTCTTTAGTTTGTCGCTATTTTTGATTTTATATGTGTTAGCACTTGTTCTCTGCTTCCTACAGAGACTAACGCGCGCCTACATTATCGCTTCCTTTGTCAAGTACTAGCTGCCGCCTATGGCATACAACAATGGCTGAAATCTGCCGGTTGCCCTGAGCCTGAGTGAACTTCACAATGGCTGAAATCTGCCGGTTGCCCTGAGCCTGAGTGAACTTCGGATTTAAACTATATGCTCTTGTAAATAGCAAATTATATTATTATATATATATATAACTTCGCTTGTCAGTGATTATCAGTAAATTATAATGACATTTGAGCTTCATAACACCATTAGTAATTTATAATAACATTTTGAGCTTCATAACAGAGGTGTGTTGCAAACAGGTGCCGGTATTACCGTCACGGTGTTACCCGGTATCACACCGTGTAACGATGAATGGGACGTGTGATCTGTGCGTCCCCAAAAATTGTTGCGGAACATTATTTTGGCTATATTTTGGGATAAAAAGTTGAGAAAATGCGCAAAAATGCTTTAAATGCTAGAATTGGGCCAATGTTTGGCAGTCATGAAGTATTTCCTCTAATTTCGATCACAATGTCTACAAACAAAGGCAATGTTTGTAGAGATTGACGGTATTACTCAGTTCACAACCCTACAGTTTTAGAGGTTGTTGTCGGAACACCCGATGTTAAACAATCTGTGTCGCGTATGAGCCGGTGTAGCACGAGTGACACCGAATGCCTGATTGCAACACGCTCCAGGAGGCTTCAGCTAATTTCCAATGTTGCCAATTTAATGAAAAACTCACTAATTATAGAAACTTAAACCCTGTCTGATACTAAAAGTTCATAGCTTTTTTTAATGGTGAGATTCCTTGAGAAATAGTATTTCATATTGGAAAGATGAAATTGTTGAGGGTCAAGCAAGTCCTAAAATGGAGTGAAGAGCAATATACATGTTAGTTAAATTTTTTACAGTACATATTATAGTTCAACAGAATACATTGTTCTTTTTATAGTTAGTTGTAGATATGTTTAAATAAATATATGAAATAGTTTCTTGTGGTAACGTCGACTGCAAGTGCTATTTTTCAAGCATCTAGCGACATTTTCTTGGCACATGAGGCAATACTAGCCACTTCTATCAAATTCTGTGTCATGGAAGCCAACTTAGCTATTTTCGAGCTAGATCTACGTAATTTATACCTCGTCTAGCTAAGAAAAATCGTATTTAGCGTATAGCTATAAATCTAACTTATAAATTATTTCATTCAGCTATTTTCTAGCTGATTTTCACATTTGCTCATTCAATGCCTCATTTACTAGTATTTGAAACATATCCATAGCTAAAAGAGTTGATAAGCATTCAGTACACAGCATCAATTGACGTTTAATGGAAAATAAACTAGTTAAGTACGCGTTTAGAACGCGCTACAGTGCGAATGCTTTGTTTGGCGGTCGTCCATGGCATTTTCAACTTCAGTTGAGATCAAATAGTTAGTTAACCTCTTTAGATGAGCTCTGTTGTCCGTGCGTACGTACTTTAATTCACGGGGTTGTTAGGTCCATAATTATTGTTTCATGCGCATCAATACTGTAAATTCTAAAAAACATTTTCAGTTCGACCTTTATTAATGCTGAAACGCAAGCAACATAACTATATAGGTAACAATTCAACAGTGAGTGGCACTGAGTGGTTAAAATATTAGTTTTTTCAACACTGGTTGCTGTATCATCAAGAAAATATTAGTGTGGAGCATCGCATATTCTGCAAGTGTGATATTTTAATAATGTGGCCTTGTAATGCATCTTAAGTCAAAGTACATTAAAGGTACCCATATAAAATCTGTACCTTCAACACGCTATTTGCATATTGCCCCAAACAACAACAATGTTGCTAAGCTTTAAGGAACGCTTGCTTTGTTCGTCAGTTACCAGAACTAATTCGTCAGTTACCTGTGGATTTGCATTGTAAAACAAACAAAGAAATATCATGTATTTCTCATAATGATGCAGTGCCGAACAAACTAGGGGCTCAGCACACTGAGGTGTTCATACTTATAAGTAACATTCATAAAGCTAACAACTTTGCATGTAAAATTGGAGTTCAAGTACTTCAATCTCAGTGAAGCATTAAATTTGGACTAATCAGGCATGTAAAATGCTGTCACAACTACGCCCTGCCCACGGAAGTCCTTAACGTTATTGAATATTATCGGCGTACTCAAAGGAAGCAGGCGCTACTGACACACAAGACGATTTGAGTTTCGGTGTTTCTGAGCACTCTCCAAGTTAGAAGTTCCAATATTTATTTACATATTGTTGCACATTTTGTATGTTTGTAGTTTAAAAAGTCTAGCTACTATTATCGCTAGTCTCGGAAAAAAATCTAATTCTAGCTAGAAAAAAATAATCTAGCTGAAAATTGTCTCACTGAGTTGGCAACCCTGCTTCAACTGCAACCAGTGTTGCCAATTCAGTGGATTTTCTGCTAGATTTGGAGTATTGAGATCCCATTAAGCTCCTAAAAATCATGCTCTAGCTCCTGACGGAAAATCTTGAGTATTTTTCTGTACGATTTTGCTATAAATTAGCTACTTTACTGCACATTTATATAGAAGTTAAAAATCGTCGACTTTTCATATTTTGGGCGCAAAACTTATAATAATTATACAGAAGAGTGTAAAATAATTATAGAATAACTTCTAATTGTCAAATCTATGCAGACTACTTGTAAAACAAAACGTGACAAAAACTGAACCGCGAATGTTAAACTGATTGTGCTTTCTGGCTTAAAACGAGTCAGAAAATGCTGTCATAACTACAATATTAAAAAATCAGTGCTTGTTTTAAGGTTGGTTTTGGCATAATGGCAGCTTACACCGTGCCTTCAGCCTGTCAGACCGTTGAAGGCGGCAGTGAATTTATGGATGACTAGAGCATTCTGAGAGCGCATACCTGTGCCGAACAGGCAACAGTAACGAAAATCCAAATTGGTTTTGAAATCGTGATTTTCTTTGAATCACCGCCAAAATCTAATCATTTGTGCCTTTTTTTAGAGTTACGCTGCTAGTAAACATCATGACCAACATAAGTCAGACACGCAAATGGACCGACCGATCATCCTCCAAAATTTATATTTTAGCATTACTATCAAGTCTTGTAAATTTTTTAAAGATCCATTCGTAACTTTTTGAGTTATTGCGCTAAAAAGCATAAAATTAATCACAGCCACAAAAAAAAAAAAAACGAACGAACAAGCGTCATTAGAAAAAATAGGCACTTGCTCTTCGTAATATAGCTACTTAATAACTCGTCCAAATTTTATGAAAATCTGTCGTTAACTTTTTGAGTTATAGTGCCAAGAAAGAATAAGCAAACAGATGAACTGATTTCCACGTAAAGTTAATCATCTGTTTCTGTTAACGTGCCTAACAATCCCTGTAAAGTTCGTAAAATTCGTTTCTAATTTTTTGAGTAGTCTTGGTGAGAGACCAAGAGACAGAAAAACGCAACAAAAACATAACCTCCTTGGCGGAGGCAATGGAATCTTGAAAAAAATTCTCCCTCTATGTTTTCTATATATCACCAATGGGATGTGCTTTTTTTTCTCTTTTTTTAATAAAAAAACTTTCATTACGTTGTGAAACTTTAGTTTATCGGAAAATACATATTTAATATGCTCTTAGTACATTTTGAGTGTCGAATTAAAATACTTGTAAACTGATGACCGGGATTTCACTTCGTTTTCATAGGTGAGCACTCATTTTACGAGGAACAATCACATATATGCTTTATTTCATAGTTGGATCTTGTATTTCATACCTGCACGACACACTTTGATGTGTTTAACGTGTCATGCTTGCTTATTATATATTGTAGTTCACAGTTTAACTGAGGTATATAATTTAAAGTAAATTTAGCGGATTCTAGCGAATTTTTTGAAAGATCTAGCGGATTGATGCGTAATAGAGTTGGCAACACTGGTATTCAACAACTTCAGTGGAGTGCTGGCAAGTGTGGTGTGAGGTGTACGTGTGCTGCTGAGACGAGTTGCCGGTATGGAGCGCACTGAGAATGGCGTCCGAAGAAGAAATATACCAGGAGAAGAAAAGCTTAAAGAATTCCTTGAGAAGCGTCAGGGCGATGATGCAGATGATGAGTCGGACGGCCTAGAAATGAAAAAAGTAAGTTTGGATTTAAAGGATGTGGTTGCTTGTGTACATACTGTGGTGCAAAGTACATTTTGCTTAGGCTGTCCAAGCCACGCGGCTTACGGCTACTTATCCTTACGGAAACTGTTTATTGAGTTCTTTGCAATGAATTCGTTGTTCTAGACTTTTAGCATCTTGCTCTACTAAATGATTGTATGAGCAGAACATATTTTAAAATTCTGTAGCACGAGGCTTCTGTGAGATTAATACCGGGACTATGAGAAGATCATTGAACGTGACTTACGTAACGAGGATTTTTACGATGATTGGAGTTAAAGAGGGATACGAAGGTACTTTTAAGAACAAGGATGGGTTAGGGAACTGCAGATTAGGTTCTGCTGAGAGCCATGGCAAAATTTCTCGTTATAAACACTCGCCGTTGTAAGTTCGGCGACCATTGTTAGTGTCTTTGAAGCGAAGTCTTCGAGTGAGATAATACCGTTGCACCTATTTTTTTTTAGTATTACCACTCAAACCGACCTTTATTCTGGCAGATATTGATGCGCTGAACATCTATAGGGCCTAAGTTACGGCTCGCCGTCGGTGCCATCCACAAATTTTATATCCATTGAGGTTTTAGTTTTTTAGGTTAGGAGCGTAGGACTGGTTCTCTTATAACATTGAAGCTTAGGTAAACATTTTACAGACGGAGTGTAACTATAAGCGCCAGTACAGATTTAACGCTAAATTCAAGGATTTCCGACGGCTGTGACCTATTTATTCGTCTTCAGCCCATCAAAAGCGGCATAGCGTAGGTATCTATTAGAATTTGGTGTAAAATATCGAGGTTCGAGTTAAATATGTTGGGCGCGATCGGTCGATTTGCGCGATCGATCGCGCTGCGCAAACGATCGTTCAAACGCCTAACCTAACCCCATCTCACCATGGACTAAAATTGACGGTACCCGAAATTTTAAATTGAAAAAAAAAAAACAGGCGTTGCCTCCCCTAACCTACCCAATATACTCAGAAATAGGGGATAAGTTTAAGAAAAACATTGATCGTCCGCGCAAAACAATCAATCGATGGGTGCGCATTCGATTAATACCTACAACATCCACCGATTGCGCAGCGCGATCGATCGATTGCCCAAATCCATCGTTCGCGCGTAACATATATAATGAAGCTTAACTGCTTTTGATTGTTCGGAACTTCTTTCCTGAGCGCTCAATTCACCACTTTGGATCGACTTTAGGCATTAATTGCAAACCTATTACCCTCGAGGTTACCGGAAGCTGCATCCTCATTGATGCAAATCTGGAGGAGCAGTCGTCCATGCTCGGTTGGCAACCTGCGGCCTATGAGCGCGTCGACCTGTGGTGCGAGTGTAGCCTAAAATTGTCCCAGTCCTCACGAGCGCTTGACCGTATCGTACTCAACGACCTTGCCACATACCGGTAGCGCTCTGACAACTCTAGCAAGACCTACAGTACTAACTTGCTTAGACACTCATCAGGGGGCATAAGATAGTTATTCGCCCACCATACTATGTTATGAGGAGGGGGGGGGGTTTAACGTCCCCGGGGAACCTATGGCGTTACCTTAACCAGGGCCGTCTTTCCTTGTTGTCCTCTTTACTTCTTTCCTTTTTCATGCTTCTACGGATGATGCTGTATTCTGGTCTTCCTCTTCTTTCCCGACGTGCTTTTCCCATGCGCGTCAATTCTGGGCACACAGGATGTAACTATCAATGTAACTTGTGGATTAACATTCTTTACAGTTTTTCCTCGGAGCGTCTTGAACATTTTACCTGCAGTAGCCGAACTCTACCTTAACCTTTCGTTTAGCTTATGGTAATTGATACAGGTTTAGCTCTGATCAAGGAACGCAACAGTATAACTGAATAGTTTGTTTTATGCAAGGAAACGTCTCGTTCTCCATAGTTTCATTTCCGAAATAAATAAATTTTGTCACTTTAATACTCACTAACGTGCATTTGTTTGTTTAAGGCCCGGTATAGTTTATAGCCTACCTGACGGTATGGGTTAGCTTACATTTTTGAGACTAGGTTAGGAAAAGTTCGGTTAAATTATTGGCGCACGCAGGTACCTACCGTACCTGAATCACATGTTGGCCACATTGCTATACCGCCACCTTCACGTACATTTTCTTGCCTCCTCTCAGGCTTTTAAAAAGGTCTGGAATGAAATTTAAGGTAAAGATTCTTCGTTCGGTATTATTTGGTTTTATGCACGCCAGAAAAAAAAATTTTTAATCGACTCATTTTTTGATGTGGAGTACAAATCTGAAATTCGTTTTTGTCGGACGGACCTACTTTCTGAGATACCTATATGACTTTGAAGACCCCTTTGTTTTCCTATGGGAGAAAGTACCCGGCGATGACAGAGGGTACTGGAACACCTTTTAAATAGGTTAGGTTGAAAAAATCTTTTTATAAGGTGTACCATTACACTCTGTCGTCGGGTATTTTCTCCCATAGGAAAACAATGGGAACTTCAAAGTCGCATAGGTACCTATCACGAAAAATAGGTCCGTCCGACAAAAACTGATGTCAGATTCGTAATCTACATTAAAAAAATTAGTCGATTAAAAAAAGATTTTTTTACGTGCATAAAACCAAATTTTATTCTTCGTTCGAACTCAGCTTGCAAGAGCTGGGCTTAAGTAGTCGAAATTGTGAAGCTCAAACAAGCAGAGTTTCCCCCAAAGCTGGAACCCTACTGTGCAGCCTATCGTGGCTGCACCGCTGAAACGCGGTGGGATTTACTGCCCAAGAGTTTTTTGTGCCGTTTGTGCAATATTGCTTCTAACCATAACCATATAGGTATTGCCCGCCAGCACGAGCTACCTATAACGCATGCTGATACTAATATCTTGCCCTCGTATTTGAAAGCCGCGTGCTCTGGTGTTATCCGTGAAAAAGGCTTGAGGTTTTTGCGCAACCAATCATTGTCTCCCTTCAAAGTCGAACGCACAGCAGCAACGGGTTCCTTTCCATGTGGACCACCATTTCTGGGCCTAGCTTGTGAGGAGCAGCAGTCGCACCCGAGAGCCCGCCCGCATCCCCGAGCGTGGTCGTCCATGCACGTCGAGGGAGATTGTCGTAGCGTTTAGCCTGGGTTGTGGAGTCGCATGGATGAAGTTGAACTCTATGACTCTGCTGCCCTGCTATAAGCATTCCTCATTCTACAACTTGTAATTGCAGAAAGAATAGAATTAATAGCGCGGCATTGTACTGTCGCATCGCACTCTCATTCTCCAACTAGCTCTCTGCTGTCGGAATCGTATAGCTAGAGACAGTTGTAGTTACATGTGCTATAAGAGGACCTGGTAGGGTTAGTTAGGTTCGCCCATCCTATGTTATGGGAGCAGCACCCCCTGTAGGTTTCCTTAGCCATTAGCTAGACCTTCGGGACGGCTGTCTTTCGTGCCCGCTTTGCATCCTTCTCATCTCGTACTCCTACTGATCTTTCTTCCATCTGTTCTTCCTCTTCTTTCCCGACTTGCTGTTCCTATGTGCGTTGATCCTGTGTGGAAACACCCTCGTGCATTTGTTCCACGTGTCGATCGTCGTACTATATGTCCCTTCTTTCTTCCTCTGTGATATCACCTTTGCTGTGGAAACGGACACATAAACTTCTGAGTATTATAGTAATAACTAATGGACCCGTGCATAAAAAAATTCACGCAATAATCGATATTTTTGCCTAATGCCTATAGGCCAGGTGCGGAATCTTCTCTGACTTCTTCAATTTCTTCGCTGATCCTTTTTCGTGCTCTCATCCTTAGGCCTTCTATATTGATAGAAGTAAAAGCTTGAATAAAACACTCTAATAAATTTGATTGCAACTCCAGTCAGGTCAGCTTATATACAATGTTAGCGCTCCGTAGCAGTGATACCGTTGATACCGTCTTACCAACTCCAATATCTGCTTCATTTGAAGTGCTGAAATTCTGGCCTGTGAAGAGAAAACGGCCGACGGAGTCGCGGACGACCTAAACTGCGATGGAGCGACAGAGTGTGAAAAGATGTCAGGGAAGAGCAGCTGGAGGACGATTGGGTGGTAGATCAGGCGCTGTGGAGGAGAATTGCGAGAAACAGCGACCCCCTATGAAAATGGGAACGCAACCAGAGAAAAAAGAAGAAGAGAAAACTGGTCCGTCATATAAAAAAGACAGTAGCTAAGCTGGAAGAAATAATTGTCTACTACCCGTGAAAAATCGTCACTTTCAGAGCCCTTCGTTGGCCATCTGCCGAATTTATACGTCGTGAACTAAAAGAAAAAAGTTATAAAAACTGACTCCGGAAGCTGCAAATATCTTTACTTGGATTTCAAGAACGGTTTCAAGCAAGAAGTGCCTTCAGATACCTAAAGAGATGAAGAACTTTTCGCCATCTTCTGCAACTAGGCCTATTTTCCGCCTATTTCCTTAAGAGCGGACACGAAATAAATACACCGACCGTTTTATTATATAAGGATGAGGACCTGATAGGGTCCCCGTCTATAGAGGGCACCGTATCAGGCCCTACCATTTCCAACCAACAATGCTTGTCCCACGAGATACTACCACCCGTGTCATGCTATTAGCTTCAGAGAACTTTTAAACATGAAATATTCATCATTGATTGGAAAAGCCGGGTCTTTTTGGTTTCGTGGCATGCAGAAATTTTTTACGATATTTCCGTCAGTAATACAGCTTTGAAAGCTTTTTACGAATATAGGTAACATTTACGGTATTTTGCAGAGAAATGAAAGGAAGTTGCAAAGTAAACATATTCTTAGAAACTAGTTTATTAAGAGGCCATGATAACAACACAACATGATTAGCTAGTACATTGAAACTGGGAAATGTCAAATAATACGGTATATTTTTAAACAAATCCTCATTTCTGTTTCGGTTAGTTTAGGTTGTTTAGGTTTTCCATATACATTTCTTCGGTCATCGTAGAATAATTTCTCTACAAATAAATGTTATAGTATTCGTTATCAGTACTGAAAACATTATTGTATACTTCATGCCTCGAAACCGAAAGGATCCGAAAAGCCTGATACTTGTACATGTGAGTTATTGAATTAAAGGCGCTTATCCTCAATTATGATCATCTTATTCACAGTCATTTTAATTCTATAAACGTTAAGTACCAATTTTGTTCAATATTCAGGTGTACCATGGTACATATGACCTTAATTCTCAAAAAAAGTACTTGAAACAATTTGATCTTGTGAAGGGTTAGAAAAACTATTATAGCTATATATGGACAATGTAGTTTATTGTTGGACGAAAAAATTAACACTTTACGCAGGAGCCTCTGTTTTGTAAAATAAGTTGAATTCTTTTGTCCACAGAATCATTCAATTTTTTACATGAGATGAAAGGAGTTTGCTCGCAGTCGACTTTATCGCTGTTCATAGGTCTTCTTTGCATGTGCATTGCTTGCCATCCTCGTAAAGAGTATGATTTAGAATTCCCCAGTAGCTCTCGATTGGGATCAAATCGAGTGAAAATGGAGACCACACCATCAAAATTTTTCCCTTGAAGCCCATCGATGACAAGAAAGCTTGCGTTGTTTTTGCAGCATGAGACGGAGCATTGTCGTGCTGAAATTTCAACCTGTGACGCTTCTGCAATTGTATGTCTTCAAGCCATGGGAACAAAGTTGATTCAGGCAGTCGACAGTAGCCTACGCCGGAGAAGTAATTTCTACGCCTCAGGCCCGCGAAAAGGTCCAACTACATTTCCAATATTCCTGCTCAAATTATTATACCTCCGCCTCCCTGTTGCCGACGGATAAGCAAGTGGCGATCTTGCCCTTTTCCAACCCATCCGTCAGGTCCATCACATCAAGCGTTGCCATACTTTCACCTGTGAATATATAATTGTTTTTTATGTACCCTGGGGCCCAATGCAACCATAATTTTTTGTGTCTGGGAGTAAGTGGGGGTTGTTTTTAAAGTTTAAGGTTCTTACCCAAGTCCCATAACAACCAATTTCCTGTTATGTTTGGCACATTTGGTAGATTAGCTGCTGCAAAAATTTTCCCGGTATCTCTCCTGGTTTCTTGAGCAATTACCTTCTCACAGAACTAAGGTCACGAATAGTCAATATTTTTAGCATTCCACTGTCGATCGAGGTTTCCAAGGCGATGGGTCTGGCAAGTAGGTATCGCTTCACAGTGTCAACATGGCGGCCGGTGGAACGTGCTATCGCATCGGGAGCAATTCCATTTGCCGTATGTTTCACAATGGTAGCTTTTTCAGCATCAGTAAAATGCTTGCAGCTACCCATTGTAACGAAATCTTTCAACACCTGTTTTCGTGGCACACCTGAAAATCACAGTACGTATACTTAATATCTCGTCAAGGAAGACACCGGCCACAACGATGAATGGTGAAAAATGTTGCCATAGGAGCAGGACACCTCAGCCATTAGCTAGGCCTTCGGGACGTTGATCTTTCGTGCTCACTTTGTTTCCTTCCAATTTCATACTCCTAGCCTACTGATCTTACTTACGTCTGTTCTTCCTCTTCTTTCTCGACTTGCTGTTCCCATGCGCGTTGATCCTGTATTGGAACACCTTCGTGCATGGGCTCCCCGTTTCTATCGACATGGAGTATTAACCTATGTCCCTTCATTTTCCTCTCGTAGAAGAGTTTAATACTTATTTAGAGAGGCCTAAATTTTCTTATACTAGCTGCTACTACTACCACTCCTTAAAGCATGACTGGAACGCAAAAGTGACAAAAAATTGTATAGATTAGGCCCTACACCTGAAACGCTAATTAATTAGTGGAAGCTAATCGCGTGGCACGGGCGTACAATTTAGTTGGACCGTGTAAGAGCGAGCACCCTTTCATTGCATCGTCTGTGTTTTGACTCGTACCGTAGCTAATAAGACCAGATTGAGCTAGCCACTAGTAACGGCAAGATTGGTGATGCAGTAGAGGATTAAGTTAGTTGTGTTGTTAGTGCTTCCGATATTTTTACGAGCCCCACATGCAGCGAGACTCCTTGGGATAGTTGCAGTTAGGCCTTCGGGAAATAATTTTTCTATCCTACTTTACTGCTTTGTATTAACGAGACAGGTGACAGGTTTTTTTCCTGCTTTCCCTCTTCTTTCCGAAGGCTACTTGCTGTTTCCATTCGTGACGTTATTCTGTGCTCCCGTGTCTCCTTTCATCATCTACTAACATAGGGGAGGCTTCAACTGTCGTGCACAGTAACTGTTTATCACATAGGCACGTATTGTGTCGTACTTGACGTATTTTCTCTTCCTTTCATGAATTTCGACCATTCTAATAGTCAAGCTATTGATGTTTTGCTGTGCAGTACAACTTTTACTTCATTCTTGACTTGCCTTATCCATGCGCCACTGCGTATCGATATCTAGCCACTGTAGACTCTACCTTTTTATGAACTTTACGTCCACATTTCTTCCATATACCTTACGTGACTTGCTTTTCACCTTGCAGCTGTGAGTTGCTACGCCGAAGAAAGCGTAACTACGTTTCAATTAATTCATTCTTAAATCCCAAAAACCTTCGTTCTTGCTTGACTTTCCTCAGGAGGAAGTTTAATGTAAGACCTCAACTTTCCACCCGAATACTGGGGCTGATGGGAGAACGGGTGACAGAAAAAATGTCAAGTATATACCGCCTACCTATGTGAAGGTGAGGATGTCCAAGTATGGATGTGATGTCACTGTAGTTTTTTCCATATTTGTACAAATGATGTTGTGCGTCTGAGAATGACTGGAGAGCTTTTGAGTTGAGGGATGAGATCGGGCAGCGGACGATTGTGTTGTTTGGTGTTGGTGCATACACTTAGAAAGGTAATAGCTTTAGCACAAAATTGGCCATGGAGGCTATCTCATTTTTGCGCCATCAAATTTTCACGAAACTTGCAGGGAAATCGTGACATCTTATGGCAACACTGTTGAGCTTTGTTTACATTTTGGCTTTGCTGTGTCTCCTGATTGACAACTCTTTGCATTTTTTCTCTTTTTGAGGTGAATGACAATAATAGCTCCTTGTATATTCTGCTAAAATGGGACATGGAAAAGCTCTAACGAGGAGAAAGAAATTATCATCAAAGAAACTGCTAAAGCACCTCTCCTGATTATTGCCCCGAAAAATATGACGCCATATTGACACAATGACAAGATTCTTGAAGGACCGTTCACTACGGAAAAAAACGATCATATGCTGGGCGTTCTGGGACTGTGAGTCTGTGACTGATAGAGACATGAGAAATGTGGTTCGTCAGCTACGTAAAAGACCCGGGAAAACAAGTAATCCATTTATACTGCAGCTGGGGTTCCTGAAGTGTCTAAAATCACAATAAATTATATATTCTTCGCTCCGCTCCATTGCTTCTGTCAAATTCCCTCTGAAATTACTTCCTCTGACCCCAAGATATAAAATTTTAAGGATGGAATGGGCAGAGAAATACATGATCAACATGAATCATGTTCTTTTCACCGACGAAACCCGGGCAACCCTTGGTGAACCTGATGGGTGGAGTAAGGGTTGGGTGCTACCTGGAGGCGAGTGCCATCAACGCGTAAAACGTCAACAAGAGGGAGGTGGTGTTATGATTTGGGCTGGTGTCATAGGGGATCGATTTGTAGGTCTGGTGAGAGTAGGTACCTGATGGCGTGAAAATCTGCACCATATTGTGACATGCTAAAGAACGCCTTGGTCCCTTGGGGCGATGACATACCCCTTTTGTTGCTTCAAAACTTGATTTTCATGCATGATAAATGCGCCTTCTCTCTTTACCCGTACTACCACAGCATTTCTGGACTCTGCTGTTCCATGGAGAGAAACTGATGGTTTTGCCACCGTGCTCACCTGATCTAAACCAAATTGAAAACTTCTGGGCTCTTCTGAAGAGGGAAATTTACGCAGATGGAAGGCAGTACAACTCAAAATTTTTTGCCTTGTGGGATGCTGTTGCTGCAGCAGCAAGGGCAGTTCCACCTTCCGCAATTAAGAAACTAACTGGCTGCATGGATTCAAGAATTATTGAAGTTATTAAACGTCATGATGGCAAATAAAACTTTTTTCACTCATTGTAAACTTTTGATTAATGGTTTCCTGTTTAATACATATTTTTTTATTTGTGTTGTTCATTTTTGCTCCTTTGGTAATATAAAACTGTCAATATATAGTATACATTTCTTTAGTCAAAAAGCTATTACCGCCGCTCAGTGCAGTCAGTAAAATTCACAAAAACTTTTTCTAGAGCCAGCCTGATTGAAAATTTATAGACGCTATAGCTAAGCATCATAAGTTTAACTTTCTGTTAAATTTTCACTGAAATTTATAGCCAAATAGTCGAGATGTGGTCATTTCTGTGATAAAGCTATTATTTCCGTACTAAGTGTATTTACAGTGGCTGCAAAAATAAAGTTTACCCCTGTAGTCTGTACGCAAAAAACAAAGTTATCGCATAATTTGCCAATAGCTTTATTTTCGTATTCTCCGCTATATGAGAGGAGAGAGAAGGGTGGTATGATGTGTGTTGCTTCACCCCCGCGCCACACACAAATCCCCGCAACACATTCTGTAATCTATCAGAGCTCGAGTTGTAGTAGAATACATACACGTGTGTTGCGCTGGTCCACGGGCCTCTACTTTCCTAACTTTTCCCTTATTTTGGCACCATACCAAAAACCACCACGGCATCACAATGGGTCGGAAGAAGCTTACATCGAAGAAAAGACTCAGGCCGTCACTCTAATCGAGCAGGGAGTGCCGGTGAACCGCGTAGCTGTCGAACTGAATTTTAGCCGAGTGTTCCTCTTCAAGCTTTGAACATCAGCTACCGCACTCCCTGCTGGATCCCTACAGCCACGCAAAGTGGGATGTGGGCGCAAGAGAAAGACAAACACCTGGTCAATCCTTGCTGTTTTCGTTTTCTTGCGCCCACATTCCACTTTGCGGGGCGATAAGGTCCCGGCAGGGAGTGCGACAGCTGAGTTTTTTAAGCTTGAAGAGACACTCGACCGACTTTAAGTTCGACAGTTACGCGGTTCTCAGGCACTCCCTGCTCTATTAGAGTGACGGCATGAGTCTTTTCTTCAATCTAAGCTTCTTCTGACCCATTGCAATGCCGTGCTGGTTTTTGGTATGGTGCCAAAATTAGTGAAAAGTTAGGAAAGTAGATGCCCGTGGACCCGCGCAACAAACGTAGGTACTTTGCTCAAGCTCTGATAGATCACAGACTGACTGTGTAGCGGGGGTTTTGTGTGTGGCGCTGGGGTGAACAACACACGTCATGCCACCCTTCTCTCTCCTCTCATATGGCAGTGAATGCGAAAATAAAGTTGTTGATAAATTATGCGTTAACTTTGTTTTTGCGTACAGGGGTAAACTTTGTTTTTGCGGCCACTGTACAGAGACAGGGTGGGCGGCGGTCGTGGTCGTCGCCAGGAGGACATGCGTGATGCTGATATGGTGTGATAGACGTAAACTGAAGATGAACGTAGATAAGAGTGATATGATAACGTGCTCAAGGAATGAAGAGATACCGCGGCATTGAACGTGTGGCTAATCGGGTCGGCGAAAGTGACTCAAATTATAATATGCTGTTCAGCTGAACTTCATATAAGGTAGGAGATGCGGACCGAAATATGTGTAGGTAGCCTAGGCTCTTATAATTCAGCGCATATGAGATGTATAGTCACCCGTCGTTTATGTTTACTACGGACGTTAAATTTAAGGAAAACTGCCTTGTAATGGTGCACTGTATCATTAATTACAAAAATTGCAAATACTGTACACACTACCATGTCTAAGAAATTGATACTTAATGGGTGGCAAACACATCTTACCAACCTTATACGAGTTTCATGCACCTTATATGAATATTGGTTAGAAAGCTAAGGAGGCCATAATATCGGAGGAAGCTATGTAATTGTATGTAACAAAGCATTGCTGTTTTTGTATACGCAAACTCAACTTTACCTCCCAGTTAGGTGCACGGTAAATTGAAATTTTTCTGTTTACCGTGGTTAGCTGTCTACTGCACTCGAACTGTATTCAACAGCTACAATTTGTTGTACTCACGTACTGGCACAGCATTGCATTTTGTGCAGTGTTGCCGTTCTTTGCCGTTCCCAAATTTATACAGTACCGTCCAAAACTAAGGGACAAATATTCAAAACGGCATAACTTTTTTTCTAAATATACCAGGTAGCTACTTCTTCTTTTGCACACTATTAGCCAGTAAGATGTTGATTATTGTGTTGAAATCTGAGACATGTATGAAGGATAACAAAAAAGTTATGAACGAAAAGCTTTTCTCTTTAAATTTATATCGTCCAAAACTAAGGGACAAAAAAGAAAAATTTAGTTAATTTCTTATTCAGTCCGTATTTCTTTATTTATATCGAAGGCAAAGTTTGACACTGCCATTTGTAAACTTTGCTGTTCGTTACAGGATGACACCACGTCAGAAATTGATTATATATATCCTGCGACAAGATATCAAGTTGCACTAGAATAATTTCACTATTAGAGAAATTGCTGAGAAGGTAAACCTTTCGAAAAGTGTGGCGGGCAGAATAGTGAAGTCGTACGATGAAACCGGCTGCATTGGTGCCCCTAAAAAGCCGGCAGGCCCCGTAAAACCTCAGTGAGAGGACAGAGTTATCCAGCGTACGTCATTGAAGGATCGTTTCAAGTCCTCAGCTGCAATAAGTATGGGAATGAATGACACAACATAGATGAACGTCTCACGCCTTTAAGAAATAGTTATTCGCAAAACGCCCACAGAAGAAACCGCTTGTGAGTGCCAAGAACAAGAAAAAGAGATTAGAGTTTGTAAACAAGCATGTTAACTGGTTCCATGAAAATAGGGCTAGAGTGTTTTTCACTGATGAAAGCAAGTTCAATTTGTTTGGTAATGACGGTAAGAACTTTGTTAGAAAACGTGAAGGTGGGAAATTATGTGTAAAGTGTACAAAGAAGACTGTGAAGTTTGGCGGTGGGAGCGTGATGGTTTATCGGTACGTTCTCTAGTCAAGGGACATCGCCTCTCGTTCGTTTGCAAACCGTGTGAATGTTCAGGTGTATAAAAATCTGTTGGAAGGTATTGTCGTGCCTAATGTTGTAAACTCAGGTGTCCCTAGCCCTATCTTCATGCAAGACAATGCCCCTGCTACAAGGCAAAGACTCTCATGAGTTACCTTAAGCAGCAAGATCTCGGAGTTATGGACTGGCCACCACAAAGCCCTGACCTAAATCCAATCGAGAATCTTTGGAAAACACTAGGGGTGAAAGTTATGGTAAGAAACCCTATCAATACGGAAGATCTTTGGATGAAACTTCAAGAGGAATGGGCGAAAATTACTGTTGAAGATTGTCAGTCTCATTCGGTCATGTAGTAGACGATGTGCAGCTGTAATTGATAGCAAGGGACTATTTACCAAATATTCATTGTTCACCCCCATTTTGCTAAATATTTCTAGCAAAATATTGAGTTAGATGCATTTTTTCTTGTTCGTCCCTTAGTTTTGGACGTAATAAATTTCAAGAGAAAAGCTTTTTGTTCATGACTTTTTTATTATCCTTCCTACATGTCTCAAATTTTAACACAATAATCAACGTCTTACTAGCTAATAGTGTGCATGGTTAGAAAAAAAACTTTGTCCCTTTATTTTGGACGGTACTGTAAATCATTCATAAGGTCACATAGTTTCCTTTTGCACCCCAACGGGAGCCCCATAGGTTACCTTAGTGTCGGTTAACTAGCCTATGCACTGTGTCGCGTCCCCACTGATCTTACCCTTTTTTCACTTGTCGATTACGTACATGTGCAGAGGACCGCATAAGTTACCTTCTTAGCTTTAGCTAGGCCTTCCGGACATCTTTGGTGCCCATTTCGCTTCCGTTTTCATACTCCTATTGATGATGCTCTCTTCTTTTCTTCCTCTTCTTTCCTGATTAGTTGTTTCTATGCGCGTTCACCCTGTGTGGTTATACCCTCGTGCGTGGGTTCCCCGAATCTATTGACATAATACATGTCTCTTCCTTTTCCTCTCTTTAAAAACCGTACCGTATTTGCGTTCAGGGGGTTTAAGCAACACTTACTTGCTTACTCTTCTTTCCCAACTTGCTGCTTCGATGCGCGTTGGTGCACTATATGGGAACACCCCTATGCGTGGCTTCCACGTGTTCCTTAGCATGTATGTAATATCCTCCTTATTTTTTTTTTTTTCTTTCCTACCAGTTGTAGTAAAATCGGAAGCCTTGAAATTTTTTGGATATTAATAGTAAAGCACGCAGTTTGTTGAAATATCCAACGTGGAACGGCATAGGCTTTGGCCCAATTACACGACTTATCTACATCTTCTTTCAGCATATTAGGTAGTCATCACTGGCCACGCCGTTCCTTTCACAATAGAAACATTTGTCACTTACCACATCGTGAATCAGTTATGCCGATGCCGAAAGTGTGGCGGTGATCTCGCGCCTTTGCGTCGCAGAGCTCAGAGGATCAGGTCGCGGCTCCATCCGTTATCCGGATCCTGCATTGCTCCGCAAGGTCATAATTCTTGTGTCATGGTCGCTTTTTGATCGAAGAGGTCTAAAATGCCCGTGTCTGCCTCTGTTGGGCAATTGATGGCGATCGGTTCCTATTGAGGTCACATCATATAGTAATACTGGAGACCTGAGATGTAGCGCTCAGTCGCCAGCTAGTAGTCGTGGCGTATATGATATTCTAACCAATCTCTGGTATTCTTGCGCTTTGCACACAAATTTTTCCGCTTACGTCTTGGAGCCAACTTGCCCTAGTCAATGGCCCATTCAGGGCTAGGCCTAGCCCTTTACCGAAGAAATGACCATATATGGTTGCTTCCAGTAGGTACCTATGCTATTCCTGCAAGAGCGTTTTTAAACCGTCCGATAAAGGGTTAATTACCGCGAGCCCACAGTTACTATAAAGCGATCGAAGGCAGTGCTGTATGGGCAACAGTACGTATGGTGTGTACGTGTGTGCGCTCGCACAGAGCATTCTCTGTTCGGGGCGGGGCTGTATGTTCCATGTATTTACGTAAGAGTCTTGTCCTATGATTTGCTATGCTGCGGGCTGTGGGCTTCCGCGACTGTTGTATTTTTCTGGGATCATAGGAATGGCAATAGGTCATTGAGAGGTTAGGTCAGTTTATTTTTTTATTTATTTATTTTTTTTTTTTTTGTGGCGGGACGCTAGGGTGTTGCGTTTGCGTGCTGAACGTCACATGCTCGCATTCCCGCCAGGCACGTGAATTCTTGCGACAATGATATTGCAGCGTCAGCGTTTCTGGTATTCTCGCTTCATTTTGGGGGCACTTTTTAACCATGGGGATGGTCGAGGAGTTACGGTTATCACATAAGCCTTCAATTTTTGATGCCATAGCTCTGACACTGTTGTCGAGCACTACCGTGCACTTCTTTTGTGTCCACCGAGCTTCTGTCTAGGCCTATAGCACGAACTATATAGTCCAAGTGGATTTCCTAGTTGAGATGCGCGGTCAAGTTGAGTTTAACTTTACCCCGCTTGGCAATCCTCTATTCATGAGTAGGTATATAAAGTTTGGCTATCCTATTTATTGGGAAGACACCTCTCCACCCAGGTACCAATAGCTGCAGGCTTGTAGCTTCCAGGACATCTTTCACTCCGTGTCCACTTCGTTTGCTTGGATTGTCACGTTGGTACTACTGGTTTTTATTTTCATTCTTGACCATTTTAGACTTTTAGTGCCTTGCACCGTCACCCTTCACTAATGAAATCCCTGTTCCTTATTTTGAAATTTTTCATTTCTGCTTGAAAAACAGCGGTTAGACTCCGGGCCCTTGAACTAAGATACTATGTTGTGTAGTCGGTGTAACGGTTTCTCGCTTTTTTTATAATAGATATCGTAAGTTATCTGGAACCGGTAACATTAAACATTTGAAACATCTGCGTCACTGCTTTCACTCGTATCTATCAAATTCATGTGAGCCCTTAACAGCGTGCCTGTCCTTCAGTGCTAGCCTCCGTAATGTGGCTATTGTAAAATTCGGTAGCACAATTGCTGACAGCTACAGCTCGTAAGGGGCAGTCTCCCTCAACAGTCAGTACACCACCCAAAATTTATTCTATACAGTGGGTGGGGAGCGTGCTGATCGTATCCACAGAAAGTATATACCCAAGCTATATTATTGGAGTAAAAAATAGGGCGGAATAGGCACTGCAGGAAGTGCTGCGACTCGCAGTAGGCTCTAACGACACTGGAGTGAAGTCAAGGTTATAGGTGGAAGCGTCCAGTTTTTTGCTCGAAGGACTGTTAAAAAATTTCTCTATTAAAGGTAGTTCTGTACGTTCTGACACCCCTAAGGCGACCATGGGATGTTTTCTTGGGCGTCCGTGAAAACAGTCCTCTGGATTTTGGAAATTGCACGTGCGTGAATGTTGTAAGCGTTGTTTCGAAATTGTTTATTTAGTGCGACGGCAGTTATAATTATCAGTGAGCTTTGCAATCATCGATATTCAAATTGCTGTGTTGTAGTCTACCTAGCTAGCTACCTCAAATGATGACCTGGTACTATGCTGTTTTTCACTGCAGCCTGTGTTGACACTACAGCTCAGATTAATATTCCTTATAACCAGGATTGCAGAGTTAAGAGTCGAATGTTTTTATGAGCAAGGAGTTGGGAGTCTGATTTTCTCTTGTCCTAGTCAGAGTCGATAAAAAGTGGCATATTTTTCTAACGAGTCGGAGTCGTACGCTGTCAGTAGTTTAATTAAGGGTTTAAGGAGTCTGTTAATGGATGGGCCCAGGAGTCGAAGTCGAACTGGCACATCCGACTCCACAAAGCGGTGCTGTCTGGGCGACAGCGCGAAGTACTTCAGCGCTTTGCTCCTCGGGGAAGAACAATGTCTGTACGGTGCTGAGGGCTCAGTGCCTGTCAGAGTGTTGTCGTCGGACGACGCGATATGCTGCGGGCTGTGGGTTTTCACGAGGGCTGTAATATTCTTCAGCAATAAGTAACCTTATTTGAAATTCAAGCCTAGTTGACAGTAACTCACGGCTAACCCCAAGTTACCGAAATACAGAACTGTGTACTCTCACGTGACCAAAACTGAGCTAAGCGTGATGTCACATGGGAACTTATACTGGATTGACTGTGACGTCACGCGTGACTTTATATTTGGTCACAAGAGAGTACTACTGCGGTTCTGTTGTGTCCTAACACCCATACACTGGTAGAAGAGAAGTGTGCCCTTCATATATGGTTACCGTGAACAATTAAAATTGGTGTAGGCCCTATTTGTGACTGCGTTTATTTCTTGGTGGGGGGGATGTAGTTTATGTCTCCCTTCAGATGGCTTTCATACGGTAATATATCATAAGAATAGAGTAGAAAAATATTTTGCCTTTTGCGCAGCGAAGCCTTACTGCCGTGCCCTAAAGTAATACAGTAGGTACCTATTTTAAAGCAGCATAACAGGTAGTAAGGCCTACTGACATGATGCCGTACTGCTAGGAGAAAGTAATTTTTTGACCCCTCGCCGCCCCCCCCCCCCACCAGGGCTCTTTCTTCCGTGCTTGTGATATCTTTTTTTTTAATTTCTCGTTCCTTACTGCATTCTTTTGGCTACCATTGTAAAGGCTAAAGAGATGTAAATTTTTGTATAACTCTTAATTAGTACGGGTGCCGGTATAGGCCTAGTGTGTAGTTGATCTGACATGAAGGCGTTAATATGTGTGAATGTGTAAATTAGGTTAGGCTAAAATCAACCCGTCATGAACTAGCGCAAGTCCTTACCTAACCAACCTAACATGTTGAGATAGGCCACACCCTGTACCGAGAGCTCATCATGTCCATTTGTTGACGTAACTTGGTGCGATCAGTTTTGACATAGGTACACAAGTGTTGCCGAGCGTGTCAGATGGAGCTGCAGAAGCCCTAGTAGTGAAGAACTCTGCACATCGGGGCAGTGCTTCAGGTTGCAGGGCAGCTCGTGACCTTGATGAGCGCCACCGCGAGTAGCCTACCTGATTTGTTTGCTTGCAGAATTTTCCTTTACCTTGAACTCATTACGCACCGGAGTCTCAGCACTAGGTTCTGCCTGTATGCCACGGGCAGAATTACTCTCCTCACCCTTTAAACAGTAACAACGTGCATTTTATTTTCCCTTCGACTGGAGAATTTGTATTACTATCTGTTAGGCCTAATACTCAGCCGGCGAACTGGGATATTTCTAGTCGCTTGATCCTGACACACCAAAGGCGTTTTGAATCCAATTCGAGACATGCAAGTTTAATATTACCAGTTTACACTTCTACTATTTTCAGCATGCATTCACAAATACGTGACACCGGCGCTGCAGTTTGCTGAAGTTCGCTCGTGTTAGCCTATCCAGATACGTTATTGGTTGGTGGGCTCATACTGCATGGGTTCGTGACAGCCAAATGTGTTACACGTCTTGGTCGTATTTATTCCCCCGTAAAACAAAAATCCGTGCGTTCTGCGGGAATTTCCTGGTGTTTTTGCTGCCCTCGTTTTTCCTACCTTCATTTTTCCTGTAATATTATTTTTTTTCCTGCATGTTGGGAGCTCATTCTTCTCAAAAAATTGTGGATACGCCGTAAAGTGTTGAGCACGCTTATAAAATTTACGATACCCGCGTGTTTTTTAGTTTACTGTAGCATTTTCATGTACGTTGCTGTAATTTCTCAGATGCTGTTCGAAAATGTATCTGCAATACCGTACCTATCATTGTTCATCTAATTCCTTGCATAGCCCTTTAATGTATCATCATCTACCGCGAACGAAATGAGAGAGGTGATAATGTTTTCATCCTGTATGGGTGCATTTGGCCTGGCGGATATGACTGTTGGAAGTGAGTCTCTTTGTGGAAGAAAATTAGCGAATCATTTCAATAATTATGTCTCCTCAGTCGCCATGAATCTGGTATCGGGTCTTCCAAGCAGAATAATACCCTATGATCTTGCTAGCCCAAACGTTGAAGAGTCTTTATCTTCGAGCCTGTAACCCCTGGTGAGGTTAATGACATAGTTAGGAAAATGGTAAACAAACGTTACCACATGAACGAGGTACAGCCGAGACACCTCCTACTGGCATTGCCCTATAATAGTGTGTACTTGTGCTCAGTTCTCAATGGCTGTTTGGTTAGTTGGCGTTATCCGGACATCCTTAAGATTGCCAGGGTCATCCTAATTCATAAGTCTGGCGATGCAAATCAGGTCGGTAACTATAGGCCGATTTCTACGTTGTCGGTATTTAATAAAATATTCGAGTTTGTTGTACACACACTATAGGCTGTCCTCTTTTGTGGAGTCTAACAACATTATCGTACCCACACCATATGGCTTTAGAAGTAGGAAAAACACTACCCAAGCTATTTTGAGATTGGTAAGCCGTGTAATGCCGGCCTTTCGTGATAAAACCTTCACGATGGGTCTGATCTTAGATCCAAAGAAGGCCTTCGATACTGTTAATTCAGAAATATTAATACGTAAGTTGCATCATTACGGTATGCGAGGATATGTCTGACGACTCGTGCAAAGTTACCTCACTAAACGCAAACACTTTGTATAAAGACGAAAAAAAGACTATAATAACAGTTGGTGTACATATATAATTCTGAGTCAAATACGGCTACCATACAGATTGGTGTTCCTCAGAGGTCGGTATTGGGACCTCTGTTGTTTAACCTCTACATTAATGACATTGCCCAGTTTCCGTCGGTAAATTCAACACTCTTCGCCAGTGACGCTGGTTTTTTAAATCAACGATGCTAATTTCTGTAATGCTGTACAGCGCCTAAACAATTTCATCACGGAACTCCTACATTGGTTTGAACATCAACAGGATAACTCCCAATGCCTCAAAAACAAAGATTATGCTGTTGATATCGCGACCAGTGCCTGTCTTGTGAGATATTGAGTTCTATGGAACGAAATTACAATGGGTGACAATGTTCAGGTACCTTGGCATATTGCTAGACAATAAACTTACGTTTTCATACCCTACTAATGAAGTTTGCAGCAACGTTCACAAGGCGAAGGGTGCAATTTACGCAGTTAGGAAATACATGTCGAGAGATTCACTAGCTAGACTAATCCTTTTGTATAATTCACTGCTTTACCCTCATCTGACACATGGTATCATTTATTTGGGGAGGTTCATCACCTCAGCTATTGAGGTCACTTATTACTGCGGTAAATGATATTCTTACACTAATACTATAATACTACAGGTAAAGAGAAATAACAACGTCCCTCTTATGTCTGTAAACCCCATGTATGACCGGTTAGAGTTGCTAAAATTTCCTAACGTCTACAATTATTTTTTTGATGAAATTTCTACGCAATGCTATGCATTCAAATGCAGAGGTTTTTAAGTATAACTTCGCAGATTTGATCCCGGTTCATGAGCACGACACTCGGGGGGCCATGGACTGAACTTACCCAGTACTACTACACAGTAGAACTGCTAAGACGATCGATGCCCTTTCAAGCAGCCAGATGTTACAATTCCCTACCGGATATTCTGAAGGAACCGATGTCTGACTATGTCTTTGGGGCGAAATTTAAAAAAATCTTTGTTGGCAAAATACCGAGAGGGAAATTATTTGTGTTGAGTAGCAGAAGTTCAATGTGAATTATCATAGCTCCGCGTGAAAATGGTGGCAGCTTAAGTTATTCTAACGATGCATTTTGTGTAGTTAAAACGATTTTATGTACTTCGTCACGTAAGACTAGTTAGAATTCCTCGATTGTATTATTGTTCAAATTAGTACTCGTAAATCAACTAGTTTAGCTTTTATTAGATATTGCTACACTGAGCATTGACTTCATTGGATTCATCATTGTGACGCGATTTTTTTCGAGTTGCATATTATGCAGAGTACATATATGTATATATGTGCCTGAGATAGTTTCAAATTATATCGTAGTACGATAAATTTCTTGTTGATAGTTTTGTATCGTGTAGTGCTGAAGTTAGTATTTTTAGATGTAGGTACCTATATTGTGCCATGAGTGATTTTTAGTAATTACTAGAGGGCCCAGCCGTCGAAAATGTCGACAAAGATATTGTGATTGAGCTTTTTATTGTTCCGGTTCCCATTATAGGTTTTACTGTATATACCTGCAGGCCTGATCTTCCATTAGTGAAACGCAAGTTGTACAACCATGAGTTTTGCGATAGCAAAATATCACCCCTGCAAGATAGGTAAGCTGTGAATATCAGCTGGAATTGGTCAAACGTTAAGCTGCACTAAGAAAACATAGCTTCGTCAAAATAATTCACTTGAAATGCCCAGGGCTCACCGTATTGTGGATACCAACTGATTTTTGAACCTCAAGCGTCGAAATTTGGCTGCGAACTTAATTCAGTATAGAAAGGCGTCTGCTCAGCGTGAAGATTGAACTACTACGTTATGATTCAGCTAATGAAAGCATATGCGGAATGGATTATGCACCAAAGGAACGAAAACTTTGACTGCGGAGAGAGACTGAGCTTCTATAACTGCCACGAAGATATTTAGCTGAAGGATAGGCTATATGATAATATAGCCGATGCCCTACGGGATCTAAAACTCTGTCAAAGATACCGCTTTTCATCTACCATGCTCAGAAGAAGAAAAAGAAGAACACAGTTCATTTACAGAAAAAAGCTGTGTCAAATTTGAGTGTATGCGCTCCGCCCTAAATTTTCAGGTTTGTGACGTCACAATTGCGTCACGCCATTGTTGCAGCGAGGAATCTTCGATATTTCCACAGTGGCGTGACGTAATTTTGACGTCACAAACCTGGAAATTTAGGAGCGAAGCGCATACACTCAAATTTGACACAACTATCATCTGTAAATGAACTGTGAAGAAGAAGCATCATCGTCATATGAAAAGCACCACCAAGCTGGTTTGCGAAGCGAAGCAAGATTCAGAAAGATTAGTGTTTCCACTTTAGACCATACTGGCCAGGCGAATAAAACTTCTATTCTTTCGTGCTCTCGACATAGCTATATATGCAGTGGTTGGTATCAAGGAACTTCTATAGAGAGGAGGGAGCCAAGAGCTTCGTCCGTTGAAGATCAAGAGTCTTTTGGCTGTCAGCCAGTCGTCCTATGCACCAATCGCATATCAGTAAAGAGTCTCTTATGGCTGCAGCCAGCCGCGTATGCATCAATCTCATATCAGTAACTATCTGCTGCTCCCCCGTCGTTTCCACCAATGAGATACATGACCGCGTCTCACAGCCATAAGAGATCTGGGCCGATTCTTCTTGACGAAGTTGTGTGCGTGACTACAACCACAAGTTGCAGAAACGACCAAATTCATGTCCACTCTACTGCCAACCAAATTCATGTCCACTTGACTGCCAAAAAACTTTTTTTTCGCACGGAAACTCGTTTCTGATAGTGTTTACGACCACAACTCGCAACTTTATTTTTAGTGGGCTTATCGGTCTTGGTTGTGACGTCACATGTGTTAATTTAAGTAGTGAAGTTTTGTATTTGGAGTAGAATTGAATTTTTATGCTACTAAAAAGTAATATATGTGGTGTTAGGTTATGTTAGGTTGAAGTTTGCACTAAAACAGCGTGATTAAAGACAGAGATCGTTTAGAGAGCGGAGTGGATATTTGTTTGTTGACAAGGAGAGCTTGTCTTGCTTGTCGTGAGAGGGCGCTGAAATCGATCTCATATCCTTGTGACTACTCTGGTTGCTCACCAATATAACTCTAACTTTGTTTATGGTTGCGTAGTTTTGGTTTGGTTGTTCACGGAAAAACGCCTCAGACTGATTGACTCGCTTGCGAATCTATGAATGGGCCGCAGCCAAGGAGGTTCTCTATTGAAGCTCCTTGGCCGCAGGGCTCCCTTCTTCTCTATAAAAGCTCCTTGGTCGGTATCCACGTTACCACATTCCCTAAATATCAGTCTCGATCTGACTCCTGAACGATGACATGGATTCTATGGCGGACTCTGAAACTCCCCAGGGTGTACCTCCACCACTGAGACTTACATTTTTTTCCATCTAAAAGCGAAGGCTGTCTGTGCAAACGAGCGTCCAACTAAAATGAAGAAATGATGTTCCCACACTTTTAGTATAATACTAGACTACCCGTGACCAGTTGGGTCAACAGTCAACAATACCATCTTCTTCGTTTTTGTAAAAAAAAAATTGTGATTCAGCTGGTCATAGACCCCACGCTATAGGACAATCCACTCATGCGGCAATTGCCCCTACGGGTCGCCATCATCGCTTCTTTTTTCTCAAAGAAAGTTTTAACGCTGTGCCTGCAAGCACGGAGAAATATAAGTGTTACTTAGCCCAGTTGCATTTTCTGTAGCCCTATCAGCTTTAAATTTAACGTGTCCGTTTAAGGAGCCGAATTCACTTTCTTCTTTTGTATCACGGATACAATTGAATTAGATTTTCTATTCTCGAATTTTTTCCCATCTGAAAGCGAAGAAGCTGTGTGCATTTCTTCAATCGTGGTGTTAGCTACTGATACTCAAGGAGCTTGTATAGAGGAGGGAGCCAGTAGCCTAGCCCGTTGAAGCTCAAGAGTCTCTTATGGCTGTCAGCCAGTTGTCCTATGCACCAATCGCATATCAGTACAGAGTCTCTTATGGCTGCAGCCAGTCACTTAAGCACCAATCGCATATCAGCTACTCTGTTCGTCTGCTGCTCCCCCGTGAAACTCAGTGCTCCCCCATCTTTTCCACCCATGAGCGTCTCACAGCCATAAGAGATCTGGTTGACTCGCTGGCAAGTCTGTAACTGGGCCACAAGGCTCCCTCCTTCTCTATTGAAGCTCCTTGCTGATACTGGCCACGCAAATGAAATTTTAATCTTTCGTGCACTCGAGGCATGTAGTGGTTGGTATCCATGTTATTACGATCCTGAGATATCCGTCTCGATCTGACTCCTGAATGATTTTATAGATTGTATGGTGGACTCTGAAACCTCCCTATAGGCGTACCTCTACCATTGACGCTTGTGTTTCTTCCCATCTTAAAGCAAAGAACCCGTGTGCAAACAAGCACGACACAAGTAAATAAAGTTCACAGAGCCACTACTCGCTCAACTGCGTGCATGCATGTTCACATTTCGAGAAATTTATAATCTGTAGCTTTATATCGGCGGGAATAGATGACAGATAAAAATGATGTGGGATCTGTGTAGTGTAGGTACGTATGTACTACGGTAGGACGCTTGACAGAGATAACGGAGACGTGAAAAATGTCCCACATAGGACGGCACCCAGCAAATCGCTCCTATTTTCTCTATAAATACTTCAAAATGTTCCGGAAACTTCTACGTGTCTTTTTCCTCTCATGTGTGAAATATCCAACCAGTCATATTGTTCTTTAATAACTACCCTGTTTTATCCAAGGGACTTTATTGGTAGGCGTGTCGGCACTGACTCCTAAAATTATCAAATATACTTTGTCATTTACAGGCTAATAGTTCAAAGGAGTGTACCGAAGTGTACCTCCGTGATTATTTGGGACAAGTATTTCCCTCCCGGTTGGCTATTTCTGCTCCTACTTGCATGCTTTCCCAAAGAATAGGCCACATATCTTCGGAATTTTCTACTTGAACAACTAGAACATGTCCGCCAAGAGTCACTTGGCTGTATCGATTGAATAATATAACAGTAATAGATTCACACCTGAATTATCCCTAATCAGCCACGAGAATTTGTGCTGTCATATGGTAGTTGTCAAAATTATAACCCCTACTTTTTTTCATTTCTATTAGAGTAGTCAAATTAGATAGATAGGTACTAGTGTCCGAGCGGTCATTGTAAATGACGGCCTATTGGGTTATTAATGACTGGTGCACGTGTTCGATAAATGGCGGCAGTAAGTTAGCCCTTCAGGAAAACCCCCGCTGTCTCCTGTGCTTATTACTGTTCAGAAGGCTTCTTTATTGGAAATTCAGCATTCTGCCTACGAAATTGGATATTTTTAATGCCCCGTGCCGTCATTATAATGACTATACACTATGATGACTATGTTACGGTATTTGTTGTTAAAAGATGTAGCTACCGAACATTAGGAGGACAGCCAACCTCCGACATAGAATAAATGATCTTAAATTTAACATGCACATGACAAACAACGGTGTCTCACCTGGAAGATGGCAGCGACGAGCCTAAATT
>LQNS02277999.1:13531357-13541836 GCA_001587735.2 Parhyale hawaiensis
AAAGTGGGTGAGAGCCACCCGCCCACGGGGGCAAGAGGCTAGTGGAAGTTGAACTTCCATCCGGCGTCTAAACAAAGCTCTTTCGCCTCAACTAACGTTTCGTTAGCTCAAGGCGAATTGTAGATACCTGTGGATCACCAGTCGCTGTTGAGAAATAGTGCATTTCTTATTTGAAAATTTTCGTAGCTGTAATTTTTCTTGCTGGAAACTTCGTTGCCAACCGTCCAAATAGACTACTGTATAAACGAGGGTTACGATTGTTGTCAGGCAGAGTTTGGCCCGTGAGATAAGCAGTTGAGCGATGATAAGAGTTGCCTTAGCTGCATTAGTTTCCTCCTACTACTGTCTTCACTCTTATTTTTCAAGTACTGTAGCTAGTAGCTTGACACTGACCTATTAGCAACTTTCTGTCTGGACGCGAGTGGAATCATACTTTTATGTCATTTGTTATTATATTTGGAAAGGTCTAATGCCCCTTCATAGAGCATACGATGGGCCATAGGGTTAGGTTCGCCCATCCTATGTTATGGGCAGCAGCGCTCCCAGAGGAACTCTGTAGGTTACCTTAGCCGTTAGGTAAGCAGGGTTGGCATGGGGGTTTTACCAGAACTAGTAAAACTCTGGTAATACAATTTTCCCTGGTTTTACTATGGGTTTCACCAGGTCCTCGTAAAACCCCCATGCCAACACTGTATTTTAGCCTTCGGGACGTCTGTCTTCCTTGCCCACTGTGCTTCTTTTTCATTTCATACTCCTTCCGGTAGCTATTACTTTCGTCTGTTCTTCCTTTTCTTCCCCGACTTGCTGTTCCCATGTGTGTTGATCCTGTGTGGGGACGCCTTCGTGCATGGGTTCCAAGCTTAGAACTTATTTAGGGATGCTCAAACTATCGTATAGCTACTACTACTAGCTAATACATAACTCGACAAAATTTATGAACTAATCTGCCTGAAAATTAGAGGAACTATTAAGAGTGTCAGGAGGAACATAGGATTAAATTTGTGTGATTGTCCCGAAGAAATCTTCCGTTTTAGACAATTCTGAAATTTCCCTAGCATTGCCTTGCTTGGCGAAGGCTTACGCTCTCGGAGTGCACCTCTAGCTTTGAATGTAATCTTGTAACACTTGTTTAAAGAGTGGGGGGCGTAACTACATGTTTTCTTTCTTTTTCCAGCGTCTCAGCTTCACTTCTTGTACGCTTTCAAAATTGAAAAGCTTTTGGCTCAGGTAAGAAATTCACTGTCTGCTTATATCTGTAGGTATTTCACACTAAATGTAACGCTATTTTACTGAGTATATCGTTTTCTGGAACTGTAGCTTTCTATTGCAACCCACTACCGAACAACATGTTCAACTTGTGGTTCTCTTGAGAGCATAGCATGGTTCATCTAAGTTCTAAAGGGTAAGGTAGCTAGATCTGTTAAGTTGGCTATCCTATTTTGTAGAAAATTACGCCACACGTACGACTTTCGTCGGCGCTATCAGCATCTAACCAACTCAACTAATTCAATTATTTACGAGAGATTCAAAGAAATTTTTGCCGCCACTACAATGTCTGCGCTGTAGCAAGGGCCAATGGTTAACTATCGATTTCCCATATTTCCTACTATTGAGCGAATTCGTATTCGTGAAGATCTATTTCTGCATTTTTTGCGCAATGTTAGAACAATTTAAGTTTTAGTCACGGTTTGGGCTACGTAATCGAATTAGTTCAGTTAGTTCTGTGCTGATAGAGCTGACGAAAGTCGTACTTGGCCTTCAAGTTTTCTTTCCTATTATGATAAACTCACTGCATATCAGGGACCTACCTATTCGTATCGAAATTAACTAAATTATATACCCCCTATTTAACTGCAAAAATGTAAGAAACTTACTAACCCATTGTATGACTGAATCACTGTTATTGTGTATGGGCTGGTTCCATTTGTAAGATAATAATAATTTCTTTCCTGTTCTGGCCACTTCGCTCATTCCTCGTCTATCTTGCCACGTCCCCTCGGGGAGCAGAAGTTGGGCTATAGGCCGTAATGCTACGTTAATTAGGTGTTTCCATTCTATGCTGCGCTCTCCGAGGAACCCATGCTTGACCTTAGCCTTAGGTAGGCCTTCGGCACGTCTTTCCTTCGTGCCCACTTTGGTTCCTTACATTTGCTATGCTTCCAATATTATGTATTCTGTTTTTCCTCTTCTTTCCCAACTCTCTATTCACGAAACTGCTCATGCGTGTTGATCCTATGTGAGAACACCCTCGTGCATGAGTTCCACATTTCTATGGACATACAGTACTGTATGTCGCTTCCTTCTTCCTCTGCGGGATCACCTTTGGTGTGAAAACGAGCCTTAAGCCACGGTTCTCCTAGGGGCGTTCTCTTTAGTTGTGTCCCGCCGTAGATGCCTAATTTTTGTTTTAAGTTTGTGCACTTTCACTTCTGTTTTTGAGATTTCATCACGTGCGTAGCTTGTACACGGACTGCATTTGAGCAGTACGTACTGCGTGTATGGTTGTTAAATTTCACTCTGGTATCACTGTTACGCGAGCTTAAAGCTATAGCTTGTTTGGGCTGTAGTGTTTCGCTGCTTGGCTTCTTTCTCCTACTAGTTTGCTATTGCGAGAGAGCCGAGGTAACGAAGACCGAATAAGCATACTTAACCCTTTCTTTATCATTCAGATTAAGCATCAGTTTTGGCAGGAATAGCACTAGTTGTAAGTGAGCAGTGTGATCCACGTGACTGGTAAAAGGTTAAAACTGTGTCATCGATGGACACAGTTCCATCGAGATATTCCTAATCTAATTTTCTTAGCGTTAGTGGTTAAGTAATCGACTTGAGATTGACTACTGAAAGACTATCCGAAATGATGAACCCAACACTTATGACTGTCATTTCGGACAAGTTGGAGCATCCGGTCTCTTAGATTAGCTGCCATCAACCGAACTGCTCCAAGCGATGACACATCCTGTCTGCCAATATATCAGTGCTAGCGACACTGCTTTGCATAGTAAGAATATAACACTTCAAATATTGGCTGCAGAACGTGCTGCCGAGCTGGCTGGGCTGGTACCTGCACTTTGGTCAGCTCTCCGTCATCGTCATGGCGCCCATCGTTGCCTTCAACTTCTGGCCTAACGCCTTCAGCCTTCGTGAGTTGGTCACAGCAGCCGCTGTCATATTATACCAGGGTTACATTATGCAGTTGCATGCTCAACTTATGTCGGGCCTTACTGAATCGCAAGCTCATCGTACGAGCGGACATGCACCTCGCACGTCGCTCACGCTACAGACTTTCACGATGTGTCAGGCCGGCTTGCGGCCTGAGCTTCCACTCAGAAGTTGAGCGTGCGATTGTCTAGTATTTTACTATGGTTCGAGAGTTCTCATTTACCATCTTACGATACATCGTTATTCGTTTCCGTTTGCTCATGTATTCACTTGTGAATTGAGCTTCTTAATTCTTAGTGGCTGGTTTAAATACGGAACACAAGTTTCATATCGGCACCTAGGAGGTTGGATAGATATTAAAGCTGCTCTCAGGGGCATGCATATTCTGGCGGCTTCCTGCCACAATATGTTTGGGCATCACGGACCCAAGGGTCCCGAGTGCCTTCTCCGCAGGGGATGTAGCATCTGGCCGCAGTTCCTGCTGTGGTTAGTTTTGTAGATTTAGGTAGGTTCTCTATATTTCCTTTCTGTCCCGCGAGTTGGGCCGCCGATCGAGGTGACCGACTTTTTCTGTGGGGCTCTTACCTTCGCCGTGCGGAGGGCCACGGAAGGGACCGTACGCACGGGCGCTTCTTTCTTTCGTCTTCTTCTCTTTTCGTTCTTCATCTCTTGCCACCTGAGCACAACGTTGTGGTTCCGGCTGGAAGCCGAGTAAATAATCTTAGATCGCTATTGATTGTCTTGGTTTCAGAAATAGCGGGAAAATTCCAATATAATATTAGATATTTAAGCTCCTTGATCCTCACCCTCACGTCAAGTAGAGCGTAACCCAACGATCCGAAGTGATTGTGTTTTAGTATACCAAGGCTTGAAGTTACATGTATAGTCTCGGAGATAAATCTGTTCTTGTGTCAAATGTGTGACAAATATTACTGTTCCTAAGCGACGGTGTTAAGTTTTATATTTATTTTTATGATTAGAATTAAGGAATCTGTGTATAGCTAAAGACCGTCTATCGTTGAATACAGATCTGCTACTGCGTTCATTTCGGCGATTTATTTATTTTTGTTTATGCATTTGATTGCAGACGTGCGTATGCTGAGCTACATAATGCACTCCCTCATGCTTTATATGGAACAGGGTTAGGTTCACCCATCTTATGCTATAGAGATAAGCTACCCAGGGAGTTCCCGTAGGTGCCTTAGCTAGGTCTTGGGACGTTTCTCCTTCGTACGCACTTTGCTTCCTTCCATTTCCATAGTCTTACGGTGCATGCACACAGAGGCGACGCGACGCTTCGCGATTTGCTTCTGTCCGTACTTTTCCATTCATTCCTTTTTTAGCAAATTCTAACCCCCGTACACAGAGGCGACGCGATGTTGCACAACACAGGCGATCTGTTTTTAGTTCTGTTATTTCTTACCTGATTGAATAGTGACCCCGCACACAGAGGCAACACCGAGCGATTCGGGCCGTTGTGACAGCCCAACTTCCCAGTCTTTCCTATGGAGTATCGCCTGGCCCCCTGCACACTGACGCGACGCGCCAAGGAGATATACCGTTGTAGTAGTGTCACAAAATCCTGGGCAACACCAGGCGATTGTTTTGTATCAATAGAAATCTTCCTTCCAAAATATAAACATACGGTTGTTGAATAGAAAGTTGATCGTTTTAAAAGTGAGGCAGCAAGCAGCCAAATAATGGAATATTGGATAGTAATAATGCAAGAATATTTTTGTGAAGGATTATTGTAATATGTTAATATTTAGTTAAAGTACTATCTTCAAATATTTAGAAAATCAATAACATGAACAACAGCCTCAGCGTCCGTGAGCATCGCTTCGTGCTGCCTGTGTGTGCGGGGTCTTTCAACATCGCTTAGGATTGAGTTGTGTTGCCTCTGCTCTGTGTGCATACACCCTTATTCATTATATCTTTCTCCTGTTCTTCCTTTTCTCCCTCGACTTGCTATTTCCATGCGCGTTGATCCTTTGTGCATTGGTTCCATACTTTTCTGCTGTAGGGACTTCTTTCTTCCACTCTTTGGAATACAGTGTACGCTGTGGGTAGGGCGGTTTAAACTAGGAACATCATAATAAAATCCTCTGATGCTCATTACAGTCGGCCGCATGCTGATTTGCTTCATGCACACCATCATGCTGCTGAAGCTCTGGTCCTACGTCCAAGTGAACCACTGGTGCAGGGACGCTAGGGACGCCAAGAAGAAGAATAACTTCCGTGGCCGGAGTCTATCCTTCAGGAACCTCCCGCAGGAGAAAGTTTTGTCTGGTGAGCTGTAGTTGAGCTTGTTGAGCATAGGCTAGTCAGGTAGGCAGAATATTTCGGATGGAAAGCTGTACTGTACTTCAGTATATTGGGTTGCAGTTTTCTGGGTAAAATTTCTACATTATGTTGGGTAATTTAGGACGAAGTCCCGCTGCTGTTATGCACGCCACTTGACATGTGCAGTTACCTGTTCATTTTAGCTTCCTCCGGTTGGATGGACTGCTGCGCTGTACGGTGTCTTGGAGTTCTATGAATATTTTAAATTTGCGATCTATTCTTATCGAGATACCTACGTATGATACGTCTTCAAGTCCAGACATGGACCGCACGATACCTTGACTGTAAACTGAAGTTTGTAAATGAGGCAGATTGTAAATAGATTAACTTCGATAAAATCTTTTCCAGGCAACAGAACGACCTCAGACAAAAAGTGAACGGTTCTCGGTGATGCGAGAAATGGATCGAGAAAAATTCATCCAACTCCATTCATCTATAACAAGTTTATCTAATGGTAAATTCTTCTAAAGAACAATTCATCTAATCGCAATTCGTCTAATGTCAAGTTCGTCTAAGGAACAAGTCGTCTAAGAGAGCATTTTCTTATTATACCTACTACTATTCAGCCAAAGTAGCTACGTTAAGTTTGTAATAATATAAGGCTACACACCCTGGTCAACAAAGAGTCGAATAAAAGTTTCTAAAAAAAAACTTGTGTTTATCTATGTATATATCAAGTAACCTAAACTATGAACTAACCTAACCTAACTTCAATTAACCGAGCCTAAACTAAGCTAACCTAAATTAACCTGAACTAAGTTTACCTAACCTAAACTAAACTAACCTAAACTAGCCTAACCAAAACTAAACTAACCAAATATAAACTTACCTATCTTACACTAGCCTAACCTTAACTAAGCTAACCCAAACTAACCAAACCTAAAGTAAGCAAACCTACCCTAAACCTCACCTAACCTAACCCAAACTAAGTTAAACCCACCTACGTATATAACATTCTTTCTCATACGTACATTCATTTATAAACGCGAGCTTTTTATAATCCTTTATTCGACTCTTTGTTTACCAGGGTGTGTTGGCCTTATATTATTCACTACTTCCAAACTTAAACGTAGCTACTTTTGGTGAATAGTTGTAGGTATAATAAGAAAATACTTTTTTCTATTCAGCCTCTAATGCAGATTAGATTACTTATTCCATAGACGAACTTGACATTAGACGAATTGCGATTTGATGAATCGTTCCTTAGGCGAATTTACCAGTAGATAAACTTGTTTTAGACGAGAATTGAGTTAGATGAATTTGTTTAGACGAATTGAGTTAGACTAATTTACCGGCTCCCGCAAAAAATGTGTTTATCGGCAATAAACACAAATTCGTAGTTATATGCCAACTGTGAACGACGATAATTGACTTGAGACAGCAAAATGACTTGAAATGGCCAAACTAAACTTCGTAAACTTTGCGTTTTATCGGTAGCCAGTGCTCATGCATGCGTGTTTTTTTTTTCTAATAAATACATTCGTTGCGTATTCAAGAACAGTTGATTTTTGCTTAAAGTCTATGCGTAGAATGAAATAAATTTTATCGACAATTTATCAATTCGCCATCAGCCTCATTTGCGAGAAGTGGACGATCTAGGTACCTACCGTAACCGAGGGTGAAAGTGAAACGGGGATGAGTTTGAAAGTCTTCCAAAATAAAAACCTTTTGTTTTTAATGTAATGTGTACACATTATCGGCATATAAAACTAGGTATAGAGGTCTGTAATATGTACCTGGATAATATTTTCATATTACATTTTAAAAAGTTTTTTGAATCCTTTCAAACTCCCCCTCCGTTTCAATTTCATCTTCCGCTACGGTATTGTGTTGTCCCATGGACCAGATTACGTCTCGTTTCTACCCTACCAGAACTGCCTTTATTTTTATAATGTTCTAGAAAGTTGGTTCAAATAAATTTTCTACTGATCATATTTGGTATCTTTGTAAGTTGTTCGTCAGATGAGTATAATTTAATACATAGCTAATGATGCTCGTGTATGGTAGCGTCAGACGCTGAAGAATACCTCATGAGTGGGCCACCATCGCTTACTACGCAAGAGAAGCTAGTGCGCTACCCGGACAACCTCACACTCAAGGACCTCTACTACTTCCTCATGGCGCCCACCCTATGCTATGAGATCAACTTCCCACGCACGTCCCGCATTAGGAAATGGTGAGGCATTCTTATTACTGAACCACAGTACCCGGCCGTCAAGATTGACGGCAATTGTTTTGTAATTAAGCTTTTTATTCTTGCGTGCGGTACAGGTTTTGCTACAAAAACGGTCTCATACCTGCAAGCTTGGATCTTCCATTAAAGAAACGAAAGTGGTTCCGTCATGAGCTAGAGAGAGCAGAATTTCCCTACTGCAAGAAAAGGCGCGAACATCAGTTTAGACGTGCTGCCTTAATAGTTGAGCAGCACTGAGAAAATGTAGTTCAATGAATTCACCGGAAATGCTCATTGCTTACTGTAACCTTGATATCAGCAGATAGTTCAACATTCAAGATAAAATTTTGCTGTATTGTGAATTGTGAAAAGTTAAGTGCTCTGTGGTGTTCAGCCGAACCAAGGAGCTTCCATAGAGAAGGAGGGAGCCAGTAGCCTAGCCCGTTGAAGCTCAAAAGTCTCTTATGGCTGTCAGCCAGTTGTCCCATGCACCAATCGCATGTCAGTAAAGAGTCTCTTATGGCTGCAGCCAGTCACCTAAGCACCAATCGCATATCNNCAATCGCATATCAGCAACTCGGTTCGTCTGCTGCTCCCCGTGAAACTCAGTGCTCCCCCGTCTTTTCCACCAATCAGCGTCTCAGCCATAAGAGATCTGGTTGACTCGCTGGCAAGTCTGTAACTGGGCCACAAAGCTCCCTCCTTCTCTATTGAAGCTCCTTGAGCCGAACATGAGTTCCCCGCTTTTTTTAATCTCTTTTTGTCTCTCTTTTTTTTTTTTTTCAAAACTCGGTAGAGTTACTATGGAGGTTCTTGTCTAGTCTGATTGACCATCTTATTCCACAGGTTCTTGTTCCGGCGAGCGCTGGAGGTTCTGCTGCTCAGCAACCTCGTCATGGCTCTCTTTCAGCAGTGGATGATCCCCAGTGTGAAGAATTCTTTTAAGCCCTTCTCGGTGAGCGTCGGAGTGTTTCCTTATTCCTCTCTTTCATACTCGTGTGGTGATGGGGTTTCATTCTGTTTTTCTCTTCTTTCTCTACTCGCTTTGCCCCTACTCTTACATCCAGTGTGGGACAACACCCATACATGGGTTCTAATATTCTCTCGACGAACTAAATGTCCCTTATGTCTTCCTCGCTTCGGTTGCTTTATATTAAGTAAAGGAGACGTGAGTTTGCAGAATATGGGCGATCCTCCGTTGATGCGGCCTGTCCGGGCCAATACTAGTCGCTATTAATGGAATTTCCGCACAGTTGGGTGCTGCTCAAAAATTCGATTTAGTCTTCCCGTATTTTTTTAAATTTTCTTCCGATAATAATAGAAAGAATTTTTCACCTTCTGTCCCTTTTTTACCTTCATATTCATTTTAAATGCGCATCTTCTTTTGATACTTTGTATATTTCTACTCTGTTTGAGTTCACTGCTGTAGGGGGCAATTTACGCACAAATGCGAAGAATGATGCTTCCACTGTGAAGCAACCGGCTTAGCTTGCGCGGTAGAAGTGATGCCTGAACTGAAAAGTTGGGTTTTGGTACCACGTTAAGGGATTTATTGTCGCATACGGCGAATAGCTGGAACAAAATTTATACCGCATTAATGGGTGATCGCAAAAACGAATGCCGCATTAATGGAGGATCGCCAGTATTAGCAATATATAATTCCCTATTCCACGAAGCGGAAAGCAACTGTAATATGATCAGTTGTTATTATTATCATTGGTTTTATCGTATCTTTGCTATTGAGTTTATATTAACTTCATTGATATCTGTTACGTAGTAAATTATCAGTTTTATAGTATGATTTATGCAATGTTATTTGTTTATCATAGATTACCAAGTTTATTGTAGCTCTTTTATCGAATATTGCCCGATGTTAAATTTTCGTAAATTTACCGGGGCTGTTTTTTTCCTTCAGGATATGGACTTCATTCGCACCTGGGAGAGGCTCCTGAAGCTTTCGGTAAGTTTGTGTCTTCCTTAGAGTTTGTTGGCCACCGCTAATATGCAACTGCGCCTGTCCATTCAAGCGGGATAGGATGGGCCTTAAACCTCCAGTGATGTTTCGTAGCCATTTACTTGTCAAGGAGAATATCACTAACATTTATAGGAACTGATATTCTGAGAGTTTATTTACCCTTTGGCTGCTTCTCGGTATGAAATAATGTTGGCCCAAGTATCTTATAGCACAGTGGTTCTTAACCTGGGGGCGTGAGCAGATTCCGGGGAGGGGAGGGCTCGGCTCGGGCCTCCGCAGTAAAGCAGTACGGATATGGCAGTGATGTAATTGCTTCATATTGATTTGAATCAAACAATATAATAAACACCATTGTGTGTTTATTTGTTCATATGTTTATATATTTGTGTGTTTCGTGTCACGCTCTTGATGAAACAGATGAAAAAAAATAATGGGCCAGGTTGCAGATTTTGTAATTTCGTTACGTTTTCATGGAAATCGATGACCAGGTTGCAGAAGACTGCAAAAATTAAATCCTTATCCATTTATCTTAGTGCATTTCTTGCTTAAAATAGTTCTTGGCATCGAAACTATGAAACTATATTCAGCTCCTCTTCGGTCGGTTATGAAATCTGATAGTAATCACTTTCTCCATACATGGAAACAAATGTTTGCTCTCAGTTTACGACGTGTAAATTCAGTAGCTGAGCCATAAAGTACAGAGGCGCCCCTCCGGGGGCATAGGATGGGCCATAGGCCATAGGGTTAGGTTAGTTAGGTTCGTCCATCCTATGTTATGGGGAGTAGCGCCCCCAGGGGGTTTGAGTAGGTTACCTTAGCCATTAGCTAG
>LQNS02277999.1:13545274-13565230 GCA_001587735.2 Parhyale hawaiensis
GGATTCCAAAACTGTCATTGTTTTTATTGTAGCATGAAAACTCATTGAGTTCTATTCCTTTGAAATTTAGAAAATATGCATAGGTATATCTTTATACTGTATATACTTCCATTATCTCAAAAACTAAGGCGTAAATCAAAAAATTGTAGGAGTAAAATGTGTTGTTTTTTTAAAAAATACATACTTTATGTAAATTTCAGAACAATCTGTAGAAAATCTAGTATTTTGCCCTCCCCCCATGCCCCCTCACATAATGTACCAACTACCAGGTGCAAAAGTTTTATCAAAATTAGTTTAATGTCGTCATGTCCTCACTTTAATATCCCAAATGATGAAAAATATCATTGTATATGTACAATACACCTACCATCTTTAACTTGATATATGTTTATACTAGCAAAAATTATTTGGACATGTTTTATGTTTACATCAAATATCTACTTGTTGGACCTAGGAGTCGGAGTCGGAAAATCTTGAGGACCAGGAGTCGGAGTCGGACCTTGAACCTTCCGACTCCGCAACCCTGGACTGTAGATACACGCGAGGAATTGGTGATCCCGAGCGTGATTTAAATATATTTGCTTCAATTCTTAGGGAGAGAAATCCCGTTTCCTTATATGTTGTAGGGCATTGCACACATCTGTCGTGGCAGTATGCCATGGAGGAATTGCTCGAGTACATTCTCTCAAAATGGTTGTGGATGGTTGAGGGTAGTTGGCTAGGTGAATCAGAACTCGGCCTAGAAATCCACCGGTTGGTTGGGAGTTATCGTTTTCTTCACTGCTCTCAGTCTCATCTCCTTCCTCGATTTGGAGGATGTGATTACCATTATTGCGTCTATCACGTAATGGGTGGTGAAGGTTCACCAGCAGGCGTTGGTGATAGTTAATACATTTCAATATTCTCACGTATTTAAGGGGTAACTGACCTGATTCAGCCTGTAGGCTTTCTACCGGTGAGGTATGGAAAAGTCCCGTGGCGATGCGTGTAGCTGCTTTTTGTACGGGTTCGAGACGGTTGATCGTTGATGGAGCAGCAGATGTAGCCTATGGGCCTCTGTTCCGTAGTCCAGGTTTGGTTTACCAACATTATATATGTATAGTCGTAGTAAGGCGACTCTGTCTGCTCCCCAGGCTCTGGATGTCAGGCATTTGAGGAGGCCCAAGGTTTTCATGCATCATCGTTTCAAATCAGTTATGTGTGGTAGCCAGGTGAGGGATTGTCAAAGATAAGGCCCAAATATTTGTATGTTGCCACACATTGGATGGGATGGTCCCCTAACATTATGTTATGGGCCTTCTTACGCGATCATCGTCTACAAACATGTAGTGATCGTGTTTTTTTTTTTTGTCGAAGTTGAATTCCAATCCCAATTTGTTGCTCCGCCGCGAGAGGGCAGAGAGAGCCTGCATCAGAATTCTCTCCACCGAACCCCTGGAGGGACTGGAGTAGAGAATGGCGAAGTCATCAACATGTAGGGAGGCGAGAACCTCTTTAGGTAGTTCGTCGGCTATATAATTAATTGCGATCGCAAAGAGGGTAGCTACATGATGAAGACACTACCCTGGGGGATACCGTTCGTTACCGTGATCGATCGGGAATGGCTATTGCCAACTCAAACTTGGATTCTTAAGATACCTCATCTCCAAGCGGTATCATATGCTTTGGATATATCAAAGAAGCTTGTAATGATGTGTAGCTTGGAAGCCATAGCAGACCGGATAGCTGTCTCCAATTGTACCAGATGGTCACTGGTACTCCTGTTGCGACGGAAACCTGACTGAACCTTAAACAGCCAGTTCACGTTCTCGAGGAACCATATGAGACGAATATTAAGTATCTTTTCAGAGAGGTTGTAAGGGAGGTAGCTCTTTGTATTGAAGTTCAAGGGTAGTTTTTCTTGCGCAGTTTTGAATTTCATAAAAGTACGGGTTCTACGATTGTCGCTAAAGTCAACGGCAAAGAATTCTGTCAAGACATCAGCAACCGAAGTGGGGTCAGTTAATATTTGACCATTTACTCGAAGAGTAGGTAGAGGTGTAGGTGTGAACTTACCTGATACTCTGGCAACTCTCTTCCATATGGTGGAGAGAGGAGTACGGGCTTTAAGTGAGGACGTATAATTTTGCCACGATTCCTTTCTACTCGGGGAAAAAACGTGCTTGCAACGTGCACGAGCTCGGTTGTAAGCTATTTTATTAGTGTTAGAGTGGTCTCGCCGCAAAGCTCGTTCAGCCCTCCGGCGTTCTCGAAGTGCCGCCTTGCAATCAGAGTTCCACCAGGGGACCGGTGGTCTTTGGGGTTTATCTGTGGTCATGGGGATTTGATGCCCTTGCCGCATCAAGAATGATGGTCTTGATGGTAGTTAGTATCATGTCCATAGGTGTACCTTTAGGGGGATTCAAAATTTGTCGTTAAGGACCTAAATGCACCCCAGTCAGCGGGTCTAACATTGAGTTTTGGATGATTTTGAAAAAAGTGTAGTTGCTCGGGAGGTTAGGCTATGCGGAAGAGGTAGTGGTTCACTATCATATCGATGGTCTAGGACCTCGAAATCGAGGTTCGATTAGCAGTCGGAAGAGCAAATTGATAGGTCAATCGTAGAATATGTACCAGTCTGTTGCTGGTAGTGGGTGTGGGACTCATCATTCAAGAGAGATATATTATATCTCTTTAGGAGATCAACAATTATATTACCACGATTATTGGCATCAGGTGCCCCCATATGGGTTGATGATCATTCATGTCGTTCAGTAGTATAAACGGAGGAGGAAATTCCTGAATAAGGGACTCAAATTCTTCTAGAGAAGAGTCGAGGTGAGAGACATATATTGAGCAAACGGTATAAGGCTTGGGATGGAGATATATTTTGGCAGCGACAGCTTGTAGATTGGTACGAAGCGCAATGGGTTCGTATCTGTAGAAGGAACGTACAAGTATTGCAGCTCCACGTTCATGTCCGTCAGGGTGAACCCGTTTGGAGTGAATTACTTTGTATTGTGGCTGAGCGTTGCAGTTTGAGTCAGTCGTCAGGTTTCCTGTAGACCGATGCAGATAGGGCTTTCTTTATTTAATAGTGTCTTCAGGTTGTTGAATTTACTTTCGTAAGATTGAAGGTTCCGTTGTATGAAACAGGCCAAAATTTCAATATATTTACTGTGATCGTTATTAATCGAGTCAGGCTGAACTTATTTGCTGAAGACAGAGTTATTGGGGATCCTAGTTCCTCGTGGATTGGACCACCACGAGCGGTATCGGGTGGCTCCTTTGGAGCAGGTGTTTGTGTTCTGGCTTTACTTTTTGTACGGTCAGAGGATCGCGATGAGGATCGCGTTCGATTGGGAGGGTGGTGAGAGGGCTGGGGCCAAGGAGTTAGGCTCCTCTTTGGATTCCAGTCTGCCGGTTGGTGTGATGAATCCCTTGCACGCTTTAGCTTGGTTTCAGACTCAGTCTCCATATAGTGTTCAGAGTCAGGTTGGGGTTTGTCAGACATCCGTTGGGTGCCGGTCGATTGCGGATCGTTGCCCTGCTGTCTCGGTCCCGCATGTTTAGTTGTCATGTCAGGATCGCCAGCAGTAAGTGGGGTGTATGTACTTGTTGAAGCTTTTTCTTTATCCGGAATGGCGTCAGTCTTGTCCGTTTTAGTACTGGTAGGGTTTTTGGGTGGGTTCTTTGGTATTTGGGAGATTGTGGCATTTCTGGGAGGGTTCTTTGAGTCTTGGACAGGTTTAAAGGAGTAAGACTGATGAAGGACTTTTGCATTGTCTCGGTTTTTCTGTTGGGGGGGGGGGGGGGTTGAGCGGGAGATGACAGCACCTTTTGTTGGTGGTTGCAGGGGCTGGAGGGCATTTGAGCCCTGGTGTACTTTCGGGGGCGTAGATGACTGGTACCAATCCTCCAGGCCTTGAGGGGGCCGAGGAGTTGGGGGAGGTCTTCAGATATCAGCCTTGTCATGGTTGACTGTGAGGTGTTATCGGCCGCCAGAGGCCTCTCACTTAGAAATTGGGAAATGGGCGGTGCTACATATGAGGTAGTCGAGTGTCCAGATGGGCCTCCGGTAGAGTTGTTGGTCGATTGGGAAGGATTTGGAGTTGGGCGCTCATTCTGGGGGGAGGGGGTCTGGCTGTGACAAAAGCGAAGGACTTTCCTTCCACCTTGTACCTGTCCAGAACCATTTCTATAGCTAGAGCGTAGGTCGTGCGGGGTTTAAGCATAGTAGCTAATACTCCCTTGCGGAAGATATACTGGAGCTAGGGTGCCGTTATTGGCAATTTACACAGGAGGAGTCATGCGAGCATGTATCCCCCCTGTGGTGCCTAACTCCGCAACGGACACAGATTATGGCATCCGTTGAAAGCCGGCATTTGGTTTTTGTATGCCCGAGCTTTTGGCATCGGGTGCAGCGGATGGGGTTGGGTAGGTACGATTCAGCTCTCTCAGTATGCCATTCCGTCAGTGTAATGTGACTGAGGGAAATACTGATCTGTTGAAAGTGAAAGTAAAGCGAGTAATTGGGATAATTTCGTCATTTTTCACGCACGTACGGGTCTGCTAGTAGAACGTAATTTAAGCGCCATATTTATATAAAAACACTAGGGGGCTCGAAATATAAAAATATATCCTTAAGGGGGGCGTGGGAGTAAAAAGGTTAAGAACCTCTGTCTTAACAGCTACTTCAAAAGATGTCCAGCATCTGCCCCCTTAGAGGTGAGCTGGATATTGACTGCACATCAGTGTAGTGGTATCGATATAATAGTATCGACTAGCCTTAATCGGTAGGCGTTTAGCATTTTGCGTTAGGGGTAGCTAACGCAGTGAGTCGCGCACCCATGGATGGGAACCCCGCAGATAACTTTGGCGTAAGCAAGGCTTTTGGGTCTTATATATTCGTGTCTACTTGGCTTGCATCCATTATTATATTTCCACTGATAAGTATTGCTCTGTAGTTCCTCTTCTTCTCTGGCTTACTGTTATACGCTTTGATACAGTTAGGGAACACCTTCGCTCTTGGGTTCCATTTATCTTTGGACGTACTTTATGACTTAGCCTATGCCCCTTCCTCTTTTTCTTAGAACACTAGTGCATTGACTAAGATGGTTTAAACTAACGTATGCAATAATCTGTGAATTATTGATTAAGTAGGTAGGTATCTATACGTGCGATGGTTACCAATTACAGCTGGATCAGCTTACGTTTTATTGTTCGCCAGATTCCAAACCACCTGTTGTGGCTGACGTGTTTCTACGTCATGTTCCACTCGTTCCTGAACACTACGGGCGAAATTCTGCGCTTCGCTGACCGTCATTTCTACGATGACTGGTGGAATGCCAAAGATCTGGGAACCTTCTGGCAAACGTGGAACCTGCCTGTGCACAAGTGGGCAGTCAGGTGAGTCCTTGTGTTCTTTTCCTTACTTTTATCTTCATCCTTTGCTGGTGCACGAGTACATCGTCTCCATATGGCACTATTAGAGGGTATTAATTTACTTTAACTTACACACGATTTTCATGATTTTTATTGTGTTCAGTATGTAAATTGGGTCAATTTAAGACAATTTACATGAATAACGTATTCGTCGCAAATGCTTAGTTTTCGCGATAAATGACGTTGAAGTTTTCATTGTTTTTCTATGGGAGAAAATACCTGGCGATCCCATTCAAACGAAATTAGGGTGAGGTAAGGTTAGGTAATGTCAGGTAAGCTAATGTTAGGTCAGGTCAGGTCAGGTCAGGTCAGGCCAGGCCAGACCAGGCTAGGCTAAGCTAGGTAAGGTTAGGTTAAGTAAGGATAGGTTTGGTTAGGTTCTTTTTAGGTCGCTAGCAAGCCTGTACTGACTTCGGCTATTTTCTCCCATAGGAAAACAATGGGAACTTCAAAGTCTGATATCTCAAACACTAAGCATTTGCGAGGGAAACGTTATACATGTAAATGGCCTTATATTCACCCAATCAACATACTGAAAGCAACAAAAACCCCAAAAAACATGTATAAGTTAAAGTAAAAATTTACCCTATTAGAGTATCTTCGATTTCACGCCCCCACCCTCAAAGGGTGTAGGATGGTCTGTAGCCAATAAGGTCAGTTAAGTTGGCTCGTCCTATGTTATTGGGAGCAGCGCCCCCCGGCAGGACCAAAGAGCTTACTTTAGACTTAGCAAGACGTCTTTCCTTCGTGCCCACTGTGCTTCTTTCCATTTTCGTGCTTCTACTGATGATGCTGTAGTCGCTTCCTCTTCTTCTTTGCCGACTGACTGTTCCCATGCGCGTTAATTATGTGTAGAAACGCTCTCGTACATGGATTCCACATCTCTGTTGATATACCGTACTATATGAGGACCCTAGAACAATGGGGGCGTAAGCGACAGGTTTTCGAAAGTAATTTTTTGGAACATCGGATAGTACAGATTGAGACCTATCGCTCTGTGAAGTCAGAAACGCGTAAGTTCGAGTAGAAATAGTCGAGAATCGTATGTAAAGTCGATTATTTTGGACCTTATTACACCACTGCATTGTCTTTCAGTGGCTCTCCTGTCTATTTCAAAAAGTGTCATTTACGCACCTCTTGTTCTCGGGATCTCAATTATATCCCTCGTTTCTTCTAAGTACTGTGAGATCGCCTTTGCAGTAGAAACGGAAGCTTAAATTAATCGCTGTAACTAATTAACTAGCCGTCGTGCTTTCGTGGATGTTGCTCCTCTGTAGACAATGCTGTGCAATTCCATTTAAACCTAATGCCAACACCTTCTTCAAGACTTCTTCGCATGTCTAATTGTACCATTCTCCAGGCACCTGTTCGTCCCAGTCATCAAGAAAGGCTACAGTAAATTCCTGGCTTCTTTCTTGGTGTTCCTTTTCTCGGCTCTGTTTCACGAGTACATCGTCTCAGTTCCTCTGCAGATGTACAAAATTCACGTCTTCTTAGGGATGGTATTGCAGGTGAGCCGCGTTCTGTTATACTTAGTGTTTGATAGTTTGAGTTTTTGCTTCGCCATAGACGTACTCTGTACTTAACCTCCAGGGGGTCTATGGAAATTACCCTAGTCATTAGCTAGGCCTTAGGGCGTGTTTTTAATGCCCACGTTGCTTCCTTCCGCTTTTGTAGTCGTCTTGATGGTACTTACCTCATTTTACCCATGCGCGTTGATCCTATGTAGAAACTTCCTTGTTCATGAACTCCACACATATAGTCAGATGGGGTAAGACACGACCGCGGCCATCGTGGGGCCAGTACAGCTTTGAAACTAAACTGAAATGACTGGAAATAAATGCTCTAACAGAATCTGCCTTCAAATTTTATCCAGCGCTTTTTGAATGCCTGTAAGGGCGCGGTCGTTGCTTAACCCACGATGGCCGCGGTCGTGTCTCACTCCACTTGACAATATGTCCCTTCTTCTTCTGTGGAATCACCTTGGCTGTGAAAAAAGAAGCCTAAACTACTCGTTAGAACAAATAACAATAACAGGCAAGATTCATAAACTAAAATACGCCAGCCATTAGACCTATATATTCAAGTATTTGGGACATAACCCAACACATATTCAGCGCCTTGAAAGCCACGTGTGCGAGTCCCTGAGAGACAACGCTGGAAGTTACCATCATACCATAGTACACCGCTACACATCTACCTAGTCCCAACAATATTTGTGTAGCCAAAGGTGTAGCGATGTCACGAGATCAGATGAAAACAGGTGAACAGTGTTAACGTATGGCAGCATAATTGTGTTATAAGGCCACTGTAGAAAGACGCTGAGTGACGAGTAGAAACGCTGCATGACTACTCACAATTCTCATAATTTTTGGCTTTTCCAGTCCCTAGTTAGCTGTAGACTGTACTTTTCATAGCCTTAATTAATTCACGTTTCGACTCTTCCAGTAAATTATAGTTAGCTGGAGACTGTAGTTTGTAGCCTTAATAAATTCACTTCTCAGGTTTTAGCAGGAATGTATTGGTACCTAGCCTAATATGTCGCATGTATCCCATTAAGACGCTTCCAGGGTCGAAGCGGGACACTCACATTGGCCCACTAGAGTTGTCACGACGACATCTAACTTAATAGTTAGCTTGGTAGTCTACTAAGGCTGTCTGCCCTGCAATACACTCCTCTCCCCTCCACAAGGTACCGCTGATTACCATATCAGCCATAGTTGCCCGGCGCATCGGTCACCGGTGGGGCAACATCATCGTATGGTCGTCCCTCATCCTCGGCCAACCTCTGGGCATTCTCGTCTACTTCCATGACTACGCCGTCAAGCACTTCGACATTGAGTCCCTAGTGACGTAACCCTGGTGTACAGCATTAGATAGCTAACCATTTACGTGAGTGTTTGGCATTCCTGGATATTTTAGTCAGTAACTGGAGGAAAGCTAAATATATTTTTGATAAAAGTTGCGTTATTAGCTTTAGGTCGTGCTCTTAAGCGCCGTTTTTGCACAAGTTCTGTAACTTACATTCCTATCCTTGCGCCACAATATACGTTTTCTTCCTCGTCATATAATTCCAGTGTCTTGTTATATTGTCGCTTCGCGCTACTTTGACACGCCAATAGTCTCTAGTATTGTGAATAAGGAATAGCTTTATTAGCTTACATCTCTCCTGAGTGAGGCTTTGATGTTTAAAAAACAATATTGTGTGAGAGTGATAGCTATATGCATTGTAGATAAATGAGAGATACAGCCTTCGTGCAGATTGCGTGTGCTTCACAGTGTCAAAATATATGATTTGTACGATGGAAGGGAACGTGAGCTATGAGGCCTTTAGAGTTTGGTGCTTATAGGTTATTATGTCTTATCGTAGATAGCATATGATGGTCTCTGTAGGCTTTTTTTTTACCATACGAAGTAATGTGCAGTTGCCGGTGAGGTGCCTGAACACTTTTTTTTTTTAAGTTTTACTGAGCAGAGTCTTATTCCCACCTTATGATACAACGTGCTGTCTATGTCATGGCATATTGAAAAATTATAGTAGCCAGTGATCAGATAATATAGTACTGCGAAAATTCATCTTAACTCACAGGTGACGTGCGTGGGTTCTGTTTTACTCGTCCATCCTATATTATGGGGAGGATCGCGCCGACCCTATAGCTTACTTTAGCTAGGCCTTCGGCACTTCTGTCGTTCGTGCCAACTTTGCTTCCTTCGGTTCTCATGCTCGTACTGATGATTCTGTGTTCTGCTCTTCCTGTTTTTTCCCGACTTGCTGTTACCATGCGCGTGGATCCTGTGTGGGAACACCACCTTCATGTCTGGGTTCCACCTTCCTGTCGTCGTACTATATGTCCGTTTCTTCCTCCGCGAGATAGGTAGCGTTTGTTGTGGAAACGGAGACTTGAGCTGTTCAATATAATAATCTCCGTTTTCCTTTGACGTAACTGCTTCGTGTCGTTTTTTTTTCAACTCTGTTGTAGTAACTTGAAAGACGTAAATTATGACTTGTGTTGATATTGCAGTTGTAAAGTGAGAAGCAATATTATGGTTCTAGATTCCTCCATGCGTACCTATGGTATGTACGGTAGGTAGGTACAGCTGTATGCATCTATGACACGGTGTGTTCTGTACAAGTATTATTTGTTCGCACTTATGGTAGAGTTCTAGGGTAATTACCCCTCCTTGGACAATTACTTCCTTGGACAATTACCCCCGTGGACAATTTCCCTCTTGAACAATTACCCCAGTGAAAAAATTATCCCCGTGGAAAAATATCCCCCGCCTACATTCACCCCGGGAAAAATTACCCCTTCAATCAGTGCCTTTCATAGCATGCTTAATAATGCGATTCTGTAATGTATGTTATAAGGGTAGTTACAGTATAAAAAAATGATCATTTATAAATTATTGTGCCATTAAAAACTTCATATGAACTGAAAAATAATGTAACGTATCAAAGCCTAATCTCAATCACCTAATGTCATCAAACATAACATTACCGAACTTAACCTAACCCATTCTAACCCTACTTAACCTAACCTTGCCTAACTTAGCTCTTTCACAGCATCACCTAACCTTTCAGTACCTTAACCTTATCCACAATACCTTATCTTGCCCTACCTTAATTAACCTTTGCCTTTCTTTAACTTACCTGTACCTTCCCTTACCTTACTCTACCGTAACTTACCTTACTCTACCCTGCCCTGCCTACCTTACCTGACCCTAACCTAAGCCTTACCTTATCTTACCTTACCCTACCTTGCCCGTACCTCACCCTTACATTATATACCTTACCTCTACATTACCCTTACATTACTCTACCTTACATTACCTAACCCTAGATTGCTTTACCTGTACCTTAGCTTGCCGAATGTACCTTAACTTAATGTAATCAGTCTAACCTAAGTTCACCAAATATAATCTAACCAAACCTAATTTTACTTACACGAACCATCCTTATCCTAATCAATCCTAAGCTAGCCTACCCAGCCCTAACCTAACGTCACCTAATCTTAGTTACCTAATGTAACTTACCTTGGCCCTAAATTGCTAACTTAGGAGACCTTTCCAGCAGCTTTACTTTTTGCTGCTTATGCAGAGTTGTGGGAATTAAACAGTTGATGTAGCAATGCTGTAGTTTACAAGGGATCATGTCTAAGGGGGTTAGTTGTCCGCGGGGGCAATTGTCCTGTTACGGCTGTAGCAGTACGTGTTACTGCTGTGCACGATACACAGCCGAGTGTACAGCAGCTCTTTGTAAACACTATTGCATTTACTTATCGTGTTCGTGGTTTTCAGTGATGTTTTATTATCCTGCGCGGCAATAAAGAGTTCATTTGTGGGTAATGGCACTTGTTTGTGCTAATTCGGCGTCTATTTAATAATGACGTCTCTCTTTCAAGTCACGCGCTCTATTTTCATCGCCAATATACTGTGAAGTGACTTTATATAACCTAGAAGACCATTGCCTGGCCATAAAAATGAGCGGCATATGTACCGACGCGAATGTCACTAGTCCTGCTATATTGTATATAATGACATGTCGATATATTGTAATAGCTTCTTATGCGGTACTGAAATTTATGATAATGCACAAGTTTTTGCTTAGCAAACAATTAACTTCGTAAGGACCAACTTACCTCATAAGACTTTCAAACAATGCAATTCCTACGAAAAACCTAAGTTTTTTCTGCTCCTTATGATGTTAAATACCTATTGTAGATGCAGCTGTAAGTTGATGGTAAAGCCATAGTCACTTAAGTGGAATCGTACTTCCCTTAAATTTTGCTCAAGTGCAATTCTTGTTGTCCTTGTGCATTAATCTGCAACATAATAGACACTATTCCCTTATATCTGCCGTGCCTTCACTGTGGCTTCTGCCTGTATAGAATGTAACGTTTCCATGTGCTCAGCTTAGTATGTAGTGGATATCAAATGTTGCTGTTGTTACTGTACAGCACCAATAAGCGTTTTCTTGTCTAATTAAGTTTTTGTTGGAGTTTGTTGTAATAAAGTTTGTGGTTTGATGAGTTAGTGATAGCGTATGTTTTAAAACGATTGAAGTATGCATAACTCGCCTTTGGACATGCATCAACAGTGATGGCATATCGTGTAGGTAAATGTTGTCAGTTGATTTTTGTTAGTTCGGGTCATGCGTTACTTATCGGAAGAGCAGGTCGTGGTCGATGGTTTGTGGAAGTTTTCAGCATTGAGGTTACGTTGTATTGTGAGGATCTTAGAGGTTGGTAGTGTGTGATCGCTAGCAGATGTGCATGTTGAATGGTGTCTTTTTCTGTATTTCCTGCGCGGTCGCAGCGAGAACACTTGTATCGGTATAGTAGTTCGATAGGAACTCGAGTGTAGCACGTGCTTCCGCTTGTGGTTAAAATTTACTATACCTAGTTGCCGCATTTAGACATTAACAGTAATTGTATATCAGTTCTGAAAGTTGATATGCTCACGTCTATAGTTGCAGAAGGGACGGCACCGCCAAACTGTGGGGCGATGGGAAGATCGTGGCGGCGGGGAGGTAAAATATCCCGGTAGGGGTGGGAAGGCAACGGGGTGCCAGTGCTACATTTCATCCCAATTAAACGAAATAAAATAAATGATGTGCGTTGGCATGTCCATATTAGGAGAACGGAGGCGCTAGAAACCCGCCTGGAAGACAAGTATGCTCTAGTCGGTCTGAAAGTATCTCCGTGATCACTACTTTAGATCGTGCCCCGAAGTTCCATTCCGTACGCAACTCCTATTTCGCTAGTGCTTAGTGCATATGCTCTCTACGCCCTGTAGAATATAATTACGAGGTCTAGCCGATCCAATGACCATTAGCTCCATTGGTATCATTTTTTTATTCTTCTCTGCCCCAACTACCAAATTTATCGTTCAGAAAATACCGAGGTACTTTAAGTGTGATTATATTTTTTTAATGCTAGGGTTGGTCACCTTCACCCTATGCCGGACTCAATCTAACTTTTGCACGATTCTCTCCCCACGTAACGCATTGCTTATTCGTGTGCTCTCTAACGATAGCTGCAGATCAGAGCCTCTCTCTTTATACAGTCTTGTGATTTTGTTCCATATTGATTATATACCGTACTCTATGTGAGGATCATTGTCGCTTGTGTGCTGCCGGATTATTTTGCTTCACCTTTTGCATGAAATTTGGCCCACATTTGCCCTCAGGGGCATGTTGTGGCGGGCCCTTTCCCTGCCACAATATGTTTGGGCATCACGCACCCAAGGGTCGCGAGTGCCTTCTTCGCAGGGGATGTAGCATCTGGCAGCAGTTCCTGCTGAGCAGGTTAGTTTTGTAGAGTTGGGTAGGTTCTCTACATTTCCCCATCTGTTCCGCGAGGTGGGCCGCCGAATGGTGGTAAGCGACCCATCCCATGGGACTCCTATCTGCTCCCGTGTGGGGAGCTACACAAGGGACCCCCCTCACGAGTGTTCGCTTTCTTCTGCCTTCTTCTCTTTTCGTTTTTCGTCTCCTTCTCTGCGCCGCACGGCTGAGCGATTACGTTCGACCGAGCCGTGTGGAGTAGGAGATGCTCGCGCCTTATTTCCTGCCAGACATGGTCCACCTGGCCAAGATTATTCTATTCTAATAGAACTCATTTGAATTCGACTCAACTTCTAAACTATATCATACAAAATTGGATCGCGTTTATATAGCCTTTTTATCTAATACGGCGGGAAAACCCACAATATAATAATAATAATAGTTCCTCCGCTGCTTGTTGTTACAGGTGCTCCTCGTAATTAATTATGTAAGTGATAGCTCTCTAAGTTAGGAGTGTTTTATATACTTAAAAATTGCATTGGAGACTTCACTTTTTTATCCACAAACATGGGATTGGCTACTTCATTCCTTCGTAAATTCTTGCCTATAAAGTTCAGCGTGAAGGGCCGTAGATTAAAGCAGCACTTATGAATTTCAGTGAATTGAAACTGTGCAACAAAATTTAGAATAAGTTTGGAGTAGAAAAAAAAAACTACTTTGAGGCTAAAACTGAACACTTCACTCCCCTGTTACACCTCAGCTTTTATTAGAATAATACAATGTAAATTATGACCGAACAGCTTCCGGGCGGTATTGCGTTAAATACGCTTTATTTCTGGGTGGTACGCAGTGTCTATTGTTACTTAGTCGTAGCAGAGGGCATTTCCAGTAGCTTATGTGATTGTGATTTATGAGTACGATTACCATACTCTTAAGTGAACACTTCCCATCGCATTCCTCGACATATATTATTGAGTGGTCGCTCTTTCTTGATTTTCCCCGTTTGCAGTATAGTCTATATGTTTTGAGTTAACCTTTATTGGATAGCGTTGGCAGCTTTGATCTGCACGTTACGATCAGGATAACCTAATTCACTAATTTGCAACTTCTCCGGAACTTCAATCTTGGGGCGAGGCGGGCGTGATGCCTGCTGCGCTAGTAACCCAACCCACAATAATAATAATAATAATAATAATCATGGGCGATGAATTCGAATGCTTGGATCGAATTCGAGGCGCCAATCAAACTCCGATTACGCTTCATACCGCTGAATCTTGCGTATCGGAAGCCCGCCCTAATGTTCCCTAAATATTATAGCCATGTGAATTATATTGTCTCGATCGCCGAGTGCAAACTCGATCTATATACTGTATACCTACTGCAGCCCTGCCGCGAGTGATGCTGTGTCTGCCATCGAAGTCCTGATAAATTTAAATCAATCGACAGATTAGAGCTTCTGACAAGGAGCTTCTCTTCATTCCACCCTTTCATATCTCTTTAGTGGTTCTTTCAGTTTCACTTTGTGGCCTCGTGCTTAATATATAATTAGAAACTTAAGTTCGAGCTTTATGTTCGTTGTTATATGTGTGTACCAAAACAGAACATTGCATGGAATATATTCCCTGCCACAATATGTTTGGGCAGCTCGCACCCAAGGGTCCCGAGTGCCTTCTCCGTAGGGGATGTAGCATCTGGCTGCAGTTTCTGCTGAGAAGGTTAGTTTTGTAAAGTTAGGTAGGTTCTCTATACCTATTTCCCCTTCTGTCCCGCGAGGTGGGCCGCCGGTCGAGGTGACCGACTTTTTCTGCGAGGCTCTTACCTCGCCCGTGTGGAGGGCCACAGAAGGGACCGTCCGCACGGGCGCTTCTTTCTTCTGTCTTCTTCTCTTTTCGTCCTTCATCTCTTGCCACCTGAGCACAGCGTTTTGGTTCCGGCTGAAACGAGTTAAGTCAAACTAGTGTCCTAAAGTTGTGTTGAATATGGCATATCTACTAATAAATTTGAACGAATGTATTGTCTCGTTTTATCCCCTCGGGAGGCATGGGATGGGTCATAGGGCTATGTTAGAGTCCTTCGGGACGTCTATCTTTCGTGCCCACTTTGCTTCCTTGCTTCCTCTTACTTATATTACTTTCTTTGTTCTTCCTCTTCTCTCTTGATTTTGTATTCCCATGCATGTTGATCCTGTGTCCTTGTGTGGGAACACCTTCGTTCATGGGTTCCCAGTTTCTATCGACATACTATGATACTATAGTTTGTCCCTTATGTCTTGCTCTGTTGGATCACCTTAGTTGATTAGACAAAGGCTTAAGCTATTCAATTATCTAATCTGTATTGCATTATTGCCGTGACCCCCTCCAAGCCTACCGCGTCACCGATCGCGGAGAGGGTGGCAACAGGGCCACGGTTTTCCGCTTCATTCCTTAGTTTACATAGCTATTCCCCAGTTTTGCTTATTTACGTCGTTTTTTTCTCTCTTCTTCTCTTCCTATCTACTGAGTTGACCTCACTGTTCTTCTTTTTGACTATTATAATAATGAAAAAAATGGGGTGACGTGTCTGGAAGCCGTCCGTCGTGCTGGTGGCCGCCCGCTTGGTGCTGGGGAGCCGAGCATGGGCTTGGACTGTGGGGCTGCTACCTAGCATAAGTTTGGGCCTCTGTGCTGCTTTCTGGTGCTGCTGGTTATGCAGGGGGGAGGGGGGGTTGGTCCTGGGTGGGCGGCTGCTGGACGGGTTACCCCCCTGAAAATATATTTTTCTGTGGCCCCGGCAGATAGTAGGCATTTGCTGTCTACAGCCACCGACTCCCTAACCAGCATGCTCCGCGGACGCGGAGCTGAGGTTGGCATCGTATGCTCGTGCTGGCCTGGTTCAGCGAGGCTGCTCCCTCCCCGGCCATTGACACGCCGCCCCCTGTGTGGAGTTAGTTGACACTAGGGTGGGTGGTGCCCTAGATGCCAAACATAGCCCCCGGCTTGTACGTTTTGAAGTGTGCCATAGTGCGGAGGGTTCCGGGTGACATGGCCAAAAACAAAATGATAAAGTCCAATAGAGAAGAAACGGGTCGGCAGCCAAACGGCTGCTGACTCCCTCTACAGTCCTGATGCTGGGGAGGTGGGAAGGTCAGCGCTGCCCCGAGTAACTCGGAGCGAGCGCTGACCACTATGAATGCGACTTTGGTTGCTGAAATCCCTCCTATCTCCGCGTCGTCTGATGGAAGTCGGCCACCCATCAACACTCAAGAGCTCTTGCAACCCGCCGAGCGCAGAAGCTCCGATGTCCTCGGCACGACCCGGACCTCGTTCGACCCCGCTATCAAATTCGCAAACCCTCAGCGAAACTGTGCGAGCAGCCACGCTGGAACCATACAACCCTCCTAGAAATCCTTGACGTTCGCGTCCAAGACCCCAGCCACTCTCATTTAAAAACCTGATGAAGAAAATAAAGTTCCTACCTATCCGACATTCTTTGTCATCAACTTTCCAGGCTCCCACCTGTCACAGGATGTTGACATCATCTCAGTGCAGCAGGACCTACGAAACAAGATAGGTAAACTCAAATCAGTGAAACGTATCTCAAAAAATGAACTTCTAGTTGAAACTAACCGAGAAGACCAAGGTGGCCGCTTAATAAACATCACACGTTTGGGCAACAGCCTCCCAGCACCGCTCCCTCAACACCGTCAAGAGCACGATTGTGTCTAGAACAAAGACCAACACTCCAGAAGACAAGCTCCTTGAGCAATTAAAGGAACAAGAAGTGATGACCAGAAAAAGAGTAAAAATAAGAAGAATTGGCGAAATCATCCGGATAAATCGCTGTAGCCTCACCTTCAACAGATCAGTACTTCCCTTCATCGTTACACTGACGGTCGGTAAGACATGCTGAGATTGTTGAACGGTATCTACCCAACCCCATCCGCTGCATCCGATGAAAAAGCTCGGGCGTACAAAACCAAATGCCGGCTTTCAACGGATGCCATAATCTGTGTCCGTTGCGGAGGTAGAGACCACAGGGAGGATACATGCTCGCATGACTACTTCTATGTAAATTACCAACAACGACACCCTGCATCCAAGCCTTCTTTTCTCGAGTATATTTTCCACAGAGAAGTATTAGCTACTTTAATTAAATCCTGCACGCCCTACTCCTAAGCTAAGGAAATAGTTCTGAACAGGTACAAGGAGGAAGGAAAGTCCTACACCTTTGTCACAGCCAGATACACCCAGAATGAGCGCTCAACTCCAAATCCATCCCAATCTACCAACAACCCTATCGGAGGCCCATCTGGACTCTCTACTACCTCATATGTAGACCACCCATTTCCCACCCTCTAAGTGAGAGACCTCTGGCCGATGACACCACACAGTCAACCATGACAAGGCTGATATCTGAAGACCTCCCCACAACTTCTCGGCCCCCTCAGGGCCTGGAGGATTGGTACCAGTCATCTACGCCCCCGAAAGTATCCCAAGGCTCAAATGCTCTCAAGCCCTTCAACCACCTCCAACAAAAGGTGCTGCCATCTCCCGCTCTACCCCCCAAACCGACATGACACAAAAGTCCCTCGGTCTTACTCCTTTAAACCTGTCCAAGACTCAAAGAGCCCTGCCAGTAATGCCACAATCTCTCAAATACCAAAGAACCCACCCAAAAACCCTACCAGTACTAAAACTGACAAGAATGACGCCATTCCGGATAAAGAAAAAGCTTCAACAAGTACATACACCCTTCTTACTGCTGGCGATCCTGACATGACAACTAAACATGCGGGACCGAGACAGCAGGGCAATGATTCTCAATCGACTGGAACCCACCTGATCTGCGACAAACCCCAACCTGACTCTGAACACTATATGGAGACAGAGACTGAAACCAAGCTAAAGCGTGCAAGGGATTCATCACACCAACCGGCAGACCCGAATCCAAAGAGGAGCCAAACTCCTGGGCCCCAGCCCCCTCACCTTCCTCCCAATCGATCGCGTTCCTCATCATGATCCTCTGACCGCACTAAAAGTAAAGCCAGAACACCAACAGCTGCTCCAAAGGAGCCACCCGATGCCCAACACATACCGGTGGTCTAGTCCACGTGGAACTACGATCTCAACCACTCCGTCTTCAGCAAATAAATTCAGCCTGATTCGATTAATAACGATCACAGTAAATATATTGAAATCATGGCCTGTTTCATACAACAGTGCCATCAATGCTGCAGGCAAACCAGTTGGTGTATCTAGGGTGGCACTGCACAAATACAGAAGGCGTCACTGGTACCCTTTCATTAAAACGGTAATGAAACTCAGAGCAAAGTCAGCGAGGCACAATCAAGTACCTACATGTGAATGGTACAAACCTTGACTGCATACCCAAACCAAGAAACATGAAAGATCGGACTTGATATAGAATCAGATAAGAGCATAGCTTTCACCCCTTTAAACGTATTAAGCTCCCTGCAGTAGAGAGGCGAAACATTTGAATGTTTCTCCTTCCTCATCCAAATTTGTCACTAAGGCGACAACGGCGTAAAATTCCGGGTTGACCAGATTTCACGGTCAAAATTAGCTTGAAATCTAAGCTGCTATAGAAAAATTCTTTTACGGCAAGTACGAACTACAAGAAAGTGAAAGGTTTTTGTTTTTCGACTTTGGTGCGCAGCGGGTGTTACAGAGATTATTTGGATCCTGATGGTGTATGAAATGAGATAAAATCCTACCTACTAAGTCAGCGTTGTTGTTTTTCAGTCATCTCAGAGGCATTAAATTTGTGTTTAAAATAGCAATACTCTACTCCCAAACGCTCCAGTAATAAATGTTGGGCAGAATAATTTATAGGTTTAGCTCAACTCACGACGAACATTTCACAGCGAAATATATGTCGGCAGTTAGAGATGAATCAGGAGATTTTTTTTTTCGTAAAATCCAATTGCGATTGAGTTCAACCCAAAGGTACCGAAATAAGCTAAAATGATGGATGTAAAAAAAAATCTTACTTGTGTAAAATTAGTAAAAGGAATCTATAAGAAAGTAACTGCTCTTGGTAAATAAATTTTTACAATATCTCTCAATTTTGAATTTGTGGCTGTATCCATCATGTATTCATTTTCCCTCCCTCCTATAATAGTACCATAATTTTTCATTTTAATCAATGATTTTTTTTGTTTTCAGCTTCCTTTAATGCATAAAAAATGTTTCTTCTGCCCTACTTCATATTTCAAGCTATAAATAAAATCTGGTAGTGCCCCGTTTTGCGATCCATATTGTTGATTTATGAGTACGACCTACAGCTCCAGCTGTTTCATTTTACTCTGAAACGCAAGAGTTCACCTACTTTACAGAATCCACCTTACAAGCTCAGGCTGCTCACGTAACTGCCAGCCCCTTTTGGATGAAATGTTTAGAATAAAGGTACCGTCGGACCTACAGGAAATACGGGAGTCAAGAGACCCCCATCCTCCTCTAAATTTGTACAAGAAGAATAAAGGTACCTTTACTTTACACGATGCAGTATGTTGCGGGCAACATTACCTGAGTACTTCCCTTCGAAGTTCGATGGGGGCATTGGGGGGTACTGACGCAGTGTGGTGTAGTCTACCCCCGGGGTAGACTACACCACACTGCGTCGCCTGTATCTCCTCTTAGTAAGACCCGAACTAGATTATGGCTGATTTCTCTAATTACGGTACGGCCTCACAAACTCACCTTGTGAAACTAGACAGAATTCAATACGCAGCCTCACGCATAATGTTAACTAGCGTCACATTGCAAGTCGACATGGCCCATTTGAGAGCAGTAACGTGTTATTATATGAATATTTAGTGCATTTTATTTCTTCCTGTGATCAAGCTCATTATTAGGACAATAACAAAAGTCATGTAAATACAAATTGAAGATGGAATTAGGGAAGTTAGAGGAGGCATTAGTCTCCAATCAATTTTTGCAAGATAAAAATTTCTGCGCCTTATAGTTCCCATAAAAATGACGATAAATCAGCATTGTTATACTGTAGCTTTATCAAAAGAAAGAGCATAAGTTGAACTTTCATTTGAGAGTAAGTAGGCCCTACATTATTTTACAAGTGACAGTTTTTTCGTTATAGGCCTAGGGTAATGTCTCAATTGCCGAATGCACACAAATACCGAAAAACAAATTTGAAAAGGCGCCAGTTTGACATTATCGCACCGGGTGGCGTGTTGAGTGTTCATTACCTGTGCTTTGAACGTTCTAGTTACCTATTGATACCCAATTTTG
>LQNS02277999.1:13605182-13621877 GCA_001587735.2 Parhyale hawaiensis
GGGGAGGGGGCCTGTCACCGAGGCGAATGCCCCCCCCACGAGAAGGGTCTAGATCCGCCAGTGTCTAGCTATATGATAGGTTACGGAATTCCATTTACATACCAGGGTGTTCATTGTAAAGCACGGTGATGTTTGTAAAATTTCTGCTGTAGCATAGCATATTGGATTCTTTTCTAAGCTCAAGTGATCCTAAAATTAACACTACCTTGAATTGTTAGCATAGTGGCTCTATATAACTTTTTTCAATGGTTCACTCCCGGTAGAGTACCTCTGTCTGTAGCACCTAAACCCGCGATTCGAGGGGACTCCAGATCAGGAGGACAAGGTGAGTCGTCACGCTATTTAATAACTGGTAAGTAGCTTCTGACTGGGTGAATCGGACCGAATGGACCACACGGGTGAATAGGTCCACTTATTAGGGAAAATTAATAAATACTGAATCCTGTTACATGTTGCCTACGTAGGGGAGTAGTGGGCCTTATCCAGAGAAAATATGAAGATTCAGCATTTATTCATTTTCCAATACTAATAACCAAATCGCATCTTTCGCGATGTCCGGTCCAATTCACCCAGAATTTCTTTTTCCACTGGACCGATCCATTGGAGTGTCTACCACAAAAATGTTCAGACATTGAGAGCCTCTGTTATATGTCGCCTATGTAGGGGGGTAGTAAGTCAATGTATAGAAAAAAATTCAAAAAAGATGAGGATTCAGTATTGATTCTTTTTCTATTGCTGTTAACAAAACCGAATCACCCGACTGTGCCGGTCCGATTCACACGGATTAACGGGATGCACTCGGACCACATATTTTCAACAGTGCCACTGCAAGTACCAACATATTTCAAAGTTTCTGTATAGTAGCCAGTGCACACATAAGGTCAGTGCATGCATGTATATTTGTAGCTCCTAACTCTGGCAGGTGTCTCAGCAGCAACAAAGTTTCCAGATTGCCGGTCCGATTCACCCGGTCAGACGCTACTCTGCACTATTTAAGTGTACATAGCCATGTAGGTATTAGTCTAAACTTTTAAAAATTTGACTTCACCTGCTTACTATGTGTAGAGTATAGGCTTGTAGTAGTAGTCGTCGTCGTCAAATTTTGAGGTTCCATGATAAAATCTGCTATTTTACTTGTTTTCTGTGCAGGAATGAAAATTGTGACATTCCAGATATTTTCATTTCCATAGGCCCCTTCGCCTCTGCACCCCCTTAGCCCCTGCTATATAAATCAGGCTCAGGGCGCCAGGAGTAATTCCACTACGACTCGCGTCAGGGTCAACATCTCCCAGCTCCAGCTCTCCTCTCCTCTTCTGCCCAAGGAACTTTGAAAATGTTCAAGATATCAGTTTTAGAACTTATACTTTTTAACATTTGATTCCCTTTTGGAACTTTAACTCTGAAATAGTGCAACTGTTTGGCTTACCTTGAGTACCTTGAGAGTCTTCAGAAGAAGTCCAGGTGACGTTGTTCACGTCACCCCACGTGTGTGGAGTCACTCTGCTGGGTGTCTTCTGTGGTGCCGCAACTTGCGACCAAAGAGAGAGCCAGCAGCGAATTATCTCCACAGTGCACGTAACCGCTGACNAACAATCTTGCTCCCCGTACAGCGAAGCTATTAGAATATTTTGTGGCCACAGCTTTTCCACCATCTCTGCTTGGGATACGGATATCACAGGTCCTTCCAGTCCTTTCCGAGTGTCTGGCTTGGAAAAATTTTGGTTTTTCCTCTTTGACATTTAGAATTTTTTCTGGGGCAGTCCTTTGAGACTTAGCCTCAGATACAGTAATGTGTGTTCATACTTGGAAGTTTCTAATATTTTTGAAGAGTCCATCGAGCTTTGACCTCAAATACAGTGAAGTGACTTTGTCCTCTCAACTTGAAGTTTTTTAGTTTGGTGATAGGAACTTAGTCCCTATATGGATAGTGCTCTTTGATACTTTGATTATTTATGGAATTTCTGAATCTCATGAGGGACTTTGCTTAATTGCAAGTTGCTTACCTCTTCAGAACACTTTGAAAAATTTTTTATAGTTTGAATTTGGCATTCATTTTTGGAAGTCCTTCCACCTGGTAGACTTAGTCTGTTTTCTGTTATGCTTTCTTGGCCATCAGAAACAGGCAGAAGTCTAGTGTGGGGTTAATGAATATTTCAAATCAGAAGCTGAATTTGAACAATACCATAATTAACTTCAAATACTTTGAAACAAATTCAGTAGCTAATTTATAAAAATTGTAAAAAACAATTTTCAGCTTTGACATTCTTGATTGAAATTCCTTCCACCTGGTGGACTTGTCTGTTTTCTGGTATGCTCCTTCAGCTATCAGAAGCAGGTAGGAGTCTAGTGTAGGGTTTTTTGAATATATCAAATTGGAATCTGAAATTGAAAAATGCAAAAGACTTTGATATACGTAAGCTTAAGTCAATAAAAGTAGTGGTGAGAAAAATATTTTAAAGAATTTTCCTTGGGCTGGAGATGCTAGAGCTGTGGAATGAGAGTTGATCTACATTGAAGTTTTACTGAAGATTTTATTGGAAGTTTTTCAAATTCGGCATTCATTTCTGGAATTCCCTCCATCGGGTGGGCTTAGTCAGTTCATCATGTGCTTACAAGCCATGATGAATTTGTAGGAGTCTAGCGTGGGGTTCTTGTATTCCAGATCAGATTCTGAACTTGAAAGACTTGAAAAAATTACCGCATTAAGTGAGGCCTCTCCACAAGATGGATACTGACTATACCGCCAAAGAGTGAGGCCCTCCACAGGATGGAGAGTTAAATTACCGCATTATGCAAGGCCTCTCCACAGGATGGAGGGCTAAATTACCGCATTATGCAAGGCCTCTCCACATAATGGAGGGCTAAATTACCGCATTATGTGAGGCCTCTCCACAAGATGGATGCTGACTATACCGCCAAAGAGCGAAGCCCTCCACAGGATGGAGGGCTAACTTACCGTATTATCCTAGATTTTTTCCACAAGGATGGAAACTAACTATACCGCCATAGAGCGAGGGCCTCCACAAGAATGAGGGCTAACTCACCGCATAATGCTTAATACGAGGCTCCCCCACAAGATGGGGGCTAATTTTACCTCCATAGAGCAAGGCCCTCCACAGGATGGAGAGCCAACTTACCGCATTATGCGAGGGCCCCCACTAAATGGGGCTAACTGTTCCATAATAGAGCAAGGTCCTCCGCAGGATGGAGAGCTAACTTACCGCATTATGCGAGGGCCCCCACTAAATGGGGCTAACTATTCCGTCATAGAGCAAAGCCCTCCACAGGATGAAGGGCTAACGTACCGCATTATGCGAGGGCCCCCACTAAATGGGGCTAACTATTCCATCATAGAGCAAGGCCCTCCACAGGATGAAGGGCTAACGTACCGCATGATGCGAGGCCCCCACGTGATGGAGAGCTAACTTCCGCCATAGAGTGAGGCCATCCATAAGTTGAGAACTAACATTACCGCCAGTGGGCAAAATTTTCCACAGACTGGTTTGCAATGCTACCGCTACAGGGCTTCAAGTACCTCTATAGAACAATGTCCTCCTCGGGAGGACCCTTTTCCCACCTCAGAACGAGTTCCTTCCCCGGCGTGGAAGTAACACGGCTCCCAGAATGGTAAGGAGTTCTGTGTTAAACTTCTTTTGTTTTTCCTTGAATTTAGTGACTAATGCAAGCGCGTCTAGACTGAATTGGTGACCGCATCGCCAAGACTTGGCTAGATGATCCCGGGAAGTCCTTATCTCCAGCTTCAAGGGTACACGCAGGCAATTTGTGAGACGAACTGGAAGGCCCGAAACCTTATATCAGCTTAGACTGGCTTAAGCCGAAGGGAGCTTCGCGTCCTAAATGAACTTGTCGTAAACGCCAAGACGTAGATAGCGGTGACGTAATAATCGTGAGGCGGGAAGGTCCATACTACATCAAAATTGACAAGGATGGGTCGTTTTTAGTACAGACATAATCGACAATTAAATACAATGAGGTCCATGTCTCCTACGTATGGTATTGATTATGGTAAAAGATCGGCTCGAGCTAATGATCCCAGCATTAGTCTGGACTAATTCTGTGAGGACATTTGCTCAGTAACACGGCAGCAGATGATACATATATCCTGGTCTGGATGGGTATGAACGGTGCCCATACCGGCTAGAGACCTATACCCAGAATCTTACCAGCATAACCGATAAGCAGTTCTGTGGCAAGTGTAGTCTCTATGCCAATCAAGTATCGCTTGCGCAATTACTGACGCGACCTCGGTCTATGCAGATTGACGTGATAAGACCGGAATAGACGGGGGCATACAGATCCACTGACTATTGGAGATTATGCGCTACAATCGGCCTAGACGTTTTGGTAGTTATTGATATGTCCTAAAGCTGGAAACACTATACCTCAGAAACGTTACCTCAGTTTGTGGTAATGGCAACGCGTGCGGGGATTTTTCCGGTTTAGAAGGAACGAGTCAAGGACCAGGACATAACACTAAGGGCACATATACCCCACTCCTGTAACCAGACGGTACCTTGGTCGGCTAAGCATAACTTAGCTGAGTGACAGCAGCAGGGAGCAGGGGGCCCCCTATAGATTCTATGATCGAAAGGCGTCAAAACAGGCTCGGATGTTTTCCGATAATATCAATAGTTGACAATGAGCACCGGGGATGCCCATATCCTCGGTTGATCTTCACTACAATAGGCTAATACCAGCCTCTTCGGCGTTACCAGCGTAAAACTACACAGGCGTCCTAGTTTTGGAAGGGACCGCGTGGTTTTGTCGACGTGAGCCTTAAAGGCAATATAAACAAATAATCTTCGGTTTTCTTGAAGAAACAAACGTGTAGTTTGGCCTTACCAATAACCAGAAGAGGACCATGACACATATTCAGAGAACTATATCGTAATAAAAGAACGACCTAGAATCCATGCTTGAAGAAGTCGCTGAATCTGAGAGGTCCAAGCCGAGAGACCAACTTGAATGGTCGAATAGTAAACACTTGTATGCAACCATAAAATCGGCACTGAGTTTGGCTTGGACGTGGCCAAAAATGAAGATTGAGCTACCGAATGACCCACATTAAAAAATAACTGTAGGGCCATAGCCAGACTTCTGGAGAAGCAACGAGAGAGGCACGCTCGATCTTTAGGCGACTGACTCTGATGAGAGCAGTGCTTGAGGTAGTGACCGGGGCCAGAAAGATAAATTTTCGGGCGACTCTGTAGAGATCGCGAACTGCCTTTTCGCTTGTTCAATTGGCAATCAGGCCAAGACGAGCGCGACCTTTAATTAGGCGCTTAGACAGCAGGCACACTAGTAGTAGTGTCAAATAAAAAATTGTTGGTAAAACCGAGGAAAACCTGATGAAAGGTTAAGCAGATCTATGATAGATACGCTAGCGCGACCAGCGACTAATCTCTTAGCACAACGACTCTTCAGTGAGCAAATTAACGCTTGAACTTAGACATACTCGGCTGTAGCAACCGACCGACCGCCTAATGCTAAAGTAAACTGTAGAGGAAGACTCACTAGGCTCATGAAAAGGACGACCTGCCCAAGGTCAGAAGTACAAAGTTCTGAGCTTTCTAATGGGCTACCTATGCCTCGGGCGATGAAACCTGACGAAAATTTTCGTACCACATCCTACACTCAGCAGGATGAGGACACTCTTAAGGGCTACGGAAGGACTGATCGAGAGCCGCGTTGCCCTCTTTGTCAGAAATTCCAAACCCTGGCAATTCCGGAGGAATGTACTCCTACCACTAAATAGGGAGAAATTGAAACGAAAGAAGCCTGCCCTGTCGAGCGGATAAGTCTGGAGAACTCGAAAGTTGCTCGACCCTTATCTTAGGGCGCTGGCACACCAAACGCAGTTGAGCTGGCAGGCAGGCAGTAGTTATGTCTTACACACCACGAGTAGTATAGCAGGTGCGAAGGTGTAGCTTTGCAGCGTTGCCAATTTAACATTTTTATGCTAGATTTAGCATTTTTGGAGGTTTAGCACCCAAAAATTGGTTTAGCATTCAGCAGAAAAAAAAGAGGAAATTAGAATTTTTAGCATTTGTGATATTTTTCTGATTTATCCTACGCTATATGTTAAATTTATTGCTATTGACACAATGTAAGGCACAATTGCGATAAAATTATCCTTCGTTGATTATTGCAGCATTGAAGGGAAATTGCAGCTCTGCCAACCGTACCAAACGTGTATGAAATTCTTTCAATGTGAGTTAGATCGACTTATCGCCTTCGCATCATTTGTCTTTGCAAGAGCTATTCAATGCAATTCCATATCATAGTGTGATACTTATTCTTAGTGCCAGTTAAACTTATAAAGTTTTCAGCATATCCATCGCGTCGCAATGAGTAAAGATAAAGCGAAATATCCCCAAAAGTTCAACAAAATCACAAACTCGCCAGTCGATGTCAGAGTATTTCTTTTATGAGTTATATACATTGTTAAAAAAAGATGAGACCACTAAGTTGGAAGTCCAGTCAGCCCTGTATATTTGCTGCCATGCTACATTCAATTCCTGTGATCATCTGGATGACTTGTGCAAAAATACCGAATCCGATACTAAAGCAGCGATACATCGCAGGATGTGTGCAAACATAGTGGAGACTGTTATATGTAGTTACCTACTTATTTCAATGAAAATTTAACTATTGACAGCAAATTTAGCTTATAACTGAATGAATCTAATGATATCACTAGTCACAAATCAATAATTTTTTTCTAGTTCCGGAGGGAGCCCATTTAAGGATGTGGCAGCATTTGCTTTAAAACTAATTTTACTCCATTCGAATGCCGAAGTCGAGCGTTATTAAACAGCATGGACTCCGTGAAAAATAATATTAGAAACCGAATGTAACTCCCTATGCTATCAGCTATTTTTACTGTAAAATATGGCCTAAAGAGGCATAGCAAATGTTACAAAAACTTCAAACTGCCACAAGATGCCATCAACATACTTGGATTGATTGATTTCTTTGACAAGATGATAGCCCCCATATAGAATGTGCAGCTTGTCTGTCAATTATAATGAAATTGCATTGGAACTGTAATTCAGCAAGAAATCGGTGGATCATAATCTTTTCCCTCTATCTTTGTAACTAGATACTGATTTTTTCTACCACGATTTTGCAGGACAGTCAGAATTTCATTTGGCAACACTGAGCAGCTGTGCGCACCTGATACAAAACCTCTACGATCAACATCCTGGTGGACTCCGATCGTAGTTCAGCAATGAAACTTAGGGGTTTTCAAATTCCCCAAATGGGAGTTCTAGATTTTCCCAGATCTTATGAAAATTCTACAGATAGTTATGAAAGAATATAAGTAAAAACTTCATGTTTTTCCCAATGTGTGTGGTAACAGGTACCGTAACAGTTCATTATTTACGTAATTCTTAAGTATTAGGCTTGGAAAAATTCCCCAAATTGGTCTGGAAATTCCTGGAACTCTCTCAAATTCTCATTATCTGGGGAAAATTCCTTAAGAGTGGCAGCCCTCTATCGCACGTCTGGCAAGGCACACAGCAGCAGTTAGAGCAGGAATCGGTCGCACCGCCCGCCGCCAGTGCTGGCTGCTCTGGATTAGAGATTAGATTAGATAGGCGGCAGAAGACGAACCAAAAGGCCCATTCCCAAAAAGACACCGGGACTTACACCCCGGTCCTCTATGAGCTATTGCCATTATGTTAGTAGAATTTAGAGGAATGGAGAAACGAGAAGAGAAAAAATAGAAGACGAAAGAGAAAAAAGAAAGGAGAAAAAATAAAAAAGAAGGGGAGAAGAGTCTACGCCAAAGCGATGGTCATTAATGCCCGCAAGCATGATCGATGGCCGCACGTCTGGCAGCTGTCTGCTAAACTGCCGCTGTTCGGTGTACACGCTCCAATGCATTCCGTGCTTCTCAAAAACTGCCAGCCTGCCGGCTTCCAAAGACGAACTGCGTAACCTGGAGGTCACATCTAAGTTATTCTAGCAAGCACCTATGTGGTGTGTGCCGAATGGTGGCATCGGCAGATCTGGCTGACACTGCAAAGTATGCAAACTTAACATACTCTTAGACTCCAGCAGAGCTTTGATTTCGGTTGAGTTCGAGTCCAACTGCGAACACGGGAAGAAGCGACAAGCTAGAAGTTCTCGGTCATAACATTTTCGACTTTCTGGCAGTCTGAGGATTTCGTTGCTTCTGGCGCCACACTGCCCGAAGGTTTAGGATGCATGACTATATCGACGTGCAGCAGATATAACATCGTTGCCTCGGAATTCAGTTGAGAGGGACAGCGTCAACAAGGTTATTTAATTGGCCACAATTTAATCGGAAAATAATAAACTAGTTGCATCTGTGCTTCGTACATTTATTCATTTATATATCGTTACTTTTTTGTTTCTCAGCAAATAATTTCTCCACAGTACCATAATCGCAGGTACAACTCACTCAACCCAGCCGATGTGATAAGCTCATTATACCTTACCTTTGATGATACTCCGGACAAGGTTGAGGTGACGTTATGCACGTCACCCATCTTGTGCAGAGGTGATGCTGCAGTTCGGGACCAGTGGGGTGGCTAACAGCGAGTTAGCCCCACAATTCACGTAGCCGCGTACAGCAGGTTCATCTGGCACTTTCAGTAAGCTTACGTCCAGCAAGTTTTTAGAAAATTTCGCAGTCTCTGTACCAGCGACATTAGGGTTAGAGAATTTGCAAAACTTTGGCGTGTGTAATTCTAGTACGGAAACAAATACAGCTAGAGCACTCTAAGAGCGCATACCTCAGCCAAGCGAGGCAACAGTGGCAAAAAATTCAAATTGGCTCTGAAACCATGATTTTCTTTGTATAGGCCTAAACTCTAAAATCGAATCATTTGCGCCTTTTGATTGTAATAAAGGCTTGTGCAATTTTCTTGAATATCCATTCATAACATTTTGAGTTATACTGCTAACAAACGTTATGACAAACATGAGTCAAACAAACAAACCAACCAATCTGCACCAATATTCAATCATTTAGCTATGTCTTTTAACATTACTAACAACTCCTACAAATTTCATAAAGATTCATTCATTATTTTTGAGTTATTGTGCTAACAAACATAAACTTGAAAACAGTGATAGAAGAACAAACAAACGCATCTTTTCCAAAATTTGGTCTTTACTCTTTGTTATATACCTAACAACTCGTGTTAAATTAATCAAAATCCATCAATAACTTTTTGAGTTATGGCATTGAGTAAAATGAGGCCAACAAACAAACAAACAGATGGACATATCTTCACCAAAAGTTAATCATCTGTTTCACCTAACAATCCATGTAAATTTCGTCCAAATCGGTTCATAACTTTTTGAGTTACCTTGGTGACAGACAGACGAAGAGACAGACAGACAAACACGACGAAAACTTAACCTCCTTGGCGGAGGTAATTAATTATCTGGTAGCTAGCGGATATCTATTGCTGAGCTGCAGTCGTCTCCATGGCCTAGTAAACCTTGAATCCGGGCAAGCGGCTCATCCGCTGTCCCTATTGGTGTTTTTTAATAAGATAAAAAAAAAAAATGAGTGGAGATAGGGACTCTAACTGCAGCTATGGGAAGTGCTTGTAATTTTCAAAAAACCCAATTCCTATTTATACCTCAATGCAGAGTTATTTTTTCTAAGCCTTGGGCCTTCTTATTCAAATTAAATATGCTTAAGTGCAGAAAGAAAGCAGTGGATATGCGCTTAGGGCCGTGCAGAGTCGACTCTGGTCGATATCTTAAAAATGAATCGATAGTATGAAGTTACTAACCGAGCGTTTCAGGAAGTACAGTAGGTACTAATTTAGCAGAATTCAGAATTACTAAGTTAACAATGGCCTGGCTTGATACCTATACAAGGGCAAGAGCTTGAATAACTAACTGCGAAACTTTTCTGTCGTCTTTGCTTGCATTTGTTAAAAAGGAATTACGAGGGATTTTTCTCTTTGGAGACTTCAGTCTAAGCAGTGCGGTGCCTGCCACTATGGAACTTATCTCCTGAACTTGTGTGAAGAGTAGGTAACTTAGGAACTGCGTAGCTGTGCAGTAGTCCGTTGCTTCAGCTGTTGAAAACTTACTGTTGGTCTCCTTTAAGACTTGATTCATACGAGAAAATCATAGTTCGCGAGAGACGTGTCTTCGACAAGTAAACTTATCCTGAGGATTTCGTAGCTTCGATACTTTTCGGGAAACTATTTTTGCTGCTTCAGCAGCAAAATTATTGACATTTAAAAGCAAGACGAAGGTTAAGTTCGGAAGCGTAATTAAGAAAACGTCTCGGAGAGCTGCTCCATCTTCAGCAAGTGTAACTATTTCGCAAAGTCTAAAGATCAGAGGATGCATATGGTCATGATACGAAATCACCTATTGACTAACATTAAAGGGTAAGAGCTATGCTTACTGTTCAGGCTAGGTTGAGCGCGTGAATAAAGACAGATTCTAAAAGGTGCAACTCTAAATTATTATTCTCAATTTTCAGAATGCTACAAGGGTCTACCGACCCACGGACACCTCACTGCGCAACATGCAAGCGAACTGATGGCTAAGGGGATTGCCTTGACCTTCGATACATTTATTTGGCCTTCCTATGGGACTCAATTTTCGAAAAATTTGTGCTCGGCGACTTGAACGCTGTGATAAGTCCTCGCGGGACTTCTCCCCTATACAGTGATACGCTTACGCGTGTGAAACTCCGATGTTACGTTAGGAAGTTGGTAGTTACCATACCCTAGGAGTGCAATTAGTGCCCTGAGAGACAGGCATAAATACTGCTCTGTTTAGGCAAGGGCGGTTCTAGCAGTAATATTCGCGGCTAGATACTTATATAGACAAATAATGTGGTGTGGCACAAATAATTTAAGAGTCCGCTTTAAGAAGGGACAAATAGGTTCCAGATTTACAGAAGTATACCTACTACTCTCGATACGAATCTACACACTTCGTGCCTGCAGGGTCGGCAGCTCTTAACCCGTTTTTTGATCCTTAGGGGTTACGCGGACGCATAGCTAATTTTGGTGCGTGAGGGTAGAAGTACACGGTAGTTGCATGTTTCCGTTCTCAGCTCCAACACCTTGTATCGCTCGCACGTTCGATGCCCAGCCAGACACGCGAGCTCTTTGTAGATCTTGGTGTGCTGACTCGGAGTTGTGTGTGCATGCACGGCGCCGTGGCGAAACTTCCTTCCTCAGAGATGACGGGGGTGGGGGGTCTCTGGTCATTTGTTCCTTCTGTCAAATTGGCGCCATAGTTCTTGGTGACCCGAGGTCGACTGCAACTACACTTACTCATCTAGAGCCAGTGGGCCTATACCCACAGCACAAACCAGTGCATGTGGGTTTCCCAAGTGTGGGTTTGATCCAAGTTGACTTTACCTTATAGCTACATATACAAGAGCAGGATCCTGGCTCGAGGCTCAAGCAAGACCAAGGCTGAAAATGTATATACATATATACTTCAAGTCCTGGGTATAATACGAGGATTACAAGCGGACTAAGCCCTGTTTGCCATATCCATATACTGCTTGAGGCCAGGAAGGAAGGACATCACGGTTCTTGAGAACGTTTACAAGATATAGAAGATTGTGCACGAAAGTCCAAAAGGACTTGTCAGGGTGGCCAAGAATCCTTCAGTACAAGCATGGCAAACCATCAGACTGTCAAAGTTAGATATTCACCTTTCATATGGTTGGGACTTAGCCCAAACATAACATTACCTTGTGGAAGCAAAGCTAGAGGGAAAAGCTTTATGATTAAACTCAGAAAGAGTTGGACTTTTCCAACAAAGCTACATAAGATTTGGCCAGAGCACATAATATCCACAGATACGCAGATAAGACACAGAAGTGGATTCAAATGGATGAAAGCTTCAACATCCGAAGGAGGCCTGGAAGCTCATGTAAGGTACCTATATATATCGGCAAGACAATACTACAAGGTACAGAACATACCAAAGAGGAATCAAAATTAAAGATCAAATAAGTCTCAGGGATAGAATGGCTGAACAAGAAGCCCCTGTCTGTACTTGCAAGAGGCGATCAAGTTGGATATACCATCAAGTTAACAATGGCCGAAGGTTTTCCATTGGTGAAAGGAAATGAGTAAGTAGCAGACAGCTAGGCAGATAACAAATGGTAGAGAAGCTGATAACCTGCTACTTAAAACAGATGAGCTTGTATGCAGAGAGGCTTCAAGAGCCTTAATTTATGTGCACCCACCAGCTCAGGGCGCCTCAGAAACCCTCCCTGCTCTGTAGAACTATGCCATTGGTATGTCGGTGCTACCGACGAAGGTACTCTGCCGGGAGCGAACCACTGCAAATAGTTGGAATGTTCCAATGTAGGTACACTTCTGCAGTGGTGAGCGTAAGGCAGAGTACCTCTAGAGGCTTACTCATTACCCAAATCTCATACTATCTGGGCTGACTTGCTCTTCGTGTGGAATAACTCCTGGCGCCCTGAGCCTGGTGTATATAATAGGGGTGAAGGGGCCTAAGAAAAAAAATCTAAAATTCTCAAATTTTGATTCCTGCACAGGAAGTAAGTAAAAAAGCAGATTTTATCATGGAACATCAAAATTTGATGACTACTACATCAAGCCTACACTCTACACATAAGCAGGCACAGTTAAATTTTTAGAAGTTTAGACTTAAACTTACATAGCTATGTACACTTAAACATTGCAGAGTACTTACCTGTCTGTTATTACATAGTGTGACGACTCAACTTGTCCCCCTGATCTGGAATCCCCTCGAGTCGCAGATCTAGGTGCTACTGACAGAGGTACTCAGCCTTACGCTCTCCACTGCAAAAGTATACCTACATTGGAACATTCCAACCACATTGTTCCTTGCATTATTAATAGCCTCCATCAAATTACACCGGGTAAGAAAAATGCTTATTTGTTCGAATTGCACTTCGAACTATAATCAGATGTTCGGATAAGGGAGGGGTTCGGATTATTGAGGTGCGGATTAGAGGGGTTTTACTCTACTTCAGTTCAAGTTCCATTTTCTCCACTCTCAGGTCTTTGATTCTACTCTGAAGAATATCTCGCCCTTTTTCAACAATAATATACTCAAAATTTGCAGCAGCATGAACTCAGTAAATAAAGCCATACTGCTGTTATAAAAGTACTTCGGACATCCTCTAAATGTGCCGAGGTCTAATTGTGCAAGTATGTTATTTGCTCAAAAGTACACTGATTGTCTCAATGTTTGGACCAGGAAATGTGCCTTGAGCCTAAAAGCAGGATTGAAAATTCCAACAACTCATTATTAAAAGTCGTCCATAATGGCCCTGGCTACAAACGACCTAATATGTATTTACGATGGCAGCACATACTGTTGCCTGACGGAGGCCGAACAATGGGGCGTAATGAGGTGTAAAATGTAAGACCACTGCGATATTTTGTTCGTAATTTAAAACCAAGTTACGTTCTTGTGTGTAGGTATATACCATGAAACGTTTCACATAGTTCCATGTAGATCTAATACTTTTATGAGTATATACTTAATAAAGTTTATTATTATTCCCAAAGCTCAGTTTCAAATTTGGCTAAGTAAGAAATGTAGTGCATTCAGTTTAAGCAGGTTTGTTGAGACTGGAATTGGTGAATTTTTTAATTCAGTGGTCGGAGGCGGCAACGGACTCAGTTGGCGTCTGTGAAAATTGCCCTATTTTGTCAAGAACAAGATGGGAGACAGTTATTTTTGGAGTATAAGGAATTTTAATCGGTAACAGGAAATACCCAGGAGTCAGAGTCAACCATCTGAGTCGGAAACCCTGGTTTTAAAGCTCTCTGAGTTTGTCGTCATCTCTGTTGAGACCTTATTTTTTGTCTATTATTATCATCAGTGTGAGAAGAATAATGTAAATCCATACCGCATAGCTGTAGGTCGTGTGTTTAAATACAAATGCGAATTACAGTATTAGGTAGTGTCATGTTTTATTTGTTGCTGTAGCTCAAATTTAGCTGCCATATATTACAGATACGTGAAGACCATCTGTTACAAGAAATTACGTTTTCCAGCGAAGATAGCATGGCTCTGGTCGTAATAGACATTCTTCACTACATGCTGGCTGCAAGTGAGTTCAAGTTGAATATTGTGATGGAGGCTTTTCTTTCAGGATATGTGTGCATGTGTGTTTTTAAGCAGGCAGTACACTAATGGTGATAGTGCGTTCATATTAAGGCAATAATTGTTGGTCTCATTTCGCCGAGTGTTGAACGTGTTGGTGTAGCTACCTAGTGTTTATCTATTAAAGGAAGTGAAAGGACGAAATTTTTCAGGAGCCATATCGTAAGGTTTATGCTCTATGTACTGTTCAGTAGCTTTCAGTGGTTTGTTGGAACTGGAATTTTTTAGCTAGATAGCTACCTTACTTCTCGTTTCAGTTATGCAGTGCAATAAACTTTACATCGCGGTGCAGTGCTGCTCAAGCACAGTTAGCCGATCATCCATTCATGGGTTTGTTGTGCTGGGCAACAGAGTGGCGGGGTCGGATATCCCAAGTCTGACTCCGACTCTTGGCCTTCCACATTTTGCCAACTGCTGCTCCTCAAAATTTTCTCCCTCTCGAGTCAGAATCCTTGATACGATGAGCATTTAATGTGACCATTAATTTTGTCCAACTATTTTTGTCCAAGATATACATACATATTGAGCCAAAGAGAGTAGTTTTGTAATATCTACTAGGTATATTTGGAATCATAAGTACCTATCATTGGGACCTTGAGTTTCCATATTTTTAGAAATCATTAATAATTATCTCCAGGTAGGCCAAACTGTTTGTAGCTACAGGCTGAGAGACAAGTACTGAAATCTGAATGCCAAGAATAAATATGAACTTAAGCTTAAGGAAGTATTATGTTGTATTCATAATGGAGACCTTTATTATTTGCACCATTTGGCCCTAATATCGAGTTTATGATATATCTATAGTTAGCATTAGGCGAGACTCTGCTTGAACCATCTTGGTAGTTCTCTGCCAATGGCAACTAAATGGATTAAGCCAAAAACAGTATTTGTTTCCAGTTGCTTTGTCTTTCGTTTTTACAACTCAAGACCAAAATTTGTGAGTAGATTTTCAAAAATTTGAGATGTTTGTAAAGTGGTTCTCCAGAGTCTGAGTAGGGCTCTAAATTTCGACTCCGACTTACATATAGAGCAAGAGGGTTTCCTACTCCGACTCCCCCTCAACTCCGCACATCTGCTTGGCAAGGAACAGAGCCATCCCCTGTGCTTTCATATCTTTTATCATTGAATCACCATTGTTGTGGTTAGAGAAGTGGAAACTTTGACTGACTACCAACAAAAGGGGCCTCAGGGTAACACGGAGCCGCAGCATAGCACATCTGTACGAGACGACGGCTCACAGGCAGAAGAGATATTGCGAGCGGAAGGAGGGCACCTAAGTTGAGCCTCACACTGCCACACCAATACGGTACAGCTTCGCTAGAGGGGTGTGTATCTATAGCCCATCTCAGTGTGTACCTTATGTTGCTACCTTGAGAGTCTTCACACGCGGTCCAGGCCACATTATTCACTCCGCCTCACGTGTGTAGAGCCACGATGCTGGTTTCCTTCTGTTGGGTCGCAGCTTGCGCCCAAAAAGAGAGATAACAGCGAATTGTCTCCACAGTGCACGTAGCTGCTGACGTAGGTATATTCTGTAATGATTTTGCAATAAAGCACATTCTTTCCTTAGACTCTGACCTGTTTCATTGTTTTTCAGATGTTCCTCTAAGCCAAGTGGAGATCAAACAGTTCATGCCGTCGTCTCTCAACCACATGACCAAGCGATTCAATGTTAAGCGCCATGTCGAGCAGCACCAAGCCAATACCACTGGGGTCGCCCCTGCCTTCATTAGACACAAATATCTTGAAACGGTATTGTAAGCTTTCTTTTGTGTATATTTGCAATTGGCACATTGCACGTAATTTTTCTGTGAATATATAGTAATGCGTATAGCGTGTGTTGACTATTACAACGTTATCTTTTGACTTAGTGTCCTGCAAATAGTGTTTCTTCATGAATATTTAGCTATGTATGCAGTGCTATTCACTAACAACATACCGTAGTCTTTGTATGTATCTGTTATTTAACACCTGTAGAACTTTTTATCTGAGTTTGTATTAAAGTTGAGACCTTCCGGCAGAAAAGCCTGGACAAAAATCACTAAGAATTGAACGCGTTGCAACTTTGGATTGCCGCGCTAGTAATTCTTCTACTGCTGTTTATGCGTATCTGCTCTTGGTGTTGTATGCTTCGCGAAGTAATTTTTATAAAATTTAGTGAAGTATGTTTACAGGTCGTGTTTGGTCCCTGTAATGACGTATTCTGTTGACCGTTAGCTCTAAACCAGGCATGAAGCGTTCAATTGTTCCTTCACAATATATCAAATTTATGCTGGTTCGAGCAGGTGGACCTATATTCATATTAAAGGTCATATGCTAACTAATAGAACTGTGAAGTTCATGCTGCGTTTCATTGGTGGAATAATATTTAAAGACTAGTGGACCCGTACGTCAAAAAATTCATGCAATATTGTTTAGAGCCTACTGGAAGTTCAACTTCCACTAGCCTCTTGCCCCCTGTGGGCGGGTGGCTCTCACCCACTTCAGCCTGTCTGGGGTCAACCAACCGGTGTCTAGGAGTCGGAGACCTTA
>LQNS02277999.1:13628679-13660673 GCA_001587735.2 Parhyale hawaiensis
CCGGTTGGTTGACCCCAGACAGGCTGAAGTGGGTGAGAGCCACCCGCCCACAGGGGGCAAGAGGCTAGTGGAAGTTGAACTTCCATCCGGCGTCTAAACAAAGCACTTTTGCCTCAACTAACGTTTCGTTAGCTCAAGGCGAATTATATATATGTAGTTGCTTAATAATGGCCGGTGCGGAATCTTCTTTTCTTTGACTTGCTTCTTCTTCATCACAAGCAATTTGTGATGACACTTCTTCATTGATTGTACGGTACTTTCCTTACTATAATACATATAGAGGGAAACGCTACGACGGTCAACTCAAATTGTGGTTTGGGATACGTGTTTCTACTGCGCAGTACACATATTATTAAATTCATCTTCAGCACGCTCGTTCCCTTCCATAGATGACGTGCAAAAAAAAAATTGCCTATATTAGTAAGCACTGAATCATCACTGAATTTCATTTTCATTTTTGAGTTTTAGAAGGAACCTGTTGATTTTGTCTTCTTCTTCGATTGTAGTTTTAAACCAGTCTTCAATAATTACACGAAACATTGATCCATCTGCTAAAATATTGATTTTGGAAGCGTAGTCGGATTTATCATGTGAAACTATTCCATTCCCCTTATCCAGTCGTAATATGACAGTAGAATCATCTTTATTTAGATCTTTTAGGGTTTTCAAAAATTCTGTGTCATGCTTGTATCGAAAATTCGAAATGGATTGAAGCTGTAGTAGCTATTAAATGGGAAGTGCTTGAGGAGGCTGCGTACCTGGTTCAATCCATCATTAGTTGCGCTGTGTATACCTTGTTCTGTCCGCTGCGTATCCAGAATACACAGTGAAATAGTTTCGACAGAACAAAAAAAAATTTCGCGTCCAAGAAGTTGGAATCTATAATATTAATAGCGTCGTTCGTTCGTGTGTTACGCTCTTCAATAATAGATAGGGGAAAATCGGAGCGAATAGTTTTAATGCTCAGCAGCTGTGATCGGTCAAAAAGCTTGGAAGAAAGTCGGTGAAATATTCAAAATAATGTGGATCAGGCAGCATTATGAAGCTAACGTAGGTATCTATGATACGGCGGGGATCAGTAATCGGATGCAACAGGGCAGGGTTTTTCTAATAATTATTTTTATGCACTTGAGCTGTTCTGCGTCAGCGCCTAGGAATCTGTATCATTGTTTGCCGTTACCGTGGGAATTCCTCCAAGACGCAAAATTCGTAATCAAGTTTCTTTTCCGTGGAGATCGATGACGAGGTGGCAGAAGAAGGCTAAAGTGAAATCTTTTTTCCCTTTATTATCTGAATGCATTTCTTGTCACGTTGAATATTTTGACGATCCTGTTCCCTTCTGAAAGAATTCAGTAGGCAATAATCTAACACTAAGAATGACCGGCGTGTGTTTATATATTTATTTATGTGTTTGGTGTCACGCTCTTAACAAAATAGATATGCAAAAATTAGCTCTGGCCGTCCTGGCTTCATCAGTGTATTCATCTGCTTGAAGACTGTGGTGATCCTGCCAAGCTTGATACTGTAGAAAACTGATAGGCAGAAATGCCAAGCTTGATACTGTAGAAAACTGATAGGCAGAAAATATTTCAGGTTGCTGATGGTAGCACTGGAACTGTATATCTGATGATTCCGATCCGGTCCGGTCTTTCTTTGACTATAGTTCAAGTCCACTCGATGCAGATGCATACAGCTTCTCTAAACTATCTCTTCCGTCCTAATGCGTACTCTCTCCTGAGGATTTCTTCATTCAAACTTTCGCCGCCCTTAGTTTACGCTGATCGTCTTATTTTGACTACATAAATCGAGGCAAGTGGTAAGATATTGACGGTCAGCACGCGCGTAAATACCACGATGATTTCTTGGCAGCAAATTACTTTCTCCACTGTGGGTTCTTCTTTCAACAGAACAAGTTTCCTCCGAGTCCGAGTTATAAGCTACCCTCGAGTATCTTGGATAAAGAGCTCCGTATTTATTAGAAGCAATATCAACTGTGGGCAAAAACAAAAAACATTGCTAATCGTTAGTAACAATGAATGCAATGCAGTTCTTGTTCTTCCAGCTTCTCTTGCCATTCCCATGGAGTCTGATCTTCATTACTTTTTCTCTACATCGAAATTTTATTTTCTTTTGGTTTACGATGTACACATTTAGTAGAAAATCAGCGAAGCGTAGAGGAACCAATTTTTTTCCGGTGCAGTAGACGTCATAATTATTTTTTCCAACTTCTTGGACCCGCAAATTTTGTTACGCTGAAGCTATCTCACTGTGTATTCTGGATGCGCAGCGGAAATGAAATTCAGTGATGTTTCAGTGCTTACTAATACAGTATAGTTTTATTTTTGCATGTCATCTAAGGAAGGGAAGGAGTGTGCTGAAGATGAACTGAAGTGTACTGCTCAGTAGAAAGCGCGCATCGCATACCATAATTTGAGTTGGTCGTCGTAGCATTTTCCTCTATATGTATTTTAGTAAGAAAAGTGCAATCAATGAAGAAGTGTCACTGTCACCACAGAGTTCTTGTGATAAAGAAGAAGCAAGTCAAAGAAAAGAAAATTCCACACCGGCCTATATTAAGCAAATGTATACATATATTATTGTGTGAATTTGAATTTTTTCACGCACGGGTCCACTAGTTAGACCATATTACAGAAAATGGCTACATTTGGAGTACGGCACTTATCGTTATTAACATTAAATGCAATAAGTGCTCTTCCAGCTTCTTTTGCTGTTCCCGTGTAGTCTGATATTCATTGCTTTTTCCGGTGTAGTAGACGTAGGTAGTAATTCTTTATTCCAACTTTTTGGGCGCAAAAAGTTGGGTATGCTAAAACCATCTTACTGTGCATTCTTGATACGCAGCAGAAATGAAATTCAGTGACGCTTCAGCGCTTACTAATACAGCTAATTTTTTTTGCATGTCATCTTAAGGAGGGAAGGAGTGTGCTGCTGGCGAATTGAAGTGTACTGCTCAGAAGGAAGCACGCATCTCTCACCATAATTTGAGTTGGTCGTCGTAGCGTTTTCCTGTATATGTATTTTAGTAGTACAATCAATCTTGTTGTGGCGAAGAAGAAAGTCAAAGAAGAGAAGATTCCGCACCGGCCAATATTCAGCAGATATATTGATTATTTCGTGAATTATTTCACGTGCGGGTCCACTATCGCATTAAACAATGCAGAATAATGATGAGCTATTGATCAGTATCCACGGGTCCCGAAACAGTGAGAAAAATCGAATACGCCAAAAAAAATTGAAATGCTTATGATTAGGAAGGGCTAAATTACATGCAAACCTTAGGAAAGAGAGCTTAGAAAAGTTGTTTAAATGCAATGGAGAATTATGCAAGAAGCAGCGTCATGTTTCTGTCTTTATCAAGACACAAGTGCAAATTCTATGTTGACGGAATAAATTCGTGATTAATTTTAGTGGTGAAATAAATATACTAGAACAGGTTAGGCGAGATGTAAGGTAGACGGACTGCGTAACGAAAGACAGGAGAAGGTAAGCGACAGACGTATGCTCAGACGGGTTGAGCTTTTTTAGAAGCACTACCTCAGGTTAAACTATGATAAGTGAAAACATTTACCAACCGTAAAATATCCACTGGTCCCTTAAGGGGCAGATACCTCCATAGGAGGACAACTATCGCCATAGGAGTTAACTACCCCTTGGAAGGATAACTACCCACTGGGAGAACATCTACCCCAAGGAGGACAACTGCGCCTTGGAAGTTGACTACCGTACCCCTAGGAGGACTGGGGGGGGGGGGTCAGTTACCGATTTGCACCAACAAAAACGATAAAATTAGATGTGCAACTAAATGCTTCAAAACCCAATAACAACCATACCGGTAGCAGGAAATATTCCAAACACTTAAAATAAAGTTAGTAAACCGTGAATTTTTTCACGGGTCCAGCTAGTAAATAATTATTATGTTTACAGCACCGGAAAAAATTGGCTCCTCTACGCTTCACTGATTTTCTACTAAATGTGTACATCGTAAACCAAACCAAAGAAAATATAATTTCGATTTAAAGAAAAGTAATGAATATCAGACTCCACGTTAACGGCAAGAGAAGAGAAGCTGGAAGAGCAAGAACTGCAGTCACTGTTATTAACGATTAGCGATGTTTTTTTTTTGCCTACAATAGATATTGCTTATAATATATACAGAGCTCTGTATCCAAGATACTCGAGGGTGGCATGTACAGTAACTCGTACTCGGAGAAAACTTGTTCTGTTGAAAGATAACCCTAAAATAGAGAAAACATTGCTGCCAAGAAATCATCGTGGCATTTACGCGCTTGCTGACCGCTGCAGAATATCTGACCATTTACCTCGATAATTATGTAGTCAAAATAAGATGATCAGTGTAAACTAAGGGCAACTGAATTTTAAGTGAAGAAAACCTCAGGAGAGAGTACACGTCGCGATGGAAGAGATTGTTTAGAGAAACTGTATGCATCTACATCGAGTGGACTTGAACGCTGTCGAAGAAAGACCGGACCGGAATCAGATATACTGTTCGAGTGCCATCATGAGCAGCCTCGAATATTTCTACGTATCAATTTTCTACAGTATGAAGCTTGGCAGGATCACCACAGTTTTCAAGCAGATGAATACACTGATGAAGCCACTTAGGCTAGAGCTAATTTTTGCCAGTTTCGTTCCGAGCGTGACACGAAACGTATTAATATATAAACTCACGACGGTCATTCTTATTATCATCATTATTAGACTAGAGCACCCGTGCTGTTGAAAATGACAGCGAGGAATTTGAGAAGACCCGTCTTCATTTAACATGCTTTTGTTACTAATATGCTACTGAAGGATCCGCTGTTACCACGGCCTAATCAGGTTGTCATATGTGATAAGTGCACTCTCTTTTCAATTCATCTAAGCGGCACACTCATTCCCCATCTTAGGTGACATGCGAGAAAAAAAGGAGTTTATATTAGCCAGTAGCAAAGCATTATTGAATTATTTGAATGCCCCCCCCCCCCCACGTATCCTACCTACCGTGCAAGGATAGTGAGACTACACAAGGTTAACCCTCGGGGCGGGGCCAAGCTGCGGTGCACCAAATTCAAATTCAAAAGCAGGTATTTCTCCCCGTAGGAAGGTATTGATACAATAATCAGCTACATGTTCAGTTCACTAGTATAAAACCATAAGCAATCAGGATTACACGTTAGGTTAAAAATTGACTGTACAATTGTACTTCAGAACCTACTGTTCGTACAAGAAAAAAAGAAAGAAGAAGCATTTATTTCTCGCCGTAGGAATTTTTTCTTATAATAAATAATACTATTACAATGCTTGTTCAGGAAACTAGATTAAAATAGTTTCCTGAACAAGTATTGTTGTAGGAAACCATGGGTAATGAGGCTTCTGATGTCACAAAATTCAAGTAGTTACCGTTTTGCGCAGCTACAGTGCGTTTCCTTTTATTATGCAAATAGAATTTTTTTACTTAATTTTTCAAGATGAAAGATGAATGTTTAACTTTGAAATATCAATATTAACTAAATGTAGGGCTATGTTGCCAATATAAACAGCACTTACAAAATAAATATTTAGCCATTGGTTAAGTTTATCATACAATTTACTTATTTACGAGTTTTTTACCCTTTACCTCAGATTATGCAACAAGCTAATGAAAACGTCATAAAGAGGAAATAAATACAAGTGAACAGGAATATTGTTATTAAGCGTCCAAAACCAAGATATAACCAAAATGATTCAATAAAACTGAAATAAGTGTTCAGTAGTGGTAAACATAACGAGTTAATTTTGAACATGGCAACCTCCATTTTTCATGATTTTTTGAGTGTTATGTTTGTTATTTCAGATGGTGAAATAGAATCTGCTGCTGTTTTTACTGCATTCCACAGGCTTATTTTGCTCGAAAACTGCCGACCACCTTCATAGACCTTCCTTTTGATCATTGCCCAGAGGTTCTCAATGGGATTTAAATCGGGGCTATTCGCTTGCCAGGTCATGATCCTTTTTGATTTGAATCCTCCATCCGCAAGCCAGTTAGCAGTGCACCGCGCTCGGTGTGAGAGAGCGTTATCGTGCTGAAAGACCAATTTGGATCTGCGTGCGATAATCTGCTCATCAAGCCATGGAATCAAGTTGGCTTCAAGAAATTGGCAGTACCTTTCTGCATTCAGTTTAACTCCTTCTGCTACTTCAAATAAACCAATAAGGGTGTCACCTACTATCCCGGCCCAAAACATTACACCTCCACCAACTTCTTGACGGTTAATCCGTGTCTGTTGAGGTCGGTCATGGAGGACCCATCTAGACCATCATGAGTGGCTCTATATTCATCAATAAATATGACATCGGAGAAGTCAGTTTTCATGTTCTCCTCAGCCTATTTGACTCTTTTTCTTTGAGTTTTTGTTGGAAGTGGTCGTTTAAGTGCCTTTTTCACTTTCCCTAGCTTCTGCAGAACTTCACATCTTGTCTTTCTGCTTAGTATTGGGGCTCCAGCGTCTTCAAATATCGCCTTACTTGTAGAGTTTTTTTTTTCTAGCGGTAGAAACCTCCAAATGTCGCATATCCCGAGCAGTCAATTTCCTCGTAGAGGCTCTATCCGGAGTTTTCCTGTTGACTTTACCTTCAATTTCATAAGCCTTAGTTGTTCGGTAAGCACGCTGTAATTCCTTGAAAACTTCGAGTGTTGTCTTACCAGAAGCCAATAACGAAGTCACCTTGATCTTTTCTTCACTTTTTAAACCGCATTTCTTGCACATGTTGACTAGAGAGTGACGTTGCATAATCTGGGGTAACAGCAGAACCCCGTAGAATAAGCAAATGTTGCCAAAACGTGGGAAATTGTTCCATTTTCTTCTTCTCTATTTTTTTATAGTTACAACATACCTGTGCACTAACTATTCAAATTTTAATTTTTTGACACTTATCTTGAAAAATAAGTAAAAGAAATTGTATTTGCATAATCAAAGGTAACGCACTGTATTTACATTGTTTCTCCGTCATTTTATTTGGGCCTCCAGAGTGTCCTACATGTCCTACAATCTTTATAGTTGCACAAAAATATGTATCAAAGCATTTACAAGCTTTTTAACTTTCTGAAGGATAAAATTTTATCATTATTATTTCGGAGGTAGTGACTGTAAAATGTGGCCCTCAGCTGTGCTGTCGTGTAAAGGTAAAGTCAACTTAGACCACACCCTCACCTGGGAAACCCACATGCACTGGTTGGTGCTGTGGGTATAGGCCCACTGGGCCCAGATGAGTAAGTGTAGTCGCAGTCGCCCTCGGATCACCAAGAACTATGGCGCCAATCTGACGGAAGGAACAAATGACCCGAGACCCCCCACCCTCCTCATCTCTGAGGAAAGCAGTTCCACCACAATGCCGTGCATGCACACAGAACTGCCGAGTCAGCACACCAAGATCTGCAAAGAGCTCGCATGCCAGGTCGGGTATCGAACCTGCGAGCGATACAAGGTGTTAAAGCTGAGAACGGAAGCATGCTGCTACCGTGGTGACGCGTCATTAACAGATCCTCCGCTAATTTTGAAAACCATCGCATCATTGGAAAATATTATGGATTCAACATACGCCAGTTTCAACAACATCGTTCTGAAAGACAGTTTAGGAGTAGGAAATACGGTTAGGTAATTTTTTCAAGTTAGTTAAGGCGTGTCGGACGCAGTACTTACTTTACTGCTGTAACGCACGCAACGTATAAGTAGCTGATGTTTTTTTCTAGTTTTTCCCTGCAATTTTATGGCTTATGCGTATTATGTATATACTTTTGCTTTCATATTACTTCGCCGGAAGGAAAGTAATTTGTTTCTCTGATGCTTTAATGTGTTATGAACAAATCTTGGTAAAACGTTCTTCTATCCCGTCGTTTAATAATACGCATCTGAACCATTTTTTTGTTTGCAGCGGTTTGAAATTATAGAGGATAGCAGGTCACTGGTAGAAGACAAAAATAAATCGAAAACATGAAAGTTTTCAGTCATATGATTCCATCTTCAGAATGCCATGTTATTCTCGATAAAACTCACTTGATTGATTGCATTTTAAAGACGATAAAGTTGACTCTAAAAGTCCTTCTCATACTTGCGGTCATTTGCCGGTTCAATTCATGAGCTCTTTTAACAGCCTTTTAACCAACTTTCTTTAAAAATTTTATCCTTCAGAGAGCTAAAAAAGTTTGTAGATGCTTTGATACGTATTATTGTGCAACTATAGAGATTGTAGGACACATAAGACACTCTGGAGGCCCAAATGAAATGATGAAGCAACACTGTAAAATAGCTGTGCATTGCCGTACTTGAATTTTCTGTCACAAGCCTCATTACCCATGGTGCACCGCAGCTAGGCCCCTCCCCGTGGGTTAACCTTGTGTAGTCTCATCATCCTTGCTTACCGTGTAATACACGTTCAGTACATCGAAAGTTTTGCTTTGCCGCCGAAACTGTTCTGTCAAAGGAATAGTGCCAGCTGAAAAATAACTGTGTCTACTGCCCCGTGAAAATCAGCGCTTCGCCTGTGCTACATTGATCATCTACTGAATTTTGTACGTCGTGAATTGAGAGCAAATATATACGATTGTTTTGATATATGGAGAAAGTTATGAAAATCAGACTCCATGGCAGCACTAGGTAGAAGCTGTAAATGTCTTTATTGTTTCGATTTCAGCGTTAACTGAGCAAGAAATGCATTCGGTTAAAGGGATAAGGTTTCCACTTTTGCCATCTTTTGCAACCTAGTCTAATATTTGTTTATGTCGATCTCCATGAAGCGCAACATAATTACAAAACCAGCAAGCTGGCCTATTTTTTCCCCTATTTCGTTGACGTGACATAAAAGATGCAAATATATAAATGTATAAACCTGTAGACATACGACGGCGTTTATTATCTTATTTTAATTTGATTATCTCTCGTAAGCAGCCTTGTTTCTGGAGTTTTTTTGCTTCTCGTAGGCAAAAGCATAGCTAGGCCTATATGACACTTTGTTACCTCCCATAAACAAAGAAATACATGTCTGTACTTTCTCGTGTAGGCTGAGGTATACATGAAGAAGCTGTGCGAAGAGATAGAGAGCGACGCCAGAGGGCTGGTGGGAGCAGAGGAACTGATAATGGAGCAGCTGCACGGTGGCAGCGGCACTGCAGTTCGAGTCATGGTCGCTCCATTCCACCCTCAGCATCCAGGCATCTGCATCTCTAAGAGAAAGAGAGGCGTAAGTCAATGACACTCTGCACTGCATTTCTTCTTTTTCAATTTCGAATGTATATATGCAATAATAATAGAAGTGTGTGTTCTTTTTACCGGTCCTTCTGGCATTTCATGATTTACTATGCTTTTCCTCTCTACTTGCGTGTGGATTGCTTCTCGCTGTGGGTAGGGAGGCCCAAAATAGAAACGTTACAACATTTTTCTCACCTCCAGGTCACTTGACACCGTTAGGACTTAGGCGCAGGGGAGCTATCTGCCTTCACTCTTGATAGGCTTCACAAGTGGAAATCTTCACAATGTATGTCAGTAAGATTAGTCTTGAGAAGCGTTTTATTTCAACGTAGGATGTTTAATCCTAGTCTCTTTTCTTGAAACGTTTTCCAAGTCATTTGCCGGCGCATCAGATGGCGGCCTCCGCCGCTTCAGCCAGCGGGGCGAGCAGCCACAAGATCTCGGTGTTAGCCAGGCGGCTCTCCGCCACTCGGCCAGTCCGAGCCTACCTCGGGGCAGCACTGGCCAGCTTCTCCATTGCCCACTTGTGTAGTCGGCATTGTAGGACCTCTGCTGCCTATCTCGTCCGACTTCTGGGACACCTCACGGCGAGCTAACTAGCTCGTAGAAAATAAAAATAAATAAAAACATAACTTCTGCCTTTAGGGCACTAGCGAATACATCCAACTCTACGAGTTGGTGTCCTCTCCCACTGTCTATCTTGACCACCAAGACTGCAGGTTGAGTTGAGAAAAATGTATATAGCTATATACATACATAAAATAAATAACATAAGATAAAAAACATGGAAGTGGCAGCGCAGGGGTGGGCTCACAACCTCACCCCGCGGCAGTCAGTCAACGACTGCGCTGCTCCGCAACCATTAACCCCCGACTACAGCTGGGATCCTCAGAAGTAAAACCTCTAGAGCGCACTCTACCCCTGCCTAACGACTAGCTACTCTATTTTTCAACTACACTAGGGCTCTCCCTCGGCACAGGGATCGCCTTAGACGGCAACCCATCTTACTGCAGCCCATCTTACTGCAGCCCTCCTGTCGTTATCCGCGGGAGTCCGCTTCGCTCTAGATGCAATAAGGTATCTCTGAGCGGTGATTCTTGACTACAGAGCAACATCCTTTAGCACGGCTTACAATGGCAGAGGAGGCTTGCCAGTGAAACCTGACAATGAGGCACTGGTCCTGTGACTCCCCGACTATCGCAAAGTACTGGACTCAGTGCTTGTAATCTTAGACCTGCTCGCGGAACGTTCCGGTCATCGGTAATCAGAACCTCACCCAGTTGACCGAGCTGCCAGCCCTGTAGAGCTCATTTCCCGGCTATCGAGGAAAAGCCCTCTACTCCTTCATCAGTTGAAAAGTTGCTAGAACCTGATACCTCGTCGCCCACGAGAGTCTGACTACACTATCAGAAGCCAGTTTCCTCAATACAATATCAAGGACCTCATCCGGGACGCACACGCGGGTGAAATTAGCTTAGACCTCGTCTAGCCATTACCCAGTTCTCGAGGCCACAACACTCAGTACCGGTGAGCCTCGAACATAGAGGAATATCAGAGTCCTGTTCAACGATACGGACCCGAAGTTATCGCATACCGACGATGGCCTCTTCCCATTGAGACTCCGATTCAGGCTATACTCCCTCACTATCGGCTGCTTGGACGAATCAAGGATTGAGCTTATACAGACGCTGGTACAGAGCCTTCTACTCTGCGCATAGGCACCTACAGACCACCGTATGCCGGACTGTCTGTCCAGGCCAGAACAGAGCCTCGTGTCTGCCCCATTTACAGGAACCCAATACTGCCTCATTGGCAAGTTAATAACCCCTACGTACCCTCTACCTGAACGGGGAACCTCCCAAGCTTGAAACACCCAGCTGCAAGCAGCCCCAAGATCGTATCTGGTACTTTTCTAAACCGTTCGCTCAATTCGCCAGTCTAACTCATATTCCCAGTCAACAACAGCGTTCCCGTAACGCGATATTACGTCTGCAAAGCTCCACCCCAGTATTTCAGGACACCTGGGCTACATGAATGCCTTGGTCGACCCAGTTAATCAGAAGAGTCCCGGCTCCTCATCGGGCCACTCGCTCTGCACTCTCTCATAACACGTCTCGCCCTCAAGGGCCCTCACAACAACTCCTATCCCCAACCTCAGCGGCAACATCTCGCTGAGTACTCACGGCGATCCGTACACTTGCGGTACCACATTATCGTGATCTGTCAATAACAGAATGCCTCGTAATGGACGACCTCCCTCTTCGCGAAAGCAAGACTTCCTCGGATATGGCCAGCTCATTCAGCACTATATCTTGGGTCGCATCGGCACCGGCCAATCTCTCGTATTACGAACCATGCCTATCACGCTTGGCCTATGAATCTCCGCGGGACGGACACGCAGTTCTGCGGGCTTGGGATATCTACAAACGTTAGCACCTCGCTTCTTCGAAGAAGATATTTTCGGGGCCCGATTAGACCAACCTCCGACGACTTCCGCTCTCATCTGGCTGCCTGCAAGCCGGATCACCTAGCATCGGGTTGCGCCTTCCAGCAAAGACTTGCCCACACTGGGCAGTTATGCCGTTAACTCGGATGACTGCTAACTTAATTGTTACAACAACCCCTAGCTAAGACCTCGATCCCACACGACCCCTAATTTTCAAACTGCCCCCGAGCCAGGTCCACCCGGGATGCACTATCGTCTCTCACGACGATTTTGCGTTCACGTAAGCTTTCCTGCGCGCGCCACCACTAAAATAAACACTACCTAGGCAAACCTAACCTAACCTACCCTTACCTAACCTTCTAACCTAACCTTACCTAACCCAACCTAACCTAATCTAACCTCTCTAACCTTACCTGACGTTATCTAGCGTTACCTAACGTAACCTAATGTTACTTAACCTTAGCTAACCTAACCCAACTTAATCAGCGATACAGCGAGCAGCGCGGCGCACCAACTTGAACGCCGCTCACGTGCACATGATCTGCGTACACAAACACGCACACAAATCGTCGTGAGAGACAATAGTGCACCCAGGATATCCTCCCAGACAACCAGGACCGTAGGATTTGTATACTTACAAGTTTGCTACTCCAACTCCGGCCTCCGGATACTCGTCTCCCGCACTAAGTTCGGCAGACTACCCCGCTGACCTCGGGCCTTTGACCCCTTGAGCCATAACACAGACAAGCTCGCTCTATAAGACCCTTACGACTTCCTCCGAAGCCCTTAACCATCTCTTCATAGAGCAGTTAAATGCGGGCGGGGCTTCGACCACCCGCCTTCGATACAACGCCTCGGATTATCGCTTGTCTACCTCGTGGCCTAATTCTCAGAGATGTCTGCAAGACCTCCTTCGTCAGATAGGACCTAGGTAACTGTGATGAACCCATTGCGACAAGCACCACCAGCAATTGTGTCTCTATCATCTCCTTTGCGAAGTATATATGCTGTGTAAACTTGATGGGAATCCCCCCACATTAACTTCTTGACATATTCCGCGCCCTAACAGCGCCCAAGCCTGTGTTAAATCACAAAAATAGTTCGGTGCAATACCCTGTAGCGCCAATAAAACTCCTATTACATTTACTACTATTCCACAACCTGAGAGCCTCCTAGGGCCTGCAACCCGTTCAGGAAGCCGCCACTCTAGCGACTCGCCTCTACAAACGCAGGAGAGCAGCTAGAAAATCGCGTTCTTCCTACGTAAAGCTCTACTTCTCGCACTTAAGGCAGGTTTAAACACCTCCCAGTATTTCGGAGTATACTTAGCTCTGTTAGATTCATCGCCCCTGACCTAGCGACGAGGCACCCTCCCAGACTTCGTGTCTCTCCACAGCCTTAGCTTATCTTCTTCCCCTACCAACAACTAGCAACAATTGCTTAGGCTGGATAGCCTAGGATAATGGAGTAAGACTACAACTAAGCCCCTCGGCTTCGACGTGCTACTGCCCATCTACGTATATCTCGGAATCTGTGGACGCACCCCTTACAGTACCCACCTTTTGGCTATCAGAATGATTCCCCCATCATAGCCAAAGACCTCCCACATGGCCGTACTCTTCTGGAAACCTTCCCACCATCTTCGTGTATTTTTGGGTCAACCAACCCTCCTACCTTCTACACCTTCCCGGGTGTCGCCTCTGTCAACCTGAGATCCTCTAGCACGGCTACCGTCCACCCTGTCAGATCCTCTTCCTCCCAGCACACTTGAGGTCGCCTTCTCCAGACATCGGTTTCCTGCGATCGTCACTCCTTTGACCCACAGGAGCTTATGTCTTCCCTACGAGGCACTCAGGCCTCGAGTACACCTCATCTTACGACCCTGGCGCCCCCGTCAGAAAGTTTACTTTTGAACGATCCTTGACCAACGACAGATCTGCTGAGTGACGGAGAGCCGTCTGGCTGACACCGGGACCTTGTGGCTGCTCGCCCCGCTGGCTGAAGCGGCGGAGGCCGCCATCTGATGCCCCTGCAAACGACCTGAAAAACATTTCAAGAAAGAGACTAGGATTAAACATCCTACACTGAAATGAAACGCTTCTTAAGGCTAATCTTTCTGACACATATTGTAAAGATTTCCATTTGTGAAGCCTATCAAGAGTGAAGGCAGATAGCTCCCCTGGGCTAAGTCCTAACGGTGTCAAGTTCCCTTATGGTGAGAAAAAGGGCGTGTTCCAATGCCCTTGGCTTGTCACGAGCATATTTTGTTTTCTCGCAGTTTTGTCTGTTAATACTAGCATCGTCTTCGGTTTTATTTTCATGTAATTATCATTGTTTATCGTCTACATTTAAGAAGGCAAGCAAGGTAAGCTACGTTCTACATTAGTGTATCTCAAGTAACCGAGAATCTGTCATTTTGCCAGGGCTGGACGTCGCTCTGTACCCTGGAGGAACTCGTGGTGATATCGAGCAATTCCGCAGACCTGCTACTGGAGCTCTCCCGCCAGAGCGGTGTTCCCTTTCACTTCAAGCTGCCGTCTTTGGAGAGCCTCATGTCCTTCGTTAGCTGCCTCTCTGGCTACTACAGACTCCTCAAATGCTGGACTTTTGATTTGTGCAGGGAGGTGCCATCGCCCAGCATAGCCAAGCTCAAACGAAACAAGTGCCATGGCCCCGTGGGGTGAGTAATTACAGCTCTCATTTTTTTTGTCCCCTCTAGAATTGTGGTTGGTACTGGTGTTCTGTAGGTTGTTCCTTTGTAGAAGCCTCGTCCCGAGCCCGAAATTTACAATAGCCTGCGGATGTTCCCTGGGCTGCAGTGTGGAATGGGTGCTGTGTTGCTGTCTAGGTGCCTGCCAGCCAGTCCAGGGCATATGATAACGCCAAAGGTATGACAGACAGGAATTAGCGGAATTGGTAAGGGTGCGGCGTGACTTCATCGGGGTCGAGTTGATCAGCACCGATGGGAATTCTGTCAGTAGTCATTTTCTTTATTCAGCTATGAACTGGTTATCGAAATAACTTTATCATGATTTGTCTAGGGTGCCCGTATACTATACTTGTGTAGTGCCACACTGTGTTTGTATGTATAGCTAACTGCTTCGTGGTCGAATGATAGGCCGTTTGTTTTAGGTTAGTTAGGACGTCGCGCTCCCGGGGTGAATTCCATTGTTAACTCGTTTCGCCGCCGCACGATTTTCTTACCGAAGTATTGAAAATGTTGCTGGACGTCTGTCGAGGTTCATCATATTTGGTTATTAAGGACAAGTTCTGACTTCTGGGCAAACTTTCGGCCTAGGTTGAGTTACTGCCTTGTCGAAGCCACTGACGCACGCGCCAGTTTACCATGCGGCAATTTTAACGTTCCACCGCTGTCCTGCGGACTTGCGCCCGATCAAGAGTAAAGGCTGCATAACCTAAGGTGTGACGAGTAGTATTGACCTTCCCTTTACCTGGCCCGTGCACCAGCTGGGCTTTGACCCTTCGGGGAAATTGTGTATGGAATTGCTATTTAGTGACCTTGACTTCTTGGGTGATATTCCACCATAGGCCTACCCTATATCCCTGTCCGACTGTCAATAGGTCTCACGTACACTGTAAAAACGTTAAGTGCTTCAACAGGAAGAAATTAGAAAAGTGTCTGTATTATTTTCCGTTTGAAAAAGTGCCTAAAGTATCCGTCGCTTCGCTGGAAGAGCCTGTAGTTCACGTAATTTGCAGTAAGACAATATTTCGTTCTATGTAACGACGAGGATTTCTGCATTGTTTCTGTGAAATCGTGGGAAATATCTGTTGAAAGGTTTGTTAGCGAAAAGTTGCCCTAGATTCCATAAAATCCCTGGCTCAGAAGTTCTACATTAATTTCTTTGTTCAATATTACTTGAACTTTGTATGCTCTTGATTGTAATATTTAGAATGTCTTGAAACCATTGATATTGTTATTAATGTAACATTATATTTAGGCACCGCTCATATTTGTTAAATATTAATGGAAGAGCCTTAATGATCAAACCTTGTTGCTAAAGCTTGTTCATAAAAGTGTAGATGTAGGTACTGTTTTATCAAATATGAATACAGAAGCAGGATTTGCCGATAAACATTCACTCTCAAAACACTGCCAAACAGCGATCAGCACGAATCGAATATATTTGCTCCAGGAAAGAAATACGGACATGGTATAGGCCGAATTATGTATCAAAGAGTGTTTAAAAACAATACCACTGTGCGTTAAATTACTTTATTGGATATATATGGTTGATCGTTTTTTTGACATAAGGGTCTTTTCGTCCATCTCTTGCCGCCTGAGCACAACGTTGTAGTTCCGGCTTTAAGCCGAGTAAATCATCTTAGATCGCTATTAACCGTCTTAGATTCGGAAATAGCGGCTCAATACCAATATAATAATACATGAGGGTCAAAGTACAGTAAAAAGAACGTTGATGGCTCGATTGGTTAAGGCGTTATCTCCAATTTGGAAGTCTGAATGATGTGGCTTCGAAACGGGCCTAGGCCTAAGCTTTCCCATTAAGACCGCTACGGTATACAACATCAAAATTCACATTCTGTACACTGTGACGAGCAGTTATTTTGCTTCCGTTTATTGATAGAACCACTAAATAGCTACTCCCTGTTGCGATTTACAGGAAGTTCTAGTGTGTTCGGCCAATAGGCATTCCGGATACTTTCATGCAGTTCAAGCATAAAGTTTTTATAGCTTACTCGGGTCATCTCTTGGGTCTAATAGCAATGACGTTGCATCTGGCCGTAACTCTTGCTGTGAGGTTAATTTGCAAGGTTTGGTAAGTTTTCTTCTGTCTTTGCCTTTTGATTTTCTGTCGGTAGTTGCACATTGGCCAAATTCAAAATGTTTAGAACGCACATAAGTTACATTCCAAAGCTCGATACCTTCCAGCAGAAATGCCCAGATATAAATAATTATAACGCACATCGCGAAAAGTAGATTAATAATGAACTGCTATCAGCACCGTATTGTAATATATATATTATTTTAAGTTAATTAAATATACATGTATGCAGTACAATAACAATACCACCCTCGCTCATACAAACCACTTTGGTAAAATTTTACTTTCACTTACACATGTTTTTTGGGGTTTTTGTTGTTTTCAGTATGTTAATTGGGTCAATTTAAGACAATTTACATGAATAACGTTTCCGTCGCAAATGCTTAGTTTTTGAGATATTAGACTTTGAAGTTCCCATTGTTTTCCTATGGGAGAAAATAGCCGATGTCGTCACAGGCTTTAAAGGAACCAAACCTAGCCTTGCCTAACCCAACCTTACTTAACCTAACCTAACCTTGTCTAACCTAATCTTACCTAACCTAACCTTACTTAACCTAACCTTACCTAACCTAACCTTAATTTCGCTTGTTTAGGATCGCTCGGTATTTTCTCTCTTAGAAAAATAATGGGAACTTCAAAGTCATATATCTCGAAAACTAAGCATTTGCGACGAAAACGTCATGCGTGTAAATTGTCTTGAATTGACACAATTTACATACTGAACACAAGAAAAGTCATGAAGATCATGTGTAAGTGGAAGTAAAATAATACCGCCACTTTAAGCTAGTACTGACAGGAGACATATTTCGCATCGACATATGACAGTGTTCGTGTGTATATATCAGTGGTAAGAAACATGTTAGTTAGACCTTGGGATACCGACTTTTTTCCACGCTCGCATCACTTTTTTATATGCTACTGCTCATTATGGTCTCTTTCCTTTGCTTATTATTCTCCATCTTACTGTACTCATGCGGGACAACCATCCCTACTTGGTTGGAATAAGGCCTCCTAGAATACAAGGCTTGAGCTCTGTCGGTCCATAAACTGCGGTAATTTACAGGATTATAAACAGTGGATGATAGCAGCACATTAACAAAGGCTATTTAACGCTACTCTGGCATAGTATGGCCCGTATTTTTCACCACTAGGTCGACTAAAACGTGAAAAACTGTAACTGCAGAGCATCTTTTCGAGCGCTTGCACAGAGTGTCGGCTGGCCACAGATGACTAAAGTTGCTGCGTGTTATGGCCATGACACGCGCTAGTAAAATAAATGAATATCGTCATCTTCTCGTCCGAGTACGTTGATGTGCCCTTTTAAATACCGTACCACACTTTCAAAGAATATTTCTAAATCTTTCCCGATATAATGGGATGTCCGAATGTACGATAACTATCAGTATTTGCAGAGTAAGGTGTACTGACGGTAAACATTTCCACACCATATTTTGGCTATCTCAAAGCTGTGTTTACGAAAGTTTAACATAACGATTAAAGGCCATGATTAATAAAATGAAACGAAATGAGTGGTACTAGCTGCAGTATATTTTGAACAAAGAACATAAATATTACAGAAATAAACAGGAGACATGTTTGAGGCTTCAGCGGTTGTCCGAACTGCACAGCTGTAGGCAGCATTTCCATACACTGCACAAATTATTGATGCTACAGTGCTACGCTATGAAAAACAGAAACGTATTCCTAAAGCATTATTCACATATTTATGTATGTATAATGCACAGCACTGATAGAAGCTGATATGCAAGGCATTTTAGGTAAATGGGTTGCGAGCAGCAAAACTTTTGGGGTTAGTATGGGTAACTCCACATTCCCAGCTATGATAGGCATGCAAAATCTACCTAAACTTTATTTAGATTACTGCAGATGTGGATACAACACTTTTTGCTCTTAATACCATATATGTTCATAAACATACAGCGATGCAATTTAGGCCCAATTTCCTGTGAGAGCCAACTAAACATTTTTATATTAAGAAGTTTGAGTCTCTATTTTCACAGAGGAAGAAACAAGGAACATATATGAGAGTACGTCAAAAGCTTGGAGATTAGATTGTTGAATAGTTAAGGCTCCATCTCTACTACTTAGGTGATGCAACAATGGAAGAAATAAAGGACACAGAGAATGACGATAGAGAGGGGGACGATTAGATGAGGAAAGCCTGAACTCTGAAAATGAAGGACTCACTCAAACAAAAACGTCTGTGTTCGTTGCTGCTTCTGCTATGATCAGAGTTTTGCTCACTTTAGCTGCTAATTTGAACACACAACTAATCTATGATACTAGGTTGCCCGACGGTCAAAATAAAGTGACGGCAACTAATGTGCGTTGGCTTCGGAATAGTTTAGGAACTGGCAGCAATTTAACCGGAAGGGTAGGGTGTCCTAGCTACGAAGATTAGTATATCAAGCCCAGTAGAGTGAAAATATAGTAGACTAGTCTAATTCTGAGAAGTGTTGCCGTCAGCCGGCGGTGTCCCGCTCAATGTGTTAGCCTGTACCACAGCATCTAGCGGTGAATGCGACGCGATCTCGGCGCCCCGAAATGGTGTTGCAGAATGTGCAGAAAGCTCATTCTTGAATATTTTTGGCGGAGTCGTATTTGCTGTATATCAGTTTAAAATGGTGAAAAACAATTCAGTAAAAGGGCTTTAAATACCTAGTAGAATTCGGCTAATGTTTGCCGTTATGAAAAATTTACTTTACTTTCATAGCTACTATCAATCGATCACAATGTTACAAACCCAATTAGTGTTTCTAAACAAAGTCATTTACCAAACTCATAACCCAGCAATTTTTAAAGCTGTCGGTGTCACCTGATGTTACCCCACCTATGCCGCATTGAAGGTTGGGGTAGCACGGGTCACACCGAAGGTCTGATGGCAACAGGCCTCAGGAGTCTACAGTACTCTGCGTGGAAAGCATCATCTCTAGTGAAGATATTTAACCCAAGAAGGAGGACTAAGGAGAATGAAGAAAAAACAATCCAAATAGAAGCCGAACTAGAGTACGCTAAGATTGCATACCTCCGCCAAGCAAGACAACGTTAATGAAAATTTCTGTTTGGTTCTGAAACTATGATTTCCTCAGTATCAGCACCAAATCTGGTCATTTGTGCCTTTTGACAGTAACAGAAACGATCTGTAATTTTCTTGAAGCTTCGGGCGTAAGTTCACGAGCTATGATCTGGCAAACATTTTGACAAACATTAGTCGAACACACACAAACGGATATAGGTACTGATCATCACCAAAATTTGGTCTCTTGTATATTTTGATATTTCTAACAATTCTAACAAATTTCATAAAGTTTCGTTCATAACTTTTTGAGTTATAGCTATTTCTGACAAAGTTTGGCTAACCTGAATCAAACACACAAACAAACGAATCGATCATCAATAAATTTGATCATTTATGTCTTTCAACATTTCTAAAAATTCTTGCAAATTTCATAAAGATGTGTTGTAGACTTCTTGAGTTATTTTGCTTACAAGCATAATATCAAACACAGAGGCGAACGAACCAACAAATCGTAACAAAAATTTGGCCATTTACTCTTTGTGATATAGCTACCTCACAACTCATGTAAATTACATATAAATTGTCCCTAACTCTTTCAGTTAAAGCATCAAGAAAGAAGAGGCAGACAAACGGAACGATGGATCTTCACCAATAGTTAATCATCTGCTCCTTCTAACATACCAAACAATCTTTTAAAATTTCGCCAAAATCCGTCCATAACTTTTTGAGTTAGCTTTGTGACTGATGGATAAACAGACAGATAAACAGACAGACAAAGAAATATACTCGATGAAAACATAACCTTGACGGAGCTAATAATGTGACGCATTTGGTAGGTACTGCAAGAAAATTATACGCACTGCTAATGTACAACGTGCGAAGCAACAAGAGATTTACTAAGGAGAAGCCTTTCTATCTCCCAAACTCAAGAGGAAGACCTCAAGAAATACAACTTCCTTTTTAAAGTGCAGTGAGAGTCAGGGAAAGAAGTGTCTCCTGTATGTTCAAAGAACTTATTTGCCATTAATTTGAGGCTCGCATTTCACCTGTTTCAGCCTCTGTTAATTTGAGGCTCGAGATTCCTCTTATCTCAATCTTTGTTAATTTGAGGCTCGAATTTTTTCTCATATCACTTTTTGTTAATTTAAGGCTCGAATTTCCTCCTATCTCAACCTCTGTTATTTTGAGCCTTGAATTTACTCCCAATATCAACCTCGTCCTGATCAGCAGATGAATTTTCTCCTATCTTGCACCTTAGATCAGAATGAAAGGACCTACTAAGCTGTCAACAAGCTGTGTATTATTACCAGTACCTGTATGATACTATAGTGAATATTTCAATAAAGTGGACTTCTCAGTTTATAGCTTTTACCGTAAAATTATCTTACAACATGTGTTCTCGATGCATTTTAGTTTGATAAACTTTCAAAAATCGTAACGCATCATTCATCCATTTGGGACAGTGTCGTCAAGATGAGCCACTTTCAGCTGTATCTTGTTTGGGTCTTCAGTAAAGATAGTTTCACTACACAAGTGTAATTGGGGAGGGAGTAATGGCTGAAAGTCCGTGTGGAGTAGAAACTCCAAGTTCATGGGGAAGTTCAACTTGAGCTGAAGCTGATGAGATCAGCACTCATACCTAGCGATTGAACTGTCGTACTCCATGCCACTTGAGAACATCACTCCCAAGTCATTCGTTCTTCATGTGCAGATGGGAATTTGCTCACTTCAAGCTCCAGAGCAAGTGTGGCGGAGAGGCAGGGGTGGGGCTCCTGCGTCAGTCATCTCGTGCCTACGATCGCTACAAGCTCGATGTGTATAGTAGAAAGGCGCCACACATCCGTACCTATTCTATCTCACACACTGAGGGCAAGGTAAGTAAATTACTTCATGTGCAACTGACTGGCGGCGAGGTAGGTAAGTAAAATGTTTCACCTATACAACCCGTCCACTTCACTTAATGGGTCTCAGGCTGGGTGGTCCCGACGTACATCGGTTTTAGTTATGTACATATTTAATCTTAATTATTAATCGGCACATTTTTCTGTATTAAAGATTTGCTTACTTGTACTATCCTGCTCTTTGTTAAATCTTTGGCTTCAGCCACCAAGTTATGATTACAAAAAAAAAATCTGGGAGCAGGTTTTCTGAAGGTGTTGCCTGGGACACCTAACAAGGACTATACTAGGCTATGGTGTGACGTACTTGAGAAATAGAACTCCGCTCAGAGGGCGTAGGATACGCCATGTAGTTAGGTTAGTTTAGTTTGCTCATCGTAGATTATGGACAGCAGCACGGATTCCATAGGTTACTTTAGCCTCAGCTAGGCCTTTGGGACGTCTGTATTTCATGTCCACTTTGCTTCTTTCCATTTTTATCCTCTTTTCAGCCATACTTTATCCCATTCTTTTCTGCTTAAACAAAATGTTTTAATGATAATAATCTGTAATTCCTCTTCTTTCGCGATTTGCTGTTCCCATGAGCGTTGATCATATGTGTGAACACCCTCGTGTATGGGTTCCACTTTTCTCTTGGCATAGCTATTATACAGTATGTTTCCTCCTCTCTTAGACTATCTAGTGTGTGATGGGTTATTTAATAATGATAATTTTGCACATTTGAAGTTCAACTTAATGAAAATGAAGATTGATTCTGCACAGAAAATGAAAATCAATTTCACACATATGATAAGTTCATTTCGCTTAAAAAGTTTTATTTCCGAAAACACTAGATAAATTCCACACGTTTCTAGCTTTCTGAAAGGCAAACATTTGTATTCAGATTATAGACATGTGACATTAGAGGCAGCATTGCTGCGGGAAGGCGTCTAATGCGTTTTATGGTGTCGCTCATGTCATGCATGCTTTTTTTGCTCTTTTAAAACTCCTGATAGCTTGTTTAATTCTGGTCCTTGTCTTTCTTGATTGGCCTATTGACTATTATCCTTTGCAAGAAAACCAAACTAATTGGGTTCGCAAGATTGTTTGATATACAGTAGACCCATAACATTTGCCTTTTCCTTACCTCTTTGATCACAGTTGTTGCCATGAAATATCAAACTGCCTGAACTCCAGTTTCTTGATGTAGAGCTGCTACATTTAATTTCTTCTTCCCCCCTCAGAGCATAGGATGGGCTATAGGATTAACTGAGCTAGGTTTTCGCCCTTCCTCTGTTTGGGAAGCAGCATCCACAGGGGACCCTAAAGATCACCTTGCGTCATTCCTTTATGCCCACTTTGGTCCCTTCCACCTTCATACTCTTACTAATAATGCTTTATCCTGTTCCTTCTTCTTTTCCGACTGCCCTCAGGGGTATATTCTGGCGGTCCCTTTCCATGCCATAATATATTTGAGCCTCGCGAACCCAAGGGTCCCGAGTCTCTTCTCCGCATATGATGTAACATCTGGCCGCAGTTCCTGCTGAGAAGGTTAGTTTTGTAGAGTGAGGTAGGTTCTCTATGTTTCCTTTCTGTCCCGCGGGGTGGGCCGCCGATCGAGGTGACCGACTTTTTCTACGGGGCTCTTACCTTCGCCCGTGCAGAGGGCCACGGAACGAACCGACCTCACGGGCGCTTCTTTCTCCTGTCTTCTTCTCTTTTCGTCCTTCATCTCTTGCCACCTGAGCACAACGTTGTGGTTTCGGCTGTAAGCCGAGTAAATCATCTTAAATCGCTATTGATTGTCTTGGTTTCAGAAATAGCGGGACAATACCAATGTAATAATAACACCCTCGTGCATAGGTTTCACGGTTATATTGACTTTCCACCGTATATGTCCCTTCTATTTCCTGTGTGAGATCGGCTTGGTACTGGGCACGGAAGCTTAATCTACTCTATAACAATATCTAACATTGTTCGTCTTTTCTGGCTTCTATTGATCACAGTTAGTGCTGTGAATGCTTGAACCTTACATACACTTGCTGAACTATGGCCTACCTATCTTGCTTTTTCATTTCGGAGTGCTGTTATATATATTTCCTATGAGTGACTCTGCATTTATTCAAGTTTGATTTCTGACTTTTACATATAATTTAACTGTATGTTGATGTGTTACTCAGTTTTCATCATTCCTGATATTTCAATTCTCGTCTCATGGTTAATTGACTTTCGGTTAAATCTGATTTTGCAGTTTACCATCAAGAACGCGGGAGTGGACCAAGCGTTCGATTCTCTTGCTCAGCTCATCAGCCACCTGATTGAAAGTAGTAGGTCCTCCCAGCAGCCGGATGTCACCAGCACCAGTGATAGCCATAACAAACTCTCCACCAGCTCCGTTTCTGTGGCGTCTCGGGGCTCCAATTCCCCTGCTTGTAGTGTTAAGTCTCTGGGTGGATCATCGGAGCAGCAGCAGCAGTCTGACAAGGAAAATGTCTCCAATACCGCCCTCCCACTGTCACCGTCCGGTAACAGACGACATATTCCGGTCCTGGTACTCACGCGACTGCTGCCACCGTCCGACTATGATAGGCCTGAACTGCTGCTGCTGTGCTTCGACAGACAGAGTGACAAGGGTCAACAGCAGCAGCAGGGACCAATGGTAAGAGAGCAGTCAATAGCAGGGACCAATGGTAAGGTAGCAGTCAGCAGCAGGGACCAATGGTAAGATAGCAGCCAGCAGCAGTGACCAATGGTAAGATAGCAGCCAGCAGCAGGGACCAGTGGTAAGATGAAGCAGTGAGCAGCAGGAAGCAATAGTATGATATCGTATATCAGTCAGCTGAAGGACCTTTGGTGAGCGAAGACAGCTGGCCGTAGCATCTGTTGTTAGTTGCAGTTATGCACATTGGCGCCCACGTAGGTATGTTTGGACATGAACAGAAGGACCTAAATTGGCGTACCGTCATTTTTTATAGCTACTAACATTGAATGCTATTTACTGAAATAATTAATCTGCAGTGTATCTTGAGAGATTTACATTGAGTGCTCACGAAAGATTTATAGCTTTTCTCTACGTTTCTAAAATTACATTTTTGCTCATTGTTAAGTTGAAAAAGAACACTTCTTGAATAAAACTACGAGCATCCACTATATAATAAAACACAGTTGTTGGTAGCTTGCTTGCTTGCTGCCTTGCTCGCTTGCTCCAATGTTGGTCCGTCTCTCCGTCACGCAGTTAAGAGTATATATAGAGAAACTTCATGTACCGAAAAACAAGTAGAGATACCATACAATTTCAGCGCTTGGAGTACCGGTGACAAATATAGCTCTGGATCTCCGGCCTCTGGATCCCCGTTTTCATTGCAGAATGATATCGTAGCAGTTGAATTTTCGCGCTGAACAAACGCCTTTTTATATTGAATTTACATCGCAGCCAAATTTCGACGCTGGAAGTTCAACAATCAGTTGGTATCCACAATACGGTGAGCTCTGGGTATTTCCAGTGAATTCTTTTGACTGAACTATATTTTCTTAGTGCCACTTAACGCTTGATCAATCCAAGCTGATATTCACGCCTTACCTTGCAGGGGGATATTTTGCTACCGCAAAACTCATGGTTGTACAGCTTGCGTTTCACAAATGGAAGATCAGGCCTGCAGGGATGAGATCTATAACACAGCAAAACTTATACTGGGAACCGAAGCAATAATTAAAAAGCTCAATCACAATATTTTTGCCGTCATCTTTGACGGCTGGGCCCTCTAGTGCTAAGTAAAGTACGACGTCTCTGCCATCTCCTCAGGTATTGGCTCTGAAATAATGTAAAGCACAATCAGTAAATTACAAGGTTACACACTTTTGTAAATTTCTAACACATAAGATAACAGCTAAGACGAAAGATTAGGGAAGTGCAGCTGCTGGCATGGTCGGTGCATGACTGGCGGAAAGAAAGGGTTTGTGGGCAAGTACCTAGTGCTGGTGGGCGTGGAAGTGCTAGACGAACAGGTTTAGGTAGTTGGAAAATTCGTTGTATTTCACGTTGATGATTGTGCATATTTCCTTATTTCCAGGGCTTCTGCTATTTTTATTGATGTTCTGTACGAGTATGCTTGAATTATACTAAATGCTGGGTAGAAAGTGTCCAAGGAGGGTGGTTCCGTTTGGTGATCGTCTCTGTAATGCTTGAAGATACTGCTAGACGAGTACCGGTAATGCTTTGCTCACCGTTCCAGCGCGCGGGTCGTGTGTCCAATGTATGTAGCATTACAGCTAGCATGTGTATACATGAACTTATAGACCCCGCCCACACGCTGGAGGTCTGGTGCTGAAGAACGCTGTAAGTTTCCGAGGTTTGTAGTATGGCTGTACTGCTATTTTCTTCGCTGGGTCAACACGTTGAATGTGCTGTGCGATGATATTGCTTAGAAAGTCTGAATCTTTTCTATAGGTGTTCAAGTTATGAAGTTCTACGTAAAGGTTAACTGTTTCTTCGGTGCGGTGCTGGTTGTTGTGGTATCTGTCCAGTAATGTCTTCACTATTTTGTCGAGCATTATCAGAGGGAAGCCATTATTTGTTAAAACTCACTTTATTCGCTTGATTTCGGCAGTGCAGGTATCCCAAGATGAACAATGCTTCAGGGCTCGTTGGAGAAGTGTCTTTGCTATTGATTTTTTGTAGGTTAGAGGTACTTGTGAGTTGAAGTGGGTGTAGGATCCATTGTCTATGGGTTTGATGAAGACGGATGTGGCGAAATGTGTTCCTTGTAGCTGCATGCGAACGTCCAAAAAAATGAAACTTGCAGTCTTTCATTTCCTCATGGGTGAACTTAAGGGCTAAGTTGCGGTGCTGTCTTCTTTTAAAGCAGTTAAGATGATTTACAGTTGAAAATACGGCCATGATATCGTCTACGTATCGTTTGTAATGTTTCGGCTTTGATGGTTTTTCTTGAGAGAAAAGTTTTTCTTCAAAATGTGACATACGTATAATAGTCTGCGAAAGTCGGTCCTAAGGGTGTTCCCATACTCACACCATCTGTTTGAAGGTACGACTGTCTTAGGTGTTCAAATGGCGTTTCTGTTATGCAGGTTAGCTATACAATTTTGAACATATCCTGTGGACAGAGAGGTGGCGGGAGAGATGGGTAATGGTAAACGCGTGACATAATGATTTCAATAGTTTCATGGACGGGTGCGTTCGTAAAAAGTGATTGAACGTCTAATGAAACGACTTAATCTGTGGGGTTTACTGTAAGTGAATCCAAATCAGTGAGAAGTTGGTCGCTGGACGAAAGCATGCGTGTCTGGTTGATGAACGGACGGGTATTTTGGTTCAGTCATTGGGTAACATCGTGCGTGGCAGTTCCCGTCATGCTTATGATGGGGCGTAGCTGGGGGTTGTGTATGTTCTTCTGGATTTTTGGTAACCGTAGAGATGACCAAATTTGTGAAGACATTACTGGACACATACCACAGCAACAACCAGCGCCGCACTGAAGAAACAGTTGATCTTTACGTAGAACTTCATTACTTGAACACATACAGAAAAGATTCAGACTTTCTAAGCAATATCATCTCACAGCACATTCAATCTGTCGAACTAGGGAAGAAAATAGCAGTGCAGCCATACTACATACCTTGGAAACTTAACAGCGTTCTTCAGCACCAAACCAAAAGTACCGGACCTCCAGCGTGTGGGCGTCGTCTATAAGTTCATGTGTACACATGCTAGCTGTAATGCTACATACATTGGACACACGACCTGCGCGCTGGAACGGAAAGCAAAGCAGCACCGGTTCTCGTCTAGCAGTATGTTCAAGCATTACAGAGACGATCACCAAACGGAACCACCCTCCTTGGACACTTTCTTCCCAGCATTTAGTATAATTCAAGCATACTCGTACAGAACATCAATAAAAATAGCAGAAGCCCTAGAAATAAGGAAATATGCACAATCATCAACGTGAAATACAACGAATTTTCCAACTACCTAAACCTGTTCGTTTAGCACGGCCACGCCCACGCTCACCTGCATTACTTGAGGCGTTGCCCACCAGCCCTTTCCGCCAGTCACGCACCGACCATGCCAGCAGCTGCACTCCCCTAATCTTTCGTCTTAGCTGTTATCTTATGTGTAAGAAATTTACCAAAGTGTGTAACCTTGTAATTTGCTGATTGTGCTTTACCTTATTTCAGACCCGATACTTGATGAAGGCCCCAGTAGGAGATGGCCGAAACGTCGTGTTTTACTTAGCATGCTCGTAATTTTATTCAAGAATTGTTCATTTTGAACTTTACTATAAGCAAAATGTAATTTTATAAACGTGGAGAAAAGCTGTAAATCTTTCGTGGGATTAAATGCCGATTTAAAGTACCTGAAATTGAATGCTCAAGGAAATACATACCTAACTGGCATCACGCTTGATTGGACATTGCCCTCTGGGTACGGACTCACAGGTAAAGACATACTCTGGCCTGTACGTCCAAGCCGTCGCTTCGTAGCGGGCCTTGTCAGAAGGTCTCACAAAATTACATAAAACTATTCCATTAGCGTGCAGCACTTAATCTTCAAAAGTTATGATGCGAAGATCATTCACTGATAAAGTTCTTGCTCACCCAGGAAGTTAAAATCATAGTACAACTTGCGAGACGACAATAAACAGTCGTAGTGTAGTTACATGTGCGGTAACGCAAACCACGAACTTTTAGCCTTTTTTCTCCTTTTGCAGATATTCCGTGTAGAATCCTTCGTGTCTGACGGCTCCCCTGCTATACAAGGGTCGTTCTACCGCGTCATGCGGGCCAGGAAGGCATCAGATGATGCAAAAATTTGCGCTGTCAAGGTATGGTGCGCCTGCTATCCATCGTTTCATATTTATGTATGCACGGATATCGTACAGGTTGTTTCCATTCATTTGATTTCTAACATTTTTACTATATATTTTCCTTTGCCCTAAGCTAAGGCTGTCCAACTGCACCTGGCTGCAGAGTATGGGAGAAGATTTATATATCTTGGGCCACACATACCTATGTAAGTTCTTTGCGAGATTCAGAAGATTTTGGTGAGGCATTTGTATTTTTCTTGTCTTGTCCTAATAGTTCTGTAACTTCTGTTGAGTTTTTGCTCAAATAGCTCAAAACTAATCTGAAAAAGTAACTAGTTATGGTCTTACATGAAAGGAAAACCGACAATCCTGATGAGGCATTCAGTACACTACACGGGCACCTGTCAGCTCACAAGCTTCTTTAATTGTGTAACTAGCAGTCTGTAGACCAATGATCTGAGCAATTGTTTCGCGTGATAATTTTTTTCTGTTTCGGTGCCCTGAAAGCCAAAGTTGTAAGTGAGTACCAGCCGCTCGTCAAATGAAAGGGGACCTCGCGGAGCAGAGCGTCACACACAAGCTTGCACCAAGAGTGTCCACGGCACTCTGAAGGTTTTGCCGATGGCTCTGGCATGTCCTATAGGTTTCCATTCCGCTCTATGTGGTACCAAAATGCTGGTAATACAAGGTTGACTCCTAAAAATACAATTCTTGTTGTAGAGGCTGAAGCGCATATACAGTATATTCCAATGAAGATAAACTACGTCACGATGTCAACGGTAACTAAAATGGAAATTATTATAAGTTGAAAATGTATATATAATTACATGTAAACATGTCGGGCGCGTGGTATTGCACTGCTAGCTGCCAGAACTGTCTTCATTGGAATACTCATTCAGGTGCATAGGATGGGCCATTGGGTGCGGTTTGTTAGGTATGCTCGCCCATCATATGTTATGGGAGCAGCGCCCCCAGGGACCCCATAAGTTAACTTTATCCCTACCTTGGCCTTCGGGACATCTGTCTTTCGTGCCCACTCGCTTCCTTCTGTTTCAGGCTCAGCTAATAATTCTTTGTTTTATTCACTCTTTTTCCCGACTTGCTGATCCTGCGTGGGACCACCCTCGTGCATGAGTTCCACGTTTCTGTTGCCATGCTGTAGCAATGTCCCTTATTTACTTCTGTGTTTAGTCGGTGATGTCGTGGAAAGGAAGGCTTAGGTTATTCAATACTATACCGGTAGTAATGATAATAATAATCACTGGAGCTTGACCTCTTTTTGACGATGAGAAGTAGTGAATTTCAATTATTGTCATGCCCTGTCTGTAAACATCATCGCTGTGTTAGGCGCCAGAGCTGCTATCCCTAGAGTACAAGAATCTCATCCTGACAGTCAAAAATAGTAAATTCAGGTATTCCTCTCTATTGTAAACATTGTTTCTCGCTAGGTTCCGGAGCTTTCATCACTGGAACACAACAACAGGTTCCTGACCATGTGTGATGACTGGTGCAAGCTACGCGAGTGCGACGCTGTGGTGCAGATGTTGGGCATCACACTCAGTCCTCTCACTGTCATCATGGAGTGGGTGTCGGAAGGGCCACTTGATTTCTACATCAGAAGCAATAAGAATATCTCAGAGGTTTGTTGGGTTCTCTTCATCTTAGCGTAGCGTGATACTGAAGCAGACTTTTATCGCAAACAGTTATGCAATCTTAAAATAGTACTAATTTTGTTGCTTAAGTCGTTTGTCTATTGAAGATAAAGGTTGAAAAGGAAATTTTTTTTTAAAAGATGTTCCGGAGACCAGCTCCATCTTCGGCTTAGTTAACAGGCATAAAGAGATGCAAACTAAAACTAGAGCACTCTTGAGAGCGCATACCTCCGCCAAGCAAGGCAATGGTAACGGAAAATTCAAATTGATTTTGAAACCATGATTTTTTTTCTATCAGCACGAAAATCTAGCCATTTATGCCTTTAAGGAGCATTTGCAATTTCAGTAATTTTCTTGAAGATCCGTTTGTAACTTTTTGAGTTACATATACTACTAAAACATATTCTGACAAACATAAGTCAAACTCACAAAGAGACAAACCGCTCATCACCAAAATTTAGTCATTTATGTATTTTAACATTGCGAACAACTCCTGTAAATTTAATAAAGATATAGGTATTTATAACTTTTTGAGTTATATATTGTGCTAACGAGCATAAAATTGAAAAACAGCGGCGAACAAACAAATCATTACAAAAAATTTGACCATTTACTCTTCATGATACACCTAACAACTCATATAAATTTCATAAAAATCCGCCCATAACTATTTGAGTTATGGCATTAAGAAAAACAAGGCTGACAAACAAACAAACGGATGAACGGATATTCGCCAAAAGTTGATCATCTGTTCCTCCTAATAGACTTAATAATCTCTGTAATTTAGGTCAAAATCCGTTCACAACTTGTTATCATGATGACAGACAGACAAATAGACAGAACGACAGACAGACAAATCCGACGAAACTATAACCTCCTTGGTAATGAGTTCATGTCCTACGTAACAGTAGCTAAAGATATGGTTATTGTCAGTAAATTGAAACGTTTTCTATTTACCAGCTTCCAAGCATAAAATCTACTATTGCTATTTACACCAGGTTTGAGTTGGTGAACAAAAGTCTTTCAAAAATGCGTACATACAGTACATCTAAATTACTGCAGAATGAAGTGAGATTAGCCACCTCATTCTTTTTACGTCTTACATGCCGTACGGTGTTCTTGTATAACTATAAATAATTTTAGCATATTGGAAGCAATAAATGATACTCTACATTTACACATTTTAGAATCACTTCTTATTTGCAAACTTAAACCTGGCGTAAACACAAACTCTAACACTTATCCTTTAAAGTTAGTATACAGATCAATTTTTAGTATACTGACCCTAAATATATCTTTAGCCATAGAGGACCTTTCGAGATTTACTTACGTCTGTTTATGTCTGTTCACAGAGCTGTTGATGGAACAGGTTTCCGGAGCGTTTTCTTTGCTTTTTATTTTTAATCTTGATACACTCCTAGTCATATTTCAGACCAACAGAAAAACTGGAAAATGCTTTTTTCATTGATATACTTGAAAACGTTTCTAACCAATTTTTTCTTAGTAAAGGTAATGTATGCGACAGGGAAACAGCTTCTGTTTAATCGATTTAATTAGAGAATCACATTATAAGCAACTGAGGTGCTTACCAACTATGTAGTTACAAACTTGAGACCACACCGTACGAAAATCTGAATGTAGGGACATTCATGAATTTTATCTCGCTTAGAGGTTTTCACTGTGTAAAGTTGTCACTATCCTCAAAGCCAGTTAGCTATCTTCTCTGGAACGTGGTCCGATCTTTGAGTTGTAGAAGCTAGGTCTGTTACAGCATGCAATCGTGACTAAGGTTAAATGCAATAAAACAAGCGATTTGACACTTCCTGAAAGACCTTGGCAGTGCTTGACAAAAAAAAAAAAAAAAAAATACCAGCACTGAGTATATGTGTATAAGAAACGAAAGGGTTAGTCGTCAAGATAAGGAACGATCTTCGAGGCAGATATAGGCTCTCATTAATACCGATTGCAATCCAGTAACTATTACTTTCACTAGTGGACCCGTGCGTGAAGAATTCACGCAATAACCTATACGTTTGCCTAATGCCTCTAGGCCGGTGCGGAATCTCCTCTTCTCTTATTTGCGTCTTAATTTTCTTCTTTTCTTCATT